>BKCH01000873.1:0-600000 GCA_008635985.1 Ficus erecta | reverse complement strand
GCTTGGCTATTTTGCAGAGGATTTGGATACGACTGGTTCAAAACAAAATGTCAATATAGCCAAAAAAAAAAAAAAACTCCAAAAAAAAAAAAAGAAGAGAGAGAGAAAAGTTTACCGGTAAATCGGGAAGAAAATTGGTCAAGTGAGGGACATCTTCGAGGACAAAGCCGTCGTCATCAGGGGGTCGAGAAGAGGTTTGGCATCGGATTGGGTGGTTTTGGCGGGAAACGAGAGGAAAGCAGAGGAAGCTTCTGGATTTGAAAAAGGGTTTGGGGAGATGAGAAGGAGTTGCTGTTGTTGAAGATATCGATTTGGAGAAGGAGAGAGGAAGCGAGGGAGACGATCTGGATAGACCAGAAGAAATTGCGCACTCCATTGGAGGAGATTAGAAAAACTGTGTGTGTGTAAATAAATAAATATATATATATATAGAGAGAGAGAGAGGTGCAGACTTTCGCGAAAGGAAATGAAGGGTTTTTTATTATTATTATTATTATTATTTGGGAAGAGAAGTGGAAAATCTACAAGATGTTGCTGAAGAGGGAGGATTTTTGGGAGGAAATGTTTGAATTGAATTGCTTAAAGATATTTCTGGGGAAGACAGGTAGGAGGTTGTATCTGGTACGGTCGATCCCACCGAGTTTGTGCTGTGCTGGTGCAGACGAAGATGTGATTGACGTTTCAAGACACCTCCGGGGTGGAATGGAGGAGTTTGTTTGACCCTTTAACACGCGTTGACTTTTAGAATTCCGGGACCTTTTTTTCTTTTTCTTTTTTTGGTGGGAAAAACTTTACTTCTTCACCACTTGGTTGATCGAGATTGGATAGAGAAAAGTTCCTTACTTTCTGTCTCCATTTTTTTTTCCCTCAAGTGCTAAAAAAAGAGCCAAAAGGAATGTGCTGCAACCACGGAATAAATCACTTAAGTTGAAGTATATTAACCTATAATTTTGATATCATATTATTTAGTAAAGACATAGTTGAAAAAAATAAAATAAAATTTTCCCAATATAACAAACTAGGGTATGATTTGAAGCTAATTTAAATTTTTGGAGGGGTTTTTTTTTTTCATTAATTCGTACACAAGCGTGAAAAATAAAGGCTCGTGATAATTATCTTTTGAAATTACAAACATACCTGACTAATAATTTTACATATAATTCAATCAAAATATATAAAGTTCGAATCTCTCACCATCAATTTTTAAAAAAGAAAAATGATAATTACTTCTCTTTTGAAAAAAATGATAATTCCTTCTCTAAAAAAAAAAAAAAAAAAATCTCTGTTGTTAATAATTGACCATCTCACTAAATTTCTAGGAATTGGCAGTGTAGGAGTAACACTTGTGAACGCGCCTGAAATTCCCTCAAACATCAGACGACGTTTTATGACAAGAACGAAATAGATCTAAAAATGAACGTTTCTTCTTTTCATAAAATTGGATAAAAATATATGATATACAGTTTAACATGTTTAAGTGTCACAAAGGACAATGAATGAACAAATTTGGGCTTGATCACACTTTAAATTGAGCTTTTAGTCGTTGAGTGGAATGACTGCCAACTATGGTCAAGACCATTTAAGGATTTGGGACGATAGCCGTCGAGTTTGGTGAGTTTACTTCGATGAATTACTGGCTTCTATGTGAGAAAATGATCGATCATATGGCATATAACATCTGCTCCTTCTATATGTGCGAGTTTATCTTTTACCTGTAAAATGATCAAACGGACACCGATGAAAACAGAATGAAAGTTTGTAACTGAGGTTCCAAGAAGAATATTAGCACCTCGAAATCGAGATATGAATACTTCAAAGAGAAGAAAAGGAATGCTTTCAAGCTTATGATGTCCCTTCACGTGAACATCATCAATATGCAGAAACATGAACTATTATTAGCAATGAAGAAAATTTGGGGGAAAGTGGGAGGGAGAGGACCTGAATGACACTATGAGCAGCAAACCTCTGTCGGATTCTGTGAAAACTAACATCAACCTTTTCCCATGACAAGCGAGATAGACCGATTACCAGTTCCTCTGCAGAGTAAAATCCAGTCAAGCATTAAAAGAAGCGAGCGGAAACAAAAAAGCAGGCTGACAAGTTGCCGAACATTAACTGAGTAACGACATAAGAAACAATGTAGCTTGTTTATGCATCTTTGAAAATAAGGTTAAAGTGAAGGTGTCCTTTAAAAAAATTGGACGATTCTTTTGGCCTGTTGTCACCGACTTGATCAAAAACAAATAGAACGCATGCACCACATTCCACAGCCAAAACCCACATAGCTGAGACACTGAAAACGTGTGTATTTTGACCATAAAAAATTTATCGGCGTTTGTCACGAATACTATCTAAACATTAAATGATGTGCAAAAGATAATGCCACATGAAACAATCACAAAGCTATCACACAGAAAAAGGAATATCAGATAACAAGTTTTCAAAAACATATACTGAGACAAGATGATTTACAAACATAATATTGATTAAGAAAGCAAGTAGACTAATCAACTCAGTAAACCTCATGCCAGGAAAAAAGAAAGAACAAGAAAAGGAGCTAACTTGGGAGCGCAATGTTAAAAGGATAACAAGACCTAACATGCATTGTTCCATAAAAAAGTTTTTGGAAAAAGAAAGGGAGGGGGAGGGGGAGACACAGAGAGAGAGGGTCGTCAGGAAAAAGAAAATACAAAAAGTTTATACAACCTTCGATCTTGTCCTCCACCGAAGTTGCTTCAGACTGTTCGTTGTAACCCTTGCAGCGTTCTTCGTATACCACATGCGGATATTTCTCATCCACAGTACCAACCCACTGATAATAAAAAAGAACATTGTTGGTTTAATTGCAACCAAATAACTTGAATCACAACTGAAATTCACAGAGATAGCTATACCTTTGGCAGTTCAACATTGCGTCTAATCGATGACGTTCTCCAGCCCACAATATCTTAATAAGAATTCATCATGGAAAACATGACATAAAAAAGTTCAAAAAGATCAACGAAAGAATTTCAACAGTAATGAAAATTACGTAGAACAGGATACGGTCATAGCCCACGTTTGAATATACAACCCGACGTTCAAATAGCTGCAGCGCAGACCTGTATAAATGATGTAGATTTCATTCTATTCATGACAGATTCAGAACTACTGCAAAAGTGATCTCAAGAGAATACTCCAATAACAATAAAACTAGTGGGAAGAGTCGCAAGTTACTTACATGAAATAGCAGTCATCATGATCTTCTATCATGCGTTTTAGCAAAGGGGGCTTTCCATTATCCGTATCAGTAAGAAATAGGTGTCGACCTGTTCTCCTAAATATCAAATGGATAACACAACTTGCAGCCTTTTCAAAGAGAGGTACACCAAAGAGAAAAGGTACCTGTAAGAAGAAGAATAGCCGAAATAATGCATTATAAACTCAGAGATAAATGCAGGAGAGAAGAAAAAATTTGTAAGCGTAAGACATGTTGTTTTACCTGTCTATGTCCCCTCGAACCAAGATGAGGTGTAGCAACAGTGATAAAGTTCATGGCCTCCAAACCACCTATTGTACCCTTCGAATTTTTATCACACTCATTAGCTGAAGAATCCTCCACAGTTTTGATTTTAGGGGGTCTATATAGTTTACCAATTGTATATCTTGCTACCAATCCTCCCACTGAATGTGCAATAAATGAAATTTTATTTACGTTTGGCTTTCTTTGAATCACCTCAAGGACCTATAGTTCAAATATTCAGTCAGAAAGTAAAGAGGTGAAGTCAAAATGGCTTCTCGGAAATATATGAAATTGGTTAGTTTCATGATTTCAATGAGATAGCAACCTCCTCTGCCAATCGGTCACCCATCACATCCACACCGTCTAGAGTCGATTTTGAGACATTTCGTTCACTACCTGCAAAGATATTAATTAACTTAAGTACAATGTGCACACTTTCCAAGGCTCCAAAAGATTTCAAGTGAATCTTATTACTTAAATTTACACTATTTTCACTTTCAATCACATGCATCAAAATAGGCAATGTATTATGGTCAAACCAAAAAGCAAAAACCACCAACTTTTGGGTTTTTGGCCAGTGCCTCTGCACAGATACCATAGACATATGCAAACGAGTTCAATAATATACAGAAAATCAGCTAAGCAATACCCAGATCAATTCAAAAACAAAAGAGGCCCAATAGAGCAAAAGAGAATTAGGTGCACAAACATAAGCCTTCTTAAGGCAATGAGATAGAAAGCAATAAGAAAGAAAGAGTACACAAAAAAGATAGAAGTCTTTGGGCAATGCACTGAGAAGCAGGCTTTTTAAGAGGAGAAGTCTGTTAGAACTTAACCAAATATTATAAAATATTGATCACAAAATATATTGAGAACTCCTTACAATGAACAAAGACTTTATCGGGGAGAGATTTAACAAACTGCTCTGCTGCAAACTTCCAATCTGTGACACTGCAGAAGAAAATAGTAAAACATAATAAACAGTCAACACAAGTAAAGCGAGTAAGGAAGAGTTAAGCATTCTTAACACACAAGAAACGATTTCCAACAAAGCAAAGACTGAAAAGAAACTTCCAAATTCAACGATATGAAATCACATTTAGCCTGGTATTGTGAACTTTTTTCATTTCTTCGAAAGCAACTTTGTTCTTGACATAATAATTAAGTTTCTAAACCAAGAAAGAAAGTTGTTCTCATAAGTGCCAGAAATCGAAAGCGTTGTGATAAAGCCCAAGTTTCCACTGCAAGAAATTGAGATAATTTTGGGTAAAGTAACACAGAATTCCTGAATTTCCACGGACATTGATCTCTAAAACAATAATTTTCAAACAAAGTATAGCATTCCAAAATCGAAAATCTATTATGAGACAATAAAAAAGAAAATGAGAACAAGAATTTTTCAGTTTTAGAGAAATAAAGCGCAACACTTGAAATTAATTCAAACAATAAAGCCATTCGATAAAGATGATCATGATCAGGTACTTTCCTCGGAGAAACTGATAACAAAAAATTACAAGGAAAAAAACAGATGAGAATTCATCCGGTAAAAGAAAAGCTATAGATTTAATCCAAGATCAAAATTATCAAACCAATTTCATTTTCAGAATTTAGTTTCTACAATTACCAAACCAAGACCAAGAAATGAAAATGATCTTGATTAAAAAATTAAAACAAAAACAAAAAAAAAAAAAAACCCCGGACCTTCCGAGGATTCCATTGACCAGAACAACGAGATGATCAGCAGAAGCGGAATCGGAGAATTTGGAGCTCCAAACATCGCGACTTCCATCGACCGACTCCGACGAGCAAACTCCGTTCCCTACGTCGCCGTTCCCCATATCAGTCGCAATTCGGAAATTGGAGCGGAGGCAAGTCCGAAAATCGAGTTGGAGATGGAAAACGGAGTTTTCTAGGAGCGGTAGTTGGCCTTTTCTCTGGAAAATTTGACAGAGAAAGTGCGAGAAAACGTGGAAAATGGAAAGGAAAAGAAACAAAGAAAAAAAAAAAAAAAAAAAAAAACCGAGACGAATGTGATCGTGTGGGAGAGAACACGGAGAAATACCTGAGAGCAAAGGAAACTACCACTGTTATTGTTGAACCAAGAAGGTAATGATTTTTACAGAGGGCGGTGAACTTGAAATTTTAGTCTTAAAAAAAAAAAAATGTTCCTCCACGCGTGGTCGGTTCAATGCAGTCAGAAAAGACTGTGTCCACGTCAGCATATCTAAAAAAAAAATTTGAGTAAAAATATTATTTATTTTGTTCTACTAAAATATTTATTTATATTTATTAATTGGTGTGGATAATACTATTTATTTTAATGGTTTTGTGGATTTTTTATTAGTTTTTTTAGACGATGCTAAAACTTTGGGGAGAGACTTATTGCATCATAAATCAAAACTTGTTGATGACTTTTGTGTTGCTTGAACTCTTTAATTGTGTAAAAGGACAGAGCAAATAATTTTTGTTTCACATTTGTTCAAGATTTCTAGCCCTTTTTTATGAACTCGAAATTATGTGAAAATGTACATGCAAGATTCATAATAAGAAATTATCGGTGTATACTGTTATCTTAGTTGTTGGATCAATTTTTTAGCAATTGATTATGTGTATTTATATTTAAAATTTATAATACGACACATGGAACTATTTTTAGTTACAGTGAAAAATTGAATCAATAACTAAAAACATCAATGTTTATCAATAAAGATAAAATTACAGTTTTTTTTTAAGTTTTTTTTTTTTTTTTTTAACTTGAGGTGGGGGATTCAAATTTTACATCTTATATTATAATGAAGTTAGGTGTGAAATTTATCTTCCGTCTTTATAGAAAGCAGTGTTTTCGGGAATTAAATGTGAATGGTTGAGCAAACTGTTACGTGCCATCTGTTTGATTTTTCTTTTTTTGTGTGTCATAATTTCATATGCCTCCACGAACTAATAATCCCAAAAAGAAATATTTTCCATGATAGCTCTTTAACTTTCCTACATAATAATTCGAGTGTGTTACTTTTGTTGCTACAATTTGACATTCATTTGATTTTCTTTCTAATTATCAATCTATATATTACTTTAACTCATTATAGGGTATAATTATACTTAATCAAAAGGTTCTGTTTTTAATTATCGGTTTCATATTATTTTTTTTAATTTTAAATGTTTTTTTTTTATTTTGACATGATTTTAACGTTTGAAAATATACATGATAGTTAGAAATTCCCAACCATAGAAAACACATTTTTAAATGCTGTAGTGAAAATTGGTCGATAATAACAATAAAATTTTGGACATGTACTGCCTAAAAAATATAGGGTACGTTAATGGTTTGGGTTTTCTTTTTTTTTTTTTTTTAATTTGGGATGGTTTTATTTCATGTGTTTTCTGTGTATTTAATCGCTACTGCATGTTTAACTGCTATTTGAAATATATATATATATATATATATATATATATAAAGTAAGGATAATCATTTTACAAGTTTGATACTTGATTTTTTAAAATGAGATGAGTTAATGTTTTGAAATTAATGAGGATGTTTGCCTTTTGAACTATTGATATATGCTATTAGTAATTTGGTATCATGACTGACGTTAAAAATAATTTTATGAGATTATAAGCTTGAATTATTATTTTAACTTTTTGTAAAATATACAGATGAAAGTTTCATTCGACAAAGCAAATACTGTAATCTTGAATCTAGTAAAAGTATTGAGATCAATATAACAAAATATTTTATTATGGTTACACAAAATGTGCATAATCAATCTTCAACTCTTCTATCATCTGTTATAGAAAATATTGTATTTTCTTATTACTAGGCATGAATTGACATAATCTTGTTTAAATAATTTAAACATCCAATTTTAAAATTTAAAATTATAAAGGTAAGTAAGGAAGACCATTCAAAATGGTTCAAGAATAAACCGTCCAATCCACATTTAATTTTATTATTTATCGGTTTCGATTTAACATTTTTTAAAACACAAAATATTTTACTAAAATTGTTTGACCATCCCGACCGCGGTGCTCCTATAAGTATATTTTGTGTTTTCACCCCTTAAAATAAAACTGATTTCTACGGTAATTTAGTACCTTTATTTGTTCTTATTGATAGAAACAATTGTTTTAATTATTTGATTAGTGTTTAAAAGTTCTGCTTAATGATCGTGAGTTTAATCGAACAATCGGATTTATAATTAAGAGTATTAATATGGCGTGCTTAAAAATAATCCAATCAATAAAAATCAGTTCTTATTAGGGTCTACCATACTATTTCCCTATATATATAATTGAATCTCCTTTTTCTCAAATAACAAGATTTTTTTTTCCCCTTTTCTTTCAATAGGTCTCTTGCATATGTGTTGTAACAACGAACATGAAAGAAGAAGAAGAAGAAGAAAAAAAGCGTTGTTTGTTTGGCGCTACGTGAGGTTGGTATGTTTTGATTTGACTACTAAATGCATACCACTTCAACAACGGTCACACTTTCACAAGACCAACAACGCCAAAAAGATGGAACAATACTTGTTTAAAAATTAATAAATAAACCTTCAGAATAATAATTTCAAATAAAGAAAATTAACAACAAATGATGTTAATCGATTTCTTTTTTTCCATAAAAGAATTCTTGAAAAAAAAAAATTTCTACAGAACTTCCTATAAAAGGTTTCAAGAAGCTTTTTTTTTTTCCCTTTTTTTTTTTTTTTTCTCTTTTCTCTCAATCATTGTTTAAAAAAAAAAAAAAAAAAAGGTTTGAAATGAGTTTAAAATGTACATCCAACGGGACCAAGGCTGTTGGGTACCTGTTAGAAAAGCGAGAGAGTGCCTAAAGTTGGAATATTGCTTAGCCCTACACTGCAAGCAACGACCGTCAAAGCCAACAATAATAATTCTGATTTTTTTTTTCCTTTTTTTGGTTGATTTGATCCAATATAATTCAAATTGGACTATTTCAAGTATCATATCCTACATTTATTAATACTAATTATATTTATGCGTGTGAAATAAACAAATAAAGCAAAAAATATGCGCTTCGCCCATGCAAAATAGATTTAAAAAAAAAAAAGCACATGACAGGCATTGAGCCGTCGCATGGAGATCATTGAAGGATGAATAAAAAGAGCATATTCCCTCTTTTAAATGTAGATATAGATATATATAAAAGTATAAAATATGTCCAAAGCAGGCTCCCTCTCCCAGCAAAATAAATAACGTAGAAAAAGCAAAATTAAAAGAAAATGTATTCTCCTCCGCAGATGTAATTAAGAAAAGTTATAAAGTTCAACAATAAATAAAATCTTTGGTTTTGTAATTCAAGGGGAAAAAAAAAAAGCTATAAAAAAAGATATAGATGTTTTATTGAGAATGAGAATAATTAGCAACATGATTTTTATACAAACATGCTAAGTAATTAATTGATTTAGACTGCAGACCGGATTATTATCATTTTGTTAAGTAGCTAAATTTTCCATCGAAGTTATTGAAAATTAATGTGAACTTATTGGTAGGTGCATTTATAAAACGACAGCTGAGAAAAAGACAGCCTCACAAGTCACAAGAGTGAAGATATAAATAATCTGAACCTTCACGCAAATTCATCCTTTATTTATTTATTTTTTTCTTTTTTTTTTTGCTTGAAAGCAAGTTCAAGTGCATAAGCAGTTGGCTTGGAAGGCTAGGGGAGGACTAGGTAGTCGGTGGACAGCTACACCATAATATCGACTGACTCCCCAAACTTTTTAATATTTCACATTAGTCCCCAGGCCTTTTTTTTTTGGTATTTAAACCCTCAACTGCTTCAATATGTTGCGGCGATTGGTCTACATTTTCCACCCAAGCATATGTTAGACATGATGCTTATCTGAAGCGATCCTGAATGGTTTAACATATGGGAACTTTGTTCTTTGTCTAGAAGGCAAGATAAAATTATCACCTCAATCCCAAGTTAGAATGGTTTTCCATATTTCAAGAACATGCTTACTGGTAAAATTTTCGTACCAATAAGAAGATAGAGAACGAACCAAAACAACTCATGAATTACTCGCATTCTTCAAATTTCTTCTTCTTTTTTTTTTTCTTTCCCGCCTTTGAGATGATTGGTGGAGCACAACCATGTGCTAAACCCTTCGGATAACCCGGGATCGAGAATGAAAATCATAGTGTTTTGATCGTGTTAAAGATGAAAACCAACATGGAGAAATGGCCATAATAGATTAAAGAAGTTGGAGATTTAAATGCCAATAAAAAATGTCTTGGGGCCAATATGCAACACGAGGAAAAGATAAAGGACCGACAGAGTTATTTTTTTAAACCCCGCGGACAGGAATTTTCGCACTTCAAGGCCCACATAAGGATGTTTGCGCAGGGATGTCTTCTTCAACCTCCATATTTTGAAGCATATAAATGAGTTCTAATTGTTGGTAATTACTTCGTGTCGTTTTCTTCAGCATCATTCAAACTAGACACCCTTTCAATTTTTATACCATCTTATTATTGTTATGTCTTCCATCTCATAACTTGATAAGTAAACAGCAAGATCAAATAGCTAATTATTACTATCAACTAATGTCGTTTTGTTACAAGAAAAAAAAAATTTATGCCTTATGGGATCGTTAAAACACATTAAATTTCTACTCTAAGGGTTTTGATGTTTAATTTTATTTTTTCCTTTTTTTGTCTAAATTCATGATAAAAAAATTTAAACTCAACACTTTATGATAAAAGTCGGTTATGAAATTACCTTTAATTATGTCTATAATCACGATATTTAACTTGATTTGTCAGTTGCAAATTAGTATTATTAATGTCAGTAATATTGTTATTGTTGATCTTACTTTTTTTTTTTACTTTTGTGTTTGTGTGTGTGTGTGTTGGGCTTATTGTATTTAGGTGGCAGCGCTCTTCCTCTTTGTTGTTTGTTCGTTTGTTTTTGATGGTTAGTTAATAAAACTAGCAAGTTCAAAGAAAAATAAAATGGAAAAGGACAAAGAATTGCCAATAATGACCAACATGTTTCAAAATAATTAATGACCAACTTCGTTTGGCATGATCTCATGGTCTTATCCTCATTACACATCATTTTAGGTCCTACAGCTAAAGAATGGACCTATTTCTGTCACACTAAAGTTTGTGACTTTATGCATGTAAATAATATGGGAAACTATACAATATCATTCAATGATAAATATTACTATAATAGCATTTTCTAAGCTTCCTAAATCTATACCCATTCGTATGTTTATTTTTTAATTTTTTTTATTATTGTAAAAAAAAAAAAGAGAGAGAGAGAATCATTTAGGTCACCTCAAGACATAAATACAAGAAAAGAAAATTTTTTGATACACTATGAAAAAAAATATTCATAAAGTAAAATTTTAATTTACAGTAAATCTCTCAAACATAATTTATGCTTAATTAAAATAATGCACACTACTACAAGTCAATGATCATGTTTTTCACGTTAGTTGTTGACACATCGTCACCATATTAAAGAATAATAAAATAACCTGATGCGCATATGATATATACTTCCACGATTGATTTTCAAAATAAAAAATATCAATATTCACTTTTTTTAAGTAAAAACTATGATTGAGAAGAATACACAGATCATATGTGAAGAATTTAAAATGCTTCAAACAAATATTCCATTGAAAAGAGGTAATGCAATGAAAGTTGGACTTAAATGTGGTATATATAAAAATAAATTGAAGACGTTTCGAACATGATATAGTTAGAGATATTAAGAAACTCATCTTGAAAAATGTAGGTTTCAAGAAGTCTCAAAGAAACTTATTTGAAAACAATTCTTAAATTCTTAAACAATGACAATACTAATTAAGAAATAGTTATAATTTTTGGGATGATTATATACGAATTGAGTTCTTACTTATAAATCTAAAGAAAAAACTAAACTTATTACAAAACCGATGTGGGACTTCGTTAAAAGCCAACATCCCAACACTAGTATGGTCAAATGAAGTAAGCGTGGAAGGCGTATTGTAAACATAAGTGAGAATTGAGAAAATAGAAAGGAATTGTATATTCTGATATTGTGTGTTGTTAAGAATATTAAGAGGGGTTATTTATACACGTAAGATACAATTAAAAAAGGGAAACTAAGTTAATAAAATATTTACAATGGATACAAGATTAGTCAACCCTTAATCAAGGGATATGAATCTCATAATTAATGTTAACATTCTCCCTCAAACTCAAAGTAGCACAACAAACAAGCCTTTCGAGGTCATGTGTGATCAAAATTCAAAGGTATCAGTCACCACTACAGGGACTCCTTAGTTGATTTCATTAATCCGTTGTGGAATAAATGAGAATTTCGTACGTCATTTTAATCATCTAAAGAATTATAAAATATTTGTCTACTAATTAGTATTGTGTTAAATTTTTTATCTTGATCATCTAGAATAAAGCAATATCAAAGTCTTATATTTATGCCTGTGGTCAAAGTCAAACCAGTATGGGCCATATGAATTAGTTTTATTCATATAAAGTTTAGTTTATATGAATTAGCACAGATTTTACTCTTTTAATCAACATGATATAAAGTTTAGTTTTATTTTCGTGTCGTACTGGTTAAGTGTCAAATTTTTACATCATATATTGATTAAATAATCTATAAATTTGTGTCATCCTAATGCTTTTTCCTTAGAGTGCTGTGAAACAAAATTGATAATGGGGTGTTTGGAAACATAATTCATCTTATAATATATTCGAGTATAATGCAATATATGTTTGAGGACCTCACATATATATACTTTTCCCTCCAAAAAAGCAATTGAACAATAACAGATGGATTACAATAGTAAATAACAAAATTAACAACATTAAAAAATAAAAGAAAACGATGAATCACATTAGTATAAGCCAGCTTCAAAAAATGAAATAAAATAAAATTAAACAAAAAGAACTACAAATAGTAAAGGAAAACAATACCTGTTTGTGGTGTTTGACGAGGTATATATCCTAGTACAAGCCCCTCCATAGCCCCTCGTTCCCGGAAAAAAAAAAGAATGTCAGTAAATTTTCCAAAAGAGTTTCATGATGAAAAGACAAAATATATAAAAAAAATATGAAATATTCAAGTTACGTACATTGGAATTTTTGGGGGGAAGTTTCTTATTCTGTTGTCACCCAACGTGTTTCCAACAACAAATTGCATAAACACCTCTCCGTAGCCCCATAATTCCATGTGTCAAATTGAAAAATAACAGACTGATTAGAATAATAAACAACAAAATTAGCAACACTAACAAATAAAAGGAAATGATAAATGAGTAGATATAATCAATACATTAAAGCAAAGCATGGAGCATGAATTCGGGAAGGTACGAGTATAAAAATTGATGCGTTGATGATGCTCCTGATACAACATTTTTTTGGTAACACGCCTTGTATGCTGATGTATGTATGGATGCCTATATGACGTATGTATGCATCGATGGTGTATATGCAGCTATTTATGATGTATGCATGAATGTCTATGCAAACAGCAAAAGACAGATAGAAACTAGACAGCAACAAAGTTTATACTCCCATTAAAGAGTTCACATAAATTCTAAGAAGTAAAAGGAGATAAAAAATTGGAATCTCTCGATCCCAATACAAAGAAAACACACACAACCCATAAGAAGACAATCAAAAAACGAGACAGTAATTATTTGGGATAAAGTTTATACTCCATTTAAGGAATTCACATAAATTCTAAGAAGTAAACGGAAATGAATTATTGGAATCTCGGTTCCAATACAAAGAAAAAATATACAACCGATATTCTTAGTAAAGAGTTCACTACATGAATTGTAAGAAATAAAAAGAGAAATGATTGACATTGTTTTATCCAACACGCATGATGATTTCACATAATTCTAAGAAGTAAAACGAGATGAATAATCGGAATCTCTAGGTTCCAATACAAAGAAAACACACACAACCCACAAGGAGACAATACAAAGAAAACACACACAACCGATAAGGAGACATTATTTGCAACAAAGTTTATACTCCTATTTAGGAGTTCACATAAATTCTAAAAAGTAAAATGAGATAAATAATCGGAATCTCTCGGTTCTAATACAAAGAAAACACATACAAACTATACTCCTAGTGAGGAGTTCACTACATGAATTGTAAGAAATAAACAGAGACAAACAATATAACAAGGAAGAAAAATGTACCCTGTTTGGATGGTATTTTCCCACCATCAATTGCCATTCTAAAATCTAAAATCTAAAATCTAAGGCAAACACCAACAATCTAAGGCAAGCAATCTAAGGCAACAATCTAAACAGAGACAAACAATAGATCATTCTAAAAGGCAAGCAAGAAGAAACACCAACAATAAGATAGAAAATATTAAAGCAATAATCAAGGCATAAGGTGCAAATTCTGAAATACTTAGTTTGATAAAATAAAAAGAGCAATAGCACATATAAAATAACATAGAAATACTATGACTACCAATACCAAGTTTGGTTTCAAAACACCTTTCAAACGTACCTTTCATGATGCTTGGAACATAGCTTCTCTCTTTCTTAATGCTTCTTGTTTAGCCTCCCTTTGGACCTCTTCTTCGGCTGCCCTTTCGTTCTTGCCCTCATTTTGCGAATGCACTTGATGTTTGCTGCTTCGTGGCTCCTCATTTAAGAAAATATAACCATAAACCAAAAACAAAAGTAGTTAATAACAATATAAATAACAAGACTATAAAATATTATTAAAACGTAACAAATAGGTAAAACAATATCTATCACCTTCATTAAATACCATGCTTGCTATTTGCCTCTCCATAGCCCATAATTCCTCAAGCCAAATTGAACAATAATAAGAGTATTAGAGGCACTGGATTAAAAAAATAGCAATACTTATTTAAAAACAAAAACGTTTTATTTGTTGCTATTCTCGCAGCCTTGAGTAATTTTAGAAAGAAAAATAGTACCTATCTATATTATTTAATGTACTTGCTAAACACCTCTCCGCAGTCCCATAATTCCATGTGTCAAATTGAAAAATAACAGACGGATTAGAATAGTAAACAACAAAATTAGTAACACCAACAAATCAAAAAAAAAAAGTAATTTAGTTAAGAAAACAATACATGTTTGTGTTGTTTGACAAGGTATATGTCCCCTAAGCCCGGTATTATACATGGATTTTGTTGACTATGTGAAAAATTCCCAAGGTAGATGGCCTTAAGAATTTATTAACTAAACCTAGACCACAACTCCTTGCAGTCCAAGGTTCAGTGTCACAATTAACCCCTGTGACCAAGGTTAGTGTCGCATTTAACCCCTGCAACCAAGGTTAGTACCGCATTTAACCCCTGCGGCCTAGGTTAAGTGTCGCATTTAACCCCTGCGACCAAGGTTAGTACCGCATTTAACCCCTGCGGCCTAGGTTGAGTGTCACATTTAACCCCTGTGATCAAAGTTGAGTTTCACATAGTCAAGTTTTCAAGTATAAATATAAGTATAAATATACGTATATATATAAGTTTATATGCATAAGCATAGTATAAGTATATGTATAATAGTCAAATGTATGCATGCCTTGTATACTGATGTATGTATGCATGCCTATATGATGTATGTAAGCATCGATGGTGTCTATGCAACTATTTATGATGTATGCATGAATGTCTATATGTATGCATGAACTTAAACAATTCATAGATAGTGATATACAATTATATTGTAATCAACATTATATCAAATACATCATTACATAATAAAAAAATAAAAAAATTATAAAAGAAAAAAAAGAAAAAAAGAAAATGGTTGCTCATGGTTGGTCGCATCCAACAGTTTTTTTCCTACATTTTCTCCTGCAAACAGCAAATGAGAGACAAAAACTAGACAACAACAAAGTTTATACTCCCATTAAGGAGTTCACATTCTAAGAAATATAATAAGATGAATATCGGAATCTCTCGGTTCCAATACAAATATGACACACACAATCCATACTCCTAGTAAGAAGTTCACTACATGAATCGTAAGAAAAAAAAAAAGAGAAACAATTGACATTGCTTTATCCAACACGCATGATGAGTTCACATAAATTCTAAGAAGTAAAATGAGGTCAATAATTGGAATCTCTTTGTTCCAATACAAAGAAAACACACTCAACCTATGAGGAGAAACAATAAACAAGAAAATAATTATTTGCAACAAAGTTTATACTCCCATTAAGGAGTTCACATAAATTCTAAGAGGTAAAAAGAGATGAATAATCGAAATCTCTCATTTCCAATACAATTAAAACACACACAATCGATACTCCTAGTAAGAAGTTCACTACATGAATCGTAAGGAGCAAAAAAAAGAGAAACAATTGACATTGCTTTATCCAACACGCATGATGAGTTCACATAAATTCTAAGTAAAATGAGGTCAATAATTGGAATCTCTCGGTTCCAATACAAAGAAAACACACTCAACCCATTAGGAGAAACAATAAACAAGAAAATAATTATTTGCAATAAAGTTTATACTCCCATTAAGGAGTTCACATAAATTCTAAGAGGTAAAAGCGATGAATAATCGGAATCTCTCGGTTCCAATGCAAAGAAAACACACACAATCCATATTCCTAGTAAGAAGTTCACTACATGAATTGTAAGAAAAGAAAGAGAGACGATTGACATTGCTTAATCAAAGAAAACACACACAACCCATAACGAGATAAACTACAAACGAGATGATAATTATTTGCAACAAAGTTTATACTCCCATTTAGGAGTTCACATAAATTCTAAAAAGCAAAATGAAATAAATAATCGGAATCCTTGGTTCCAATACAAAGAAAGCACACACAAACCATACTCCTAGTGAGGAGTTCACCGCATGAATTGTAAGAAATGAAAAGAGACAAACAATATAACAAAGAAGAAAAATGTTACTATGTTTGGATGATATTTTTCCACCACCAATTGTCATCATAACCACCAAAGACACTGACATGCATTTCCTACAGTACAAACATATCATTCTAAAATCTCAGGCAAGCAAGAAGAAACACTAATAATAAGATAAAAATATTAAAGCAATCATTATTAAGGAATGAGGCGCAAATTCTGAAAAACTTAGTTTGATAAAATAAAGGGACCAATAGCACCTATAAAATAATATAGAAAGACTATGACTACCAATACCAAGTTTGGTTTCAAAAAACCTATCAAACGTACCTTTCATGATGCTTGACATGTACCTTATCTCTTTCTTAATGCTTCTTGGTTAGCCTCCCTTTGGACCTCTTCTTCGGCTACCCTTTCCTTCTAACCCTCATTTTGCGAATGAACTAGCTGTTTGCCGCTCCGTAACTCCTCATTTAAGAAAATATGACCATAAACCAAAAACAAAAGTAGTTAATAACAATATAAATGACAAGGGGCTTAGAAACTATAATACATAATAATATTATAGGTAACAAATAGGTGAAACAACACATATCACCTTCATTAAATACCATGCTTGCTATTTGCCTCTCCGCCGCTTATAACTCCACAAGCCAAATTGAACAATAATAAGAGTATTAAAGGCATTGAATAACAAAATTAGCAAAACTTATTGAACAAAAAAAAAAAAAAAGTTTTAGTTGCTATTCTCAAAAAATTAAAAAGAAGTGACGAACAGGAATATTATTACATTAAAAATGAGCCATTTGTCCTTGCTCCTCGTTCTCCTAACAAACAATATGAAAGATCAGTAACACTTCCAAATTGAGCATTAAGGAATCTGACTTCATTTAGAAACTAAACTAGTTAAGGAATTAATTTTTTTTTCAACAAAATTTGCTGACTATTTATCAGACTTATCGTGTAACCTAAAGTAGATATACTAATTTTAGAAAGAAAACTAGTACCTGTCTCCATTATTTAATGTACTTGCTAAACACCTCTCCGCAGCCCCATAATTCCATGTGTCAAATTGAAAAATAAAAGATGGATTAGAACAGTATACAACAAAATTAGAAACTTAAATAAATAAGGGAATGATAAATGAGTAGATATTATCAATATATTAAAACAAAGCATGGAGCATGAATTCTATTATGTTTAATCTTAAGTGCAACCCGGCTACTAACAAGTTAAATGAAAATATCATTTTTTGAATACGTAATATAAAAATAACCACTAAATTTGCATATAAATTCGGTTTATCAACTGAACCGACATCTTCCACACTACACAGTGAAAAGGGTAAGTGTCTCCACTCAAAAAACTGTATAGTTCGGAAGATATCATTTCAACTAATAATCAAAACTTAGTAAATGGAAGTGTTGAATTTTAGGAGAAGAATTCTCTGATTTTCTTATTATTCAATGAAACAATATACAACCTAAATTATATACACTTGGTGGCCGGCATACCAGTCCACAGAAAATTAATGCTCTGATTCCTATAAAATAGGAATTCCACTAAAACAGGAAACTATCAACACTAATAAAGGAAAATCATAAAACAGAAATAATCTATTCTAGGAAAGCAAATAACTTTCTAACTAAATACACAAGGGTCGGCTATTTTCAACACTCCCCCTCAAGCTGGATTGTATATATTATACAAACCAAGCTTGGAATTTAGCTCATCAAAGCTGACCCTTGGAAGAGCTTTGGTGAGAATATCAGCAATTTGAAGTTTTGTTGGAACATGGCTCAACTGCACAATCCCGTTGTTGACCTTCTCTGAGATGAAGTGTCGATCAATCTCAATGTGCTTTGTTCTGTCATGATGCACAGGATTTTTGGCTATGCTAATAGCTGCCTGACTGTCACTAAACATCTTGACTGTATCTCGTGTTTCAACCCGAAGTTCCCTTAACAGCCTTTGAAGCCACATTCCTTCACATATTCCGAGAGCAAGAGCACGATATTCTGATTCTGCACTGCTTCGAGATACAACTGCTTGCTTTTTGCTTCTCCATGTGACGAGATTTCCCCAGACATATGAACAATAACCAGTGGTTGATCTTCTATCAGTTAGCTCTCCTGCCCAGCTAGCATCTGTGTATATCTCTACCTCACGAGTTTCAGATTTTCTGAAGAACAAACCAAGTCCGGGAGTCATCTTCAAATATCTCAAGATTCTGTGAACTGCTTCCAAATTATCCTCATTTGGATTATTCATGTGCTGGCTCACTACACTGACTGAGTAGGCAATGTCAGGTCTCGTGTGCGATAGGTAGATCAGTTTTCCCACAAGTCTCTGATATCGTCCCTTGTCTGTTGGACTACTTTCTTCATTTCTGTTCGGCCTTTTGTTAGGATCCATAGGAGTGTCAGCAGGTTTACACCCAAGAAAGCCGGTTTCGCTTAACAAGTCTAGGATGTACCTTCTCTGGGATAACACAATTCCCTCCTTTGACCGAGCTACCTCCATTCCCAGAAAGTATCTAAGAGCCCCGAGATCCTTGATCTCAAATTCTGTAGCAAGCATCTTCTTGAGTCTGACGATTTCCTCTGAGTCATCACCTGTTAAGATGATATCATCTACATACACTATGAGGATAGCTACCTTACCTTCAGAATTGGATTTAATAAATAGTGTATGATCAGCTTGACACTGATGATATCCATTTGTAATTACAGTCTTGGCAAACCTGTCAAACCAGGCTCGAGGAGACTGTTTCAATCCGTACAAGGATTTCTTCAGCTTGCACACCAACCTGTTGTTTGAACTGTTTTCAAAGCCCGGAGGTATTGTCATGTAGACTTCTTCTTCAAGATTCCCATTCAAGAAGGCGTTTTTGACATCAAGTTGGAATAGTGGCCAGTCTAGATTTACTGCCAGAGACAACAGAACTCGAACTGTATTGAGCTTGGCAACGGGTGCAAAAGTTTCTTGATAGTCTATTCCATATGATTGAGTGAAGCCCTTTGCCACAAGTCTGGCCTTGAATCTCTCAACACTTCCATCGGCTTTATACTTAACTGTGAATATCCACTTGCAACCTACAGGATTTTTGCCATGAGGTAATTCTGTAAGCGTCCACGTGTCATTGACTTCTAGAGCCCGGATTTCTTCCTCAACTGCTCGTTTCCATGCTGGAACCTTTAGAGCATCTTGGATGGAGTTAGGCACCTGCACACTATCAAGATTGGATACAAACGCCTTGTAAGATGGGAGTAACTTTCCATAGGCTACATATCTCTCAATTGGATGACTAGTGCACCCTCGGACACCCTTTCTGTGAGCAATTGGCTGATTAGAATCATCAACCAGTGGTACAATAGCATCATGAGATAAAGAATCCATACCATTGTGATTATCAAATGCAGGAGAATCTGGTTCTGGCTCTTGACAGTCACGGATCTGCATTGTGTTCTCTATATGCTCACTTGGTCTTCTCCTTCTGGTATAGACACGAAGTTCAGGATTAGTGGTGTCAAGTTGATGTGGACTAGGGACGGTTTCAGTGGCAGAAATGGGAAGGACAGGTTCGGTTGGGACATTTTGAGTGGAGACCGGTTGGGTAGCAGGATCGGTGGAGACTGATTCAGTAGCAGAATTTGGGTCTTCAAGAAGAAAATCCCAAATCTGATATTCCCTCAAGCTCTCCCCCTGAATTTCGGATTTGGGAAAATAAGATTGAGTCTCAAAAAAGGTGACATCCATGGAGTTATATACTTTCCGAGTGATCGGGGAGTAACATTTGTAACCTTTTTGATTAGATGAGTAACCGAGGAAGATGCATTTATGGGATTTGGGATCAAGCTTGGTGCGGTGTTGTTGGTGGATGTGAACAAAGGCCGTGCACCCAAAGATCTTTAGAGGTAAATCGGTAGAGAAAGACCGAATGTGTGGGTAGGTTTTCATGAGACTGTGACGTGGAGTTTGAAATTTTAGGATACGACTAGGCATTCTATTAATGAGATATGTTGCAGTGAGTATGGCTTCCCCCCAAAAGTGTTTAGGCACATGATTTGAAAACATAATGGCACGAGCTACTTCAAGTAGGTGTCTATTTTTTCTCTCAGCCACCCCATTTTGGTGAGGAGTATCAACACAAGAACTTATATGAACTATTCCATGAGTGGAAAGATAAGAGCCAAGGATTGAATTGAAATAATCCTTGGCATTATCAGTCTTAAGAACCTGGATTGGGCATTGAAATTGAGTAGTAATCATGGAATGGAATGATTGAAATATAGTGGCTGTTTCAGATTTTTCTTTCATAAGGAAAGTCCAAGTTGTTCTTGTGTGATCATCTATGAATGACACAAACCATCGGGCTCCATTTAGATTTTTTACTCTTGAGGGTCCCCAAATATCACTGTGGATTACCGAAAATGGGTGAGAAGGCTTGTATGGTAAACTCGAGTATACATGTCTAGTATGTTTCGCAAATTGGCAAACTTCACATTGATAAAACTTAGAATTTTTATTGATAAACAAATGGGGAAATAGTTTTTCAATGTATGCAAAGTTTGGATGACCAAGGCGACAATGCCATAACATGACTTGACTCGAAACAGAATTGGAAACAAAATTGACAGAATTTGAACTAGACTCAGAAACACAACTTGACCGGTGAACTTGTCTACCAAGGAGATTACTTCCGTTGAGCAAATAGAGTCCACCATGCATCTCAGCACTGCCAATCACCTTCCCCGAATCCACCGCCTGAAAATCACAACAATTGGAATTGAATTTAGTTACACAATTTAAGTCACGGGTAAGTTTGCTGATAGAGAGTAGATTGCAGTCCAATTTAGGAACATAAAGAACAGAGTAAAGATGAAGATTCTCTGTTAATTGGACTGATCCGGTTCCTGCAACTTGTGAGAATGAACCATCAGCTATTCGGACTGGGGAATGATTCGCACATGGGCTGTAATTTCTGAACATGTTGATATCTCCAGTCATATGATCCGAGGCTCCCGAATCTACAATCCACGGTTTAGAGGAAGCATTTTGTGCAACATGAGCATAGGAAAGGATACCTTGGTGTGCTAGAAGGCTGGTAGGCTTTTCGGCTGGGCTTTGAGATGCTTGTCCGGGACTGGAAACATTGTTAAGTATTTTCTGCAGCGCCTCAATTTGCTCCTTGGTGAAAGGGCTAAAATCTGCATTATTCTCAGTTGTGGCAGCAGCATTTGCACGGTTTTCTCTATCCTGTCTTCGGCTGGAAGGCTTCCAATCTGCAGGCTTGCCGTATATTTTCCAGCATGTCTCCTTCACATGACCAAGCTTCTTACAATGCTCACACCATGGTCGGGTTTTCTGAGGTTTATTATTCTGAGACGAAGAATGAGTGTATAGGGCAGATCCTTCAACATTTGGTGTGGTATTCTTATCCGTCATCATCAGTTTCTTTCTACTTTCTTCTCTGCGAACTTCAGAGAAAGCCTCCCGAACGGTTGGAAGGGGTTTAATCCCCATGATTCTCCCCCTGACTTCATCCAGTTCCTTATTGAGGCCGAGGAGAAACCGGATGGTTCTCTTTTGTTCTACGATCTTCCTGTACAAAACAGAGTCATCAGGGCATTTCCAAGGATAAATTTCGTACATATCCAACTGCAGCCAACAGCGTGTGAGGGCATTAAAATACTGAGTGACGCTTGATTCTTCCTGTCGCAACTCATATAATCTGGTTTCAATCTCGAATAATTCTGAGGAGTTCTCAGTGCTGGAATAGGTGTCACGGACTGCCTCCCAGATCTCCTTGGCTGTTCTGAAGAGCAGGAAATTTTCTCCAACCTCTGTGGTCATGGAATTTATGAGCCATGACATAACTAGATGATCGTCTGTTTTCCAGGCTCGGTACTTGGGATCTGCCGGTTCTGGAGCAGTGATTTCGCCGGTGAGATGTCCATCCTTTCCTCTGCCGCAGATAAACATGAAGACGGACTGCGACCATTGGAGAAAATTATGGCCCTGAAGTTTATGGCTTGTGACAAGATTATAAGAAGAAGAATCAGAAATAACAGGAGCAGGAGCATCAGACTCGGATCTGGAAGTGACTTCCGAGGAAGAGGTTTTTGAAGCCATGCCGTATTTTGTCATGAGGAGAATACGGCAAGGGAGGAATTCGGAAAGAATTAGGGTTCAGAGACCGGCTCTGATACCATGTTGAATTTTAGGAGAAGAATTCTCTGATTTTCTTATTATTCAATGAAACAATATACAACCTAAATTATATACACTTGGTGGCCGGCATACCAGTCCACAGAAAATTAATGCTCTGATTCCTATAAAATAGGAATTCCACTAAAACAGGAAACTATCAACACTAATAAAGGAAAATCATAAAACAGAAATAATCTATTCTAGGAAAGCAAATAACTTTCTAACTAAATACACAAGGGTCGGCTATTTTCAACAGGAAGTAAATGACAAAATTTGCAGTTATTAAAGAGAGACAATTAAGTACTAGCTATTATCAACAAAACAAAAGGAAGGTACAAGTATACGTTAAAAATGTTCGTGTTACAACATTAAACTTTTTGGCAACAACAAGTAATTTAGTAAGGAAAACAGTACCTGTTTATGTTATTTGACAAGGTGTATATACTGGTATATACCCCTCCATGGCCCCTCGTTCCAAAAGAGTAGAATCAGTAGAAGTAAAGGTAAAAAGTACTATAACGTAAGTGCATAAAATAATATTAGAACCTAACACAAAAATGTGCAAATTACAAGTTTTTGTGTTACACGTTTCTAGTTAACAAGGGGCATTCATTGAAGATTTGCATTGAAAAAAAAGAAAAGAAAAGAAAAGAAAAAGCAAAAAGAGCAGCCGTACACATAGAAGAAAAATTGATGTTATCCCACAGGGCAAGAAGAGATTATAGCAAATATCTCATGAAACAAACAACTATAGCAGCCTAATTTAGAACTAAAACATAGTTCTCTAACTACTACTGCTACTACTAAAAGCTAGTCAAAGTCCTCTAACTTTGACCAGATAATGTTTATGGACGCTACCTTGGTAGTGCCGCTAATTCAGTAACTCACAGATTCCATTTAGGTGTCAGTAAGTTTTTGTATCATTTAACTACTGCTAATTCTACTGTAATGCTACTTTTTCCAACTACTACTACTGCAGCCAATCCTATTACTACAACTACTGCTACTGCTACTCCTATGCTAATGCTATTGTTATTGTTATTGCTACCGCTACACTACTTCTACTGCTGCGCTACACTTACTAACTACTACAACATCTACTCCTAATACTAGAACTATTGCTACTGATACTAACTCCTACTTCTATTGCTATATAACTACAACTGCTACTACTAAAAGCCAGCCAAAGTCCTTTAACTTTGACCGGATAATGTTTACCGACGCTACCTTCGTAGTGCCGCTAATTCAGTAACTTACGGATTCCATTTAGGTGTTAGTAAGTTTTGGCATCATTTTACTACTGCTAATACTACTGTAATGCTACTTTTTCCAACTACTACTACTACAACCAATCCTATTACTACAACTGCTGCTACTGCTACTCCTATGCTAATGCTATTGTTATTGTTACTGCTATTGCTGCACTACTTCTATTGATGTGCTACACTTACTTACTAACTAGTACTACAGCTACTCCTAATACTAGAATTATTGCTACTGATAGTAACTCTTACTTCTATTGCTATAACTACCACTACTACTACCAAAAGCTAGTCAAAGTCCTCTAACTTCGACCGGATAATGTGTACCGCCGCAACCTTGGTAGTGCCGCTAATTCAGTAACTTACGGATTCCATTTAGGTGTCAGTAAATTTTATTATCATTTAACTACTGCTAATACTAATGTAATGCTACTTTTTCTAACTACTACTACTACAGCCAATCCTATTAACTAATTCTACTAACGCTACTACTACTGATACTACTACTAACTACTTGCTATTTTGCAACTGCTACTGCAAATAAGTTTGGCATGGGAGTGGCTTTTCATATGGTAGCATCCTCGCTTGATACGTAGCAGCCCTGTCAATAACTTGACAAAAATCAAATAACAACATGAATTAGCAAAAAAAAAAAAAAAACAAAAACAAAAAAGATCAAACTCACTCACGTGAAGCTCTATAATATGTGTATTTACATGCATGTATGTATGTATGCATGTATATATGCTTTTATGCACGTGTGTATGTATAAAACCCTTATAAATAATATTACATATACATAAAAGTAATCAGAAAAAGTCCCTTTTTGCCATGGCTGACTTGACATTGTTTGAGAATCATCAATCGAGTGCTTTCCTAACTCAAATTCCAACTAGATGAGAGAGGGGAAAAAAAAAAGAAATTTTGTCATGACACTACTTTAAAAAATAAAAAATAAAAAAATAAAAACAGAATGGAAGGTGAAGAACATACGGTTGTAAAGAGAGACTTGTGTATCAAAGCCTCGTGTTATTGATACCGGCTCCTTTTACTATAAAGTATACAAAAGATGTAATTATTTTAAAGTCTAGGAACGTTGTTGTAGAGTTCAGTCTAATAGATTTTATCAATATGGAACTAAAACAAGGGCGGGAAGAGTCCATTTTCACTGCCATTGCTTTAAGAAAAATCAAACAAACAAACATAATACTTAGAATTGAGGTTAAATTTAAGAATACAGTTGCCAAGAACATTTGAGAATGATACGCGACCTTAATGCCTCTGTTCTAGTTGTAACAAAACTACAAACAATATACTAGACGTTGATTAAGTTAAAAAAGACCTATAATCATTTTAACTCAAATAGCTCCTAAGAGTATGCTGAAATCAGAAACTGTATAGGATTTTAAGCACAATTGAGGTACTAGTGTAAAAAAAATATTATATACTGGAGAAAAGAAGTATGTTATGAACGTGTTTACCAGTGTGTAGTTTATAGGCTAAGGCACCACAAATCCCCTAGTCTTGCAACTTGAGGCAGTATTTGAGACCAGCTCAAATCCACCCAAAAAAAAAAGTGTCACCAAAAGTTACAAGTAACCAAAAAAAAAAAAAAAGTAGAAAAACAATAAGTTTGGCAACCACAAAAAACTGCTCATGATGCAGCTTCTCATGACAATTAGCAATCTGGACGTCATTGGTTTCACATCATGTCGAAAAAGGAAATAAACATGAAGACTAAGGCTATTAGATGTCTCTAAGACTTTTACGAACTAATTAACAAATGTACAAATCTAGTCCCAAACGATAATATCTCACAGTTACATGTAAATTCCAAACCCAAAAAAAAAAACAAAAAAAAAAAAGGAAAAAACAAAAAAGGAAGGAAACAAACAAACGAAAAAAGATAAAAGGCTAAAGTTTATATACAATATGAATGTTTAAACTGTCATGCTCTAGATATGATCATAGGACCACGTTAGACAAGGAAGTGATGCTCCCTCCATCGTCAAGAGCTTCAGAGAAAGGACTAAAAACTGTTTAAGAGTCTGTTGACATCACAAAAAGGATAGAATTATCCACAACTGTGCTAAGAAGCAAAAATTTACGAAAGAAAAGAAGTTTTTCTTGCAGGAGTTTACCTATGTAAAGGAATTGCAAAACGAAGAAAGGATGGACTTGCATTTGCACTGATGTATGTTGAACTCCGTAAGCAATACAGTTCCATAGAAACAAGGATTAAGGCATACTATCATAGTTCAAGAAAGACCAAACAAACCTGAAAATCAGTAGATAAAATTACTAGCTTGACTTTCTGTATTAAATCAGAGGACACAATCTACTCAATTCACTTTAATAGTTCTTACTTGGTAAGGAACTAAAAATTTGATTAAATAAAACACTCAGTTTTATTGATAAATAGAAATCTTATCCCAATAAAGATGGGAAACAAACCTGTAAAGTTTCAACTAATCAATTGATACGCGCTATATATATTTTTCTCTCTATATAGTTTGAGAGGAGTTTCTCTCAACTAATTACCAGGATACACTTTTACATGAAGGAATATGAAAATTAGCTGACAACTAATATACCAATCATGCAACCTAAATGAAGATAATTAATGACGAAGAAAACGATACCTGTCCTCTTTATTAAATACGATGCCTGATATTTGCCTCTCCGCAGCAACCCTTCATTAAAAATAATGCTTGCCGTATGCCTCTCAACAGCCCATAATTCCACAAGTTAAATTGAACAATAGTAAAAGTATGAGAGTCAGTAGATAACAAAATTAGCAACACTAATCGGAAAAAAAAAAAAAAAAAAAAGTTTAATTCTCAATAAATCAAAAAGAAATGATGAACATGATTATTGTTACGTTAAAAATGTTCAAGTTTCAATTCTAAACCATTTTTTTTTTTTTTGGGTAAACAAAAGTAAACTTCATAAACATGAAATTGCAGGGCTTCTTCTATAGTAAAACGTAAAAAACATGAAATAAACTTCATAACAGAGAAGTACCTGAGAACAATGAGGGGAATTCATTTCATAACAGAGAGTGAGAGAGAGACAGAGAGACAGAGAAGAAAAATCTGTTGAGGCAAAGAAATTAAAAACCCCCAAACGAAACCCCAATGACCGAGAGAGAGAGAGAGAACAGAGAGAACAAATCACTATTTTATAAATCATTCGGAATAACCCAACGGTCAGTTTTTCAAAAGATTATATAGGCGATTTTGGTCAAAAACCCAAAACTTGGCTACGAAGAAAGAAACCCTTTTTTTTTTTTTTTTTGGGTAAACAAAAGTAAACTTCATAAACATGAAATTGCAGGGCTTCTTCTATAGTAAAATGTAAAAAACAAGAAATAAACTTCATAACAGAGAAGTACCTGAGAGACAATGAGGGGAATTAATTTCATAACAGAGAGTGAGAGAGAGACGGAGAGACAGAGAAGAAAAATCTGTTGAGGCAAAGAAATCAAAACCCCCAAACGAAACCCCAATGACCGAGAGAAAGAGAGAGAGAACAGAGAGAACAAAGCACTGTTCTATTCACCATTCGGAATAACCCAACGGTCAGTTTTTCAAAAGATTATATAGGCGATTTTGGTCAAAATCCAAAACTTGGCTACGAAGAAAGAAACCCTTTTTTTTTTTTTTGGGTAAACAAAAGTAAACTTCATAAGCATGAAATTGCAGGGCTTCTTCTATAGTAAAATGTAAAAAACATGAAATAAACTTCATAACAGAGAAGTACCTGAGAACAATGAGGGGAATTCATTTCATAACAGAGAGTGAGAGAGAGACGGAGAGACAGAGAAGAAAAATCTGTTGAGGCAAAGAAATCAAAACCCCCAAACGAAACCCCAATGACCGAGAGAAAGAGAGAGAGAACAGAGAGAACAAAGCACTATTCTATTCACCATTCGGAATAACCCAACGGTCAGTTTTTCAAAAGATTATATAGGCGATTTTGGTCAAAACCCAAAACTTGGTTACGAAGAAAGAAACTCAGTGAGAGAGGAGAGAGAAAGAAGAGAGAGAAAGAGGAGAGGGAAAATTGACAGGGTCCCCTGTTTGGTTGTTGCTTTCTTTGATGTTCGTTTGTTTTGTTTGTTTGGCTGTGTTGACTCAATGTTGGTTGGAGATTTACTCTCTCTGTGAAAGCTTTGTTTGGCTGTGTTGTTTTGGCTTTTTTTATTGAAATGAAATTCACCTTTTACCCACAAAAACAAAAACAAAAACAAAAACAAACCAAATCAAATATAATCATGTTTAAAATGTTTAATAAAAAAAAGTGAACAATATGTGTATCAGGATAGAGGCGTGCGTCTCCCGAAACTGTTCTCACCCTATATCCATCATATTTAAGGTATAACATTTATATAGTCATATCAAATTAATACTTTTAAAAAAATTATAAAGGTGTTAATCCGTGAGGACCCGTCTTAAATGGAACAAGAAAAATCTGATCTAAACAGATAAATATTATAAAGGGGTTAAAAATTTAACCTAGTACGGATTATGGGACGGGGATGAGTTTAGAGATCCCCGCGCGTCCCTATTCTCTGTTTACACACCCTGTTTGGTTATACATTATAACCAACAAAAGCTTTTAACATGGCAGCGAAAATCGCTGGCAAGCAAGAAAACTAAGGCAGACGAAAAAAAAGGTAAACACTGATAAAGGGAAAAAAAAAAAAAAAAAACAAAAACAAAAACGTGATCTCAAATGAACTACTCAAGAACTAAATGTGTTTCACATTTGAAAAAAGATAATATAACTGCCAAATCTATATTTTCAATTGAATTTAAAAATGAAAGTAAATGAAATAAGGAAGTTAGTTTTATTTCTTAAAAAAAAAAAAGTGCATTAAGTCAGGAGTCGAGAAAGAAAATGATTTTTTTTTTTTTTTTGGCTAGAATGAAAAAGAAAGTGAATTAATGACGTGAATTATATGGTTTTTGTTTTCCAAAAAAAAAAACTCTAATGAAATATCTCTGCGAACTTGATTTATGGAAGGGTAATTGGGGAAGGAAAAAGTAGTGAATTTCAAATTTTGTTCAAATTTATTAGTTTAATAGTGCGTATTTTTAAAAGGGGTACTCTAAAATGGCCATTTTGTGTAAATGCTTCAGTTGGAAATGGAAAAAATTTTAATTTTTCTTTTTATCACTATGGTGGGTTGGTGGCAAATAAGGCCTACTTAGAACTTTTGCTTCTATCAGGTCTCAGGTTCGAGTCATGACGTACGCAAAGTATAGTCTTTGGTAATATGGACCATGTGATGTCTATTCTTGAAGCCTGGGGTCTGTTGCTGTGAAGACTTCAGGTCAAGTTCCTTGTCATTCCATCGGTGCAATCAGTGGGTCATCCAATGACCATTGGAACGGAGGTGTGAGAACACCACCAATCCCCTTTTCATTTACCAAAAAAAAAAAAAGAGTTTCTTTTAGTGTTTATTAATTTAAATTTGGCTGAGTTAGATTTGTTTTGCATATTGATTCAATTTGGGAATCTAGATATAATAGGTGTTAGAAAAATAAGTATGATTTTGATTTTCTTTTTTTTTTTTTAAGTCAACTTCAAAAATTTTTTTTTTTCCAATTTGAATCAATGTTCAAAACAAGCGTTTAATTACCATTGGATTTTTGAACACATATGGATGATCATTGATCAAGATAGACACTCCAAATTTGATCAGTCTGCATGCTCGGATTTGAATGTGGCTATGATGCTTTTAACGTCATTGTTTACTTATTTAAGCTCTTGTTTATCTCACCATCTAAAATTAAATATTTTTATTCTTAAATTTAATGTATGTTTGTACTTGCCTACAATTTAATTTATAATTAAAAAGGATAAAACAATTGTAAACAATAGATTTATCGGGATCTGATCTGGATCAACATATAATGATGAGGAAATGGTTTTTATGATAATTGAAATTGATGTAAAAGTTGTTAAAAATTTTAGATATGTAGGCGAATCTAGGCTAAAATAAAAAATAAATAAAAAAAATTTACGTGACAGTGACTGGACCGCCATGGGATTTGTAACAAATTTGTTATGTGACAGCCTTAGAAGAGTGATCAAAAGTCACTAATCAAGAGTCATTGACTATTCTTTTTTTTTTTTTTTTAAGTGAAACTGAAAATGGAAAAAACTTAATTTTTTTTACCACTAGTGGAGCCACAGTTATCTACTCTTGAAGCCTAGGGTCTCATAGGGACGGGAGAGTAAGGAAACCACATATCCCTCTTTTATTTTTTTTATTTTTAAAAATAACACTTAATTTTCATCTTAGTGTATATTAATTTAAATTAGTGTAAGATTTAAAAAAATTAAGCACAAAAGTATTGTTGTTGGCGACATTATAGTAAGGTTGTAATAGCAATTTTGTAGTTTATTTAAATGAAACAAAAAGTATAGTACCCGTGTGATAACTTTTTATTTTTATTTTTTATGAGATACATGTTTAGAACAATGATTGGAGTTGGAGTTTGTAAGTTGTAATTGAAAAACGTGTTTGGTTGAAGTATGAATTATAAATGTACTATAATATAAAAAATAATATAACAATTAAAATGTGTTCGAAAAAAATGTAATATTAACTTTGTTTTAGTTCTCTTGTCATTTTATACGATTAAAAAAAATTCATTTCGACTTGAAATAAAATAGTTATAGACTTTTAAATAAATTTGAATACTTTTAAAGTGGAAAAGAAAGAAAATAAGATGTAAATATGAGAGTTTTGGAGTTGAATTGTAAAATTTCGTTTGCAACAATATTCTAAACTATGACAGTCATCAGTCCATATAAAAAAAGGATAAGCTGTACGGTCTAATATTGCTTGGTGATGGATAATAATAGTAAACAAATGAAGATAATAATAATAATAATAATAATAATAGTAAACAAATGAAGATAAAAATACAAAACAACCCCTGATTAATTAGTCACTTGCTAGATAACAATTTTGAGGATTGATTTTCTCTCTTTTTTTATTCGCTATTTTCCTGGACTGTACTAAGTTAGCATTCCTTATTTTATATCTATATACATGAAATCATCTTTAAAAAAATTCAAAATATAAGAAAGTCGGCTACATAAATCCTTCAAGCATGATTGCAGGTATAAGAACAATGATTCCATGTATTTGTTTCTAATTTTGAGGTCTTAAATTCAAACCCTCCACCACAATTCAATGAATTCAAAAAAAAAAAAAAAAAAAAAAAAACTCATTCATGCACATTAATATTACTTTAGTTTAATATCAATGAAGTATACTTATAAGTAACTTGGTGACTTGAACGTTATTTACTTAAAAGGAGATTTTATTGCCAACCTTCCGTTTATTTTAGTCACATCATTTCTTAAATTATCCATTAAATAAGTGAAATTTTTATTTTTGTTTGTTACATTTTGTTTACTTTCTAGAAATGAACCTGCAATTAAATTTCTAAACTACTATTTTTTTTTGTCAGTTTTCGTTCCAAATTTTGTTCTTCAAAAAAAAAAAAAAAAAACAGATGGGTGGTCTTTTTTAATCATCTGATCTAATAAATGACTTAACTTTTTTTTTTCTTTAGAAAAATTGTTGTTTGTCATTTTTCAGATTTTGTCAACCAGTCATTGATTAATAGTCAATCAGTGATTAAATATAAAAAATAATGATTGACTATGAAATTTGATGATTTATATTATAGTCAATCAGTGATTGACCATAAGTTAATCATTGATTGACGTATTATGTGATTAATCACTGATTGATCATTTAAGATAATTGATTAATCATTTTAGAAAAAAAAAAAAAAAAAAAACCATTTAACTAATCTTTAAACAATTCGGCCATTTATTAAAATACTTCTTAAAAAAAAAACTATTTAACTATAAATCCATTTTAATTTTAAACTTTACTAAATGACATGTCGTTTCTTCGTGAGTTGTCGAGGAAAAACAACGTCTCTTTTACCCTTTTTTGTTCTTCTTTTTGTACCATTGAGAAAGAAAAAAGAAGCTACTAAAAGTTTATTTAAAAAAAAAAAAAACCACATTCGTTCAACTCAAAACTAAAAGATAATAGTAAAACGTAAATTAAAACCTGTAAAATTCGAATCTAACAGTTAATAATTTTTCTCCTTTAGTCAAACAATTAAAGTAATGCCTGGAAAATTTTAAAAAATTAGTCAATCCCCCCCCAAAAAAGTCAAATGCGAGTATCGGTCCTTTATATGATGAGAACGAGAAATTGTCAAAAGGGTACAAGACAAGAACGAGACAAGTTCTTATATCCAAATTGAAGTCAGGGTCGTGAAATACTCCTCGTCTTATCCCCTCCCTGATTTATATATTTTAAGAATTTGTTATACATTTTTATTTCTTTTTAATTATATTATTTTAATATTAATCTTTATCTTTGATATTGCTCTCTATATACCTATTCCATTCAGTTTTTTTTTTTTTTTTCTCGTTTTTGCAAATCATTGAATTTATTTTAAATTTGACCTTATATGCATATATATACACACACACACACATGTATTTGTGTGTGCAGAAAACCACAGAAACCTCCATGTAATTAAAGTTTATTATTCTCTTGGCAAACCCTAAAATTAACACATCTGCAGTCGGAAACATAATAGATAACAAAACAGATAATATCATGTTTTACTTGTTTTTCGACCTAATCTTGCAAGCATAGGCCGGATTAAAAGAAAGAAATTCCCTATTTCTTTTTTCTTTTCTTTTCTTTTATTTTTTAATGCAACACATGCATAACTAATTGAAGCACAATAATACGAACTTTATTAAAACCGGTTCACGTTCTCATAAAAGAGTACAAATTAAAATGTGTGTGTGTGTTTATATATATGTGTATGTATATTTGGCCAGTCTGAGTATGGGAAGAAAGTCAAGAGAATCGTGTAAGAACTTAGAAAACTAAAACAGTAAAGAAGAAGAAACCTGAAGATGTCGCCATACTTGGTCTTCGAAGATGCGAAAAAGTTTGACCACCCAAAGAAAACACAAACTTCGATCATCAGGACAGAATGAATATATAACCTCCGTTTGTTACTTTAGTTGTAAATGAAAATTTTAAGTTGGAGTTGATTGACTTTTTAAAAACTAGTTATAATTTTTATTGATTTTCAGAAAAAGACAAAATTAAGATGAAAAATTTGAGTTTCAATTGAAACACCAAACAAAAGCATAGTATGATGAATAACGTAGAAAGGCGGTTACGTTACTATCCCAAAAAATGAATACGTTTTCGAATAGGATTTGGTTTGGTTCATATGTATATTTTCCCTCCAATCACATTCGAACGCGTGTTTAACTAACATAATTTTTAATTAATTTAATGAGATATAAAATTGTAATTAAATATTGTCACTTTTTGTTTTTGTTTAAAGCATGATAAATAGACGTTTTTTTTTTTTTTTTCTGATATGCTTACGTTTTTTTTTTTTCCATCGTTTCTTCTCTCTTTTTTTTTAACTGATCTTTTCTTTTCTTTTATTATTATTTTTGAAATAACTGATCTTTTCTTTTAATCTAATGTATAATAAGTATAGCATATACATAATTTTCTTTTTCTTCTTGTCTATCAATCTAATATTTACCAGGTATATAATTTCTAAATATTTAGTGCCCATTTAGATGTCCATCTCCAATAAGATGTATGACTGGTTAGTGGTTAAACATTTAAGGGTATTTAAATGTTTTTTTTATCACTATTTTAAAATTATTCAATTTAAATTATCTCAGAATAATAATTCAATTCAATTTAATTCAAATTCAAATTCAAATTTTCACTTTTTTAAAAGGGAATGTCTGTGGTAGAGAAAGAGTCTCTACCATACATCCTTTTTCTTTGAGATTAAATCGGACGGTTCAAATGTTGTTGATTTATTATGTTTATCATACACCTTACCTCACACAATTTCTCCCACTCAAAATCTTTTCCGTCGCCGGCGATCTTCTCGCCGCCGGCGACGAACGCCGTCGACCCACCTCCGGCCCCCCAGCCCCGGCCGCCGGCGACTCATTTCTCTCTTTCCTTTCTCTTCTTCTTTTTCTCTCTCTTCCTTTCTCTCTCTTCTCCTCTCCCCGACGCCGGTGACCCACCTCCGGCCCCTCCAACCGGTCCCAGCCCCGGCCCGGCCGGCCGGCCGCCTGCCGGCGACCTCCCTCTCTTCTTCCCCTCACCCCCGGCCCCCACCCCAGCCCCCCGGCCCCCCCGTGCAGCCCCCCCTCCCCCGTGCACCCCCCACCCCCTGCCCCCTGGCACCCCCTCCCGTCGGCCCGCGAAGAGAGAGAAGAAGAGGGAGAGAGAGAGAGAAGAGAGGAAAAGAGAGAGAAAGGGAAGAGAAAGAGGGGGGGTCGTGGGGGGGGGGGGGGCAGGGGGGGGGGGGAGGCGAGGAGAGGGGGGGCGGGGTATGGGGGGCTGGGGGTGGGGGGGGGGGGGGAGTGAGGGAGAGAGGGGAAGAGAGAGAAAGGGGAAGAGAGAGAGGGGAAGAGGGAGAGAAGAGAAGAGAGAGAAAGGGGAAAGAGAGAGAGGGAGGTCGCCGGCGGGCGGCGGGCGGCCGGGGCGGGGCTGGGACCGGTGGGTGGAGGGGCCGGAGGTGGGTCGCCGGCGTCGGGGAGAGGAGAAGAGAGAGAAAGGGGAAGAGAGAGAGAAAAGAGAGAGAAAGGGAAGAGAGAGAAAATGAGTCGCCGGCGGCCGGGGCTGGGGGGGCCGGAGGTGGGTCGACGGCGTCGTCGCCGGCGGCGAGAAGATCGCCGGCGACGGAAAAGATTTTGAGTGGGAGAAATTGTGTGAGGTAAGGTGTATGATAAACATAATAAATCAACAACATTTGAATCGTCCGATTTAATCTAGACGGTCCAAAGAAAAAGGATGTATGAGGATCTCTACCACATACATTCCCTTTTTAAAAATCATACTATACTTATTTTTCTACTTTTACATTTTACAAAACTATCTAAACACATAATATTCCATTTGAGTATAATTCAAACTACATTTTGAATTCATAATTTGAATGTAACATTTCAAATTTTCCAGTTCAAACGATCAATCCAATTGGACACTTAATTACGTATGTGAACGTCTATTGTATAAAAAATATTTTAAACTTATTTTTCTCAAGTGAAAAAATGTAACCTATATACGTTGAATTTAGGAATGAAGAATTTTTATTTAAGGGAAGCATTCAAAATGCATACCTTCTGCGGGATAAATTATAAAAAATCGTTTCTATCAATTATTAAAATAAATAAATAAAACCTTATTTTAGATTAGGAAATTGATACATTGTCAACCTTTTTTAAAAAAATATGATAAGTATGTTCTATGAGCCTATGACGTATGAAACGACAATTGTTCAAGTCTTCCGTTTGGTGAAACATCTTAAACTCAAATTTTTCATCTCAATTTTTATCTTTTTCTGAAAAGTCAACAAAAATTATAACTAGTTTTTAAAAAATCAACCAACTCAAACTGTTTCACCAAACAGAAGCTTACCGACATGGAAGCCCGCCTTTAATGCGCTTCCAAATCCGAGGTGTTTAACTCATTGCAGTAGGTAAATTGGTTATTGACATCTAATTTTTTTTTTTTTGAAATTGTGATTTGGTTTCAATCTTTTTTTTTGTTACTAAAAGGTCCTTAATCTTTTAAACTAGTGTTAAATAGTTTTTTTTTTTTTTTTTATAAAAATTTTACAGAAGTTAAAGTTTTAGCTGAAAGCATCACGTTAATCACATATGATTTATTATCTAAAACATGATATAATAATTCACATTAGTTGTCGGCACATTGTCACGATATTAAAAAAAAAAAAAACTAACAACAATTTAGAATATGATAGATTACGGTTTCACTTGGGGAAGTTTTGGAGATAATTATAGTTTTGGAGATATTTAAATTAGAGTTTTAAAAATGTATATTTGGTTGGAAAAAACAATAGTTTCAAGTTAGAAAAAAAAATGTAAAAACTAAGTTCGAAAAGAAAAATATTACTATGAATCTTATTTTGTTTCTCTCGAAAGTTTATGTAATTTTAAGAAAAAAAATCATCTCATTTAAACTTGAAATAATAAAGTTATAGACTTAAGAATAATTTTACTATACATATTTGGAGATGTAAATAGTAAAAAATAGTTTTAAATTGAGAAAAAAAGACACACACACATATATATATATATATATATATATTAAAACCAGATGTCAAACCTCCCCAAACGGACCCTTAATACTTTCAATAGTCTTCCGCTATCTAGAAATCAAAGCCTTATTTATAGTTAAAGACTCCGTTGGCCATGTGGAAAAAAAATGTTAGCTTAGAGGGCACCATGGAAAATAGGTCAAATAAATATTAAATACAGCAAAACTGTCAGATGTTCCTAACTGGCAACTACAATGAATGGAAATATCGAATCTCCGAGACAGAGAAACAAAGCTTGAATGATCTGTTTATACATTAACTTTTTCCCAGTAGTTAACAATTGCAGTTCGGATTTTGGAAAAATACTGCATCAATCATCCGAGCTATATTCACTAGAATCCAGAAGTACAGGAACCGCAGCGCAGCAGAAGGACTCTTTATCTTTGAGAAGAAGACAGCTTCCATCCGAATTCCATTTCAGGTCAGTGATGGTAAACTGTGGAAGAGGAACATTAACACAGTAAGCACCCGCGGGTGTCCACATGTACACGTGAGAACTTCCGGTGCAGAGTATGAGACGCGTGCATTTGGGGTCCCATGCTGCTGCTCGAATAGGATCTTTCTGCACCAATATGGCGGCAAGTTCAAGATGGCGTATGTCCCATATCCAGAGAACGCTTGGCATGCTATCGTTGCGAGTGCAGATGTATTGGCTGTCATTGCTCCATGACAATAGACCTGCATGGCAGAAAAACCTGATTGTTTGAATTGAATGGCCATAGCACGAATAACAGCAACTTCAATTTGTCGCCCTCGTGTCTAAATGTGTTTAGAAACAGCTTATCATAATCAATGGATATGCATAAGGTCGATTACATCACACGTGGAAAACGGTTTATACAACTCTACCGTTTATTTCTAATGCTCCAGCCAAGTAGATTAGTGTCTCTTTTTCTCCTTTTTTCAACCTTTATTGGCAGAGGATTAGTTTTCCCCTCCTTGATCTAAGAACTCCACACCTCTCAAATATTTTTTATTCCCGCTCTTGCCCAAAAATGGGCGACATAACAAGCTCGGCTTTATATTACCATTCTTCGAACCCTTTCTGAATTTTCTAGTCCACCAATTTGCAACATTGTGCACAAGTATGAAGACCCATCTATCTATTTAGGAATCTTGAACAGAAAATCATACGATGGCTGCCCTAGTATATTTATGTAACCTCTAGGTTCACCTTTTCTCTATTGATGCAAAACTTGATAGAGTAAATGCAGCCTTAACCATTTTCATCACAGAGCACATCATCCTGCCCTTTATATTCGTATGGGAAGAAAACAATTGTATTGAATGGAAATTTCAAAAACCAGCTTATTTGAGTAGGTAGAGTACAAGACAGAGTGACGCTTACCGATTCCTTGTTTAGGGTTAGGCTTGTCTGCGGGAGGTTTTTGGAATGGCAGATTGACAGGAACATCTGAAACCTCGTACCTGACTCCAAAGTGTCCTTCTGAAGTATCTTCTTCAGTAGAGAACATCAATAAATAAAATGGGGAAAGGAAGGAATGGAAAAGGGAAGACCTAATCAACATGATTGAAATGTATTTAAATAAAAAAAAATCCTTTTCTTGGAAAGGTTAGTGACAAAACATGACTTTCATTAGGAAAAGAATGAAACAAGGTGATTGCGTTTTATAATGTCGCTTCTAATCTAAAAGTTATAACTGACAGCTGGGCTTACCATTGTTGCCTTGTATGAAGTCATCACTTAAGCATAACTCAGACATGTCAAGTTGCAATGGTTCGTCTACTTCCTGGAAATTTACGAGGCAAAGGTGAAAAATGTTATGCAATGAATTAAATTTTGGTCACGTCTACTAATATGAGATAACAAAAAGTTACCTTAAAAACAGCGGCACAACATGGACCACGAACAGTTGACAGGTGCATAAATTCAGCAAAAGTTTTCCATGTAAGGTGATTCAAAACCCGCAGCATCTGGTCATAACTACCTACTGCTAAAAACTGGCCACAGGGAGACCATGAAACACTTTTTACACCTAGTCCGCTTTCATATGCTTGATACTTAAAAAGGCACCTCCCATCTGGGGAGTATACTAGGACCTGTTTAGATGATTCAAACCATATCAAATCTGAGCTTTTAAAGCTTCCACGAAGAATAGTTTGCAAGAAAATTAAATGGTGTTATCACCTTATACTCAAGAGGTGAATCCCAAACCACTATGGAACTATCATCTGGCGACCATTGAACATCAGCCAAATCCAATGTATCAACAGCAAATACACCCATGATCTCCCATGTATGACAAGACAGCAGATTAATGTAGTCCTTACAATCACGTCTCGTGCAAACTGTGGCAAATTTTCCATCTTGGGTGAAGGAAACACCCTTTGAAGCATGCTTCGGCAATTGCACGTGTACACAAGCAGTGTTCAGCAATGACCAAACTGTTAATCGCAGTTGGAAATCCGATGTGGTAAGTATGTGACGGCTATCTGGACTCCACCTAGCATAAGCAATACCAGCAAGGCCTTCATCAATCTTACATGTCCATTCAGGTTGGGTCAACGACCATGCCTGTATCATTGGTCTTTTATATAAACCACAAAGAATGTATTCAGAATCAAGAGCCCATTCAATATAGCTAATCTTGTCCAAGCATGAAAATAACTGCACAACCTGCATTTGAGGATATAAGACAGGTTCAACTTCTAGATTCACGTAATAAAATTTCTCAAATCGATGAACATAAAGCACACCGCAATCAGAATATAAATGTAGCTGGCAAGAACCTTCTCATTGTAATCATTTATATTCATTTCCATTTCCCATGAATATATGAAGTATTAACCTTGTGGGTTAAAGCGCATAAAATCTCTTAGCTACATGCATAAGAGTAAAGACATTGTTACGAAAATTACATACGAAATTTGCCTCTTGCTAAAGTCGTATATAATCACATTGCTACAAACAAAACTCGTGTCAACGATGCAGCGTAAAACAACTCTATAGCATCCTTGACATTACACCAACTGCAACAAAAAGTTCCCATTTTTATAAAGAAAAAAGTTTGAATTCCACGAACCAAAACGAATGCACTAAATTTAAACGGGAATTGAAAGAATTCTAACAAAATGCTTACAATTTCCCCAGCAACCAAGCAGAGAACTAGTATGCCTCATGCTTCACATTGTCAAGTAGAAAATAAATCAACAGCCAAGATCCGGCGGAACCAAAGTCTCAAAATTTACAATTCTAGCTCAATTTTCTAACAAAAAGAACAATATATATATATATATATATATATATATATCATCACAAGATCAGTACTTCAATAGCATGGATCTTAGCAAGTTTTCTCTCCCGGCACTTTCTCGGCAACCAAGCACGAAACTTTAAGAAGAAAATCCAAGAATAATTCTCAAAAGTAAACAGAAATCACCTTGAAAGAAATGGTGTCGCGGATGACGAGGCGGTAATCGACGGCGACGGCGATGAAGCGGGCGTTGGGGGAGAAACAGCAAGGGCCGGTCTGCTTGTAGGGCTCGGTGAACTCCATAGCCAGAGAAGGAAGAAAGGTCACGGAGGCAGAGAGTTGGGGTTCATGGAAGCCTCAGACGCGGACCGAGTGTCGAAGATTGGGAGTGGGCTTTTTGTGAGGGCTTAGGGGACACCATTAATGGCGGACGAGAAGTTCTTGCATCTTGAAAGCGAGATGAGATCTGTGAACCAGCCAGCCAATGGGAGATTGGGGACGGTGAAAATGCCAAAAAAAAAAAAAAAAAACCTTCAGATTTTGATTTGGGAAATGAGGAGGAGGACTTCACTGTAGTTTACAATCTGAAGCAAGAGAGTGGGTGATGGGAGTTTGAAAAAACGGAAGAGAGAGAGAGAGAGAGGGAGAGAGAATTTGATGTGCTTTTGAAAGCTTTCAAAAGGCGTTTGGACTCCCATTTCTTTGGCTTTATTTAATTAAAAAAATCTTAATGCTCCGGTATTTATGATGGCTTTTGTTGGAATTAATTTGTGATTTTTTTTAATAATAATTAATTTGTGATTTACCTTGTTTCAGTTTTTTTTTTTTGGGAGAAATTATTGTTTTTTTTTTTGAGAAAGGAGAAATTATTGTTTTGGGCTTGCATGAAGAGTTTTGCTTTTGGTCTGTTAAAATAATAATAATAATAAATAATGTTTTTATAATTTAAAATAATAAAAAATGTTTTTAAAAAGCATAGTATTTTTTTTAAATTTTAACGGAAAGTTTAAAGTTTTATACATTAAGGTCCGTTTGGTGAAACGGTTTGAGTTGAAATTTTAAAATTTGAGTTGGTTGACTTTTTGAAAACTAGTTATAATTTTTATTAACTTTTCAGAAAAAGACAAAAACTGAGATGAAAAATGTGAGTTTAATATGTAATACCAAACGGGCTATAAGAGTTTTTCTCATAAACTTGTTTTCTAATTTTAATAGAAAGATTTTTTAGAGATAAGTTTTTCTGATAAATTATTCAAATATTTTTAAAATCAGTTTTAAATAATGTTATGATAGGATGAGAATATGATGCTCTTTTATTAAAAAAAAACAACAACGTAAACTGTCATGTTTATCATTCTGATTTCTGACTAAATAACAAAAACTAATAATTTCAAGAAATAATCCAAACAAAATCCATGAAATATTACAACTAGAAAATTTTAGGGGGCTAATTGAGAAAAAAGTTAAAATTCTTTTTATATGTTTTTTTGATTGAAGAATAAGCTTAATAGCTTTTGGATAGATGTGTTTACTGAATCTGTGAATCCGCTCAATCCGTTTAACAGATTAGGATTTTCTCAATCAGAGGGCTACACATTAGATTACGAATTGAGAATATTTTAATATGTGTAATCCGCTAATATGAATCTTATACGTATATATTTATAATGTTAGTTATGTTACAATTTAATTTATTATTAAAGACTTGAATCTGATTGTATTATTATTTTATATAACTGTTTTAAGATTTAGTATGTTAGAGTTTATAGACTGATTGGAAGTCTCACAGATTTGATAACATACTTAAAAAATCTCAATCAAAAAGTGTCATGAATTTAGTCCTAATCCGCTCAATTCCAATTCGTGAACATCCCTACTTCTGCTCAAATGGGCAGTGACCCTTTTTCATCCTAAGGTGGTTTTGCTATGTTTTTTGGCAAAAAGTGTAGCATATTTTTCATGTTATATTCAAGTTCGTGGGTTTTATATGCATTAATTTATCAAAATATATATATGCATTAGTTTGATCAGAAAATAAACTCTATTTAGGCTTAACTGATCATTTCTACAGTAGTTAGTTAATCAAGCGGATGCTACATTTCCTATTAAATGCCACACTTTTGCAAACTTTTTTACCAAATTGCCACAGTTCATGACACTTGATCATTTAACTTGCGTTTGATTTATGGTTGGATCTAAACTTTTTGGATTGAAATTGTTTGATTTTATTTTAAATTAGTTAAAATTTTTGTTAACTTAAAAAAAAAAAAAGAGTTGGAAAAGTTTAATTCCAATCAAAACACCAAATGGATTATTAATCATACAATAATATTGGTCAAAGATTAACCTAATTTAATTTATCTAAATTATCCACATTGATAAAAAAAAAAAAAAACTAGAACTACGGTTTACATTCTATTTCTTCCATATTACCAATAGTGAGTGACCAATTTATCATAAAAAAAAGTGAGTGACCAAAGTTTTTTTTTTCTTTGTTGAGAAAATTATCAAAATAATCATATTTTTTTCATTTATTAATTAATATGACATAAATTCTTTATTATTGACTAACATTATATAAATTTTAATTAACTTTAGTGATTGTTTGGAATACGGGTTTGAAATGAAAACTTTAAGTTAAAATTTGTTGATTTTTTAAAAACTAATTATAATTTTTATTAATTTTTCAAAAAAAAAAATAAAAAAAAAATTTATATTTGAATCTATAATCTAAAAATATGCTTAGTTTAATTTTATGTTTTGTTAGTTTAGTATTAATTATCCCCTAGTTTCTACGATGTTACAGCCCGCCACGGCCAAGTGGCAAAGAAATAAATAACAATTAAAAAGAAACCAAAAAATAAAAAGAAAAACCCTCAAAAAATTCGGCGCCGGGAGATAAAACGACCGAATAAACCCTAAACCACTCGCAAAGTTGGCCGTTAAAAGTAGAGAGTTCCAGGACACTTTGAGTTCCGCTCCCAAAAACCAAAAACCTCCATTGATTCTCAGACGAGGTTTCTCTACAACGACAGCCATGGCGACCTCGATTGCCGCGCAGTTACAGGCCATCAAATCCCTCGTACAAGCCGACTCCGAGCCCCCCCTCAAGAGGCCCTTCACTCGCGCTTCCATTCTCTTCGACCCCAAAGAAGCCGCCGACATCGACGCCGACACCATCCTCTCCATCGCCCTCCAAGGTCCGTCATTTCACTCCCCTCCCTTTCCGTTTGTTTCCCGAGAAAAAAAATAAAAAATAAAAAACAGCCAGTGGAACATTTTGGTTGTGAACTCTACTGATTTTCAGGTCTGGAGGTTCTTATAAGCATGGACGAGCGGTTTAGAAACTACAAGAACGACTTGTTTAGCCATAAAAGCAAGGAAATGGATAGAGAGTTGATGGGTATTGAGGAGAATAATCGTATAAATTCGACGATTTCTTCGTATTTGCGTTTGGTTTCGGCGTATTTCCAACTTCCCTCCTCAATCAAGACGCTCGAGTACTTGATAAGAAGATATAAGTAAGCTCCTACCATTTGTTGGGTACAATTTTTTTTTTCTTTTAAATTTGTTTATATTAAATTTTGTTGTGGTTCTTTGTTGGAATTTCAGGATTCATGTCTACAACTTTGAGGAACTGATTTTGTGTTCTCTGCCATACCATGACACCCACATTTTTGTCCGAATAGTTCAACTAATTAATGCAGGGTAGGAAAAATTAGTATACTTTATTAATTCTCTGTTTTCATTTAGCAGTTTTGTGATGTTAATGAGTCTGATTTTTTGTTATGTTTTGCGGTATTGTAGAAATAGTAAATGGAAATTTTTGGATGGTGTAAAAGCCTCCGGTGCGCCGCCGCCGAGAAAGGTTATAGTACAGCAATGTATACGGGATAAGGGAGTTTTGGAGGTCCTATGCAATTATGTGAGTATTTACACATTTTGGTCTAGTGTTGATTCGACATTATCTTGTCGCGGTGTCATTACAGGTGGCTCTTTTTTCTCAGGCATCGCCGTCAAAGAAGTCTCAGCCCTCAAGGCCCATGATCAGCTTCTGCACAGCGGTTGTTGTCGAGGCTTTGGGTTCTGTTACATCTGTGGACAATGATGTTGTCACTAGGATTCTTCCGTTTGTTAATTCTGGACTTCAGCCCAATGCAAAAGGTGGTCCAGATCACAGGGTGAGGTTTAAAGCCATTTTTTTACTGTCCAAGAGGATTTGTGCTTGATGCATATGATTTTTTGGCTATTTTAGCGACTTCTTAGGTTAGGGATGCCTTTTTTTTTTTTTTATTTTGGCTCTTGCTAATGTCATAAAAAACTGATGACAGACAACTAAACAAGGCTATTTGTTTTCATCCGTAAGCACGGGTTCTTTGGTGAAGTAATATTTCTATTTGTTTTCATCCATAAACACCGGTTCTTTTGTTGTCTTAAAGTGATTATATGTGGAATCACTCAATTTTATAAAGTTGTACTGCTAGCGGTAAGATTCTATCTTTCATTTAAATTTCTGTTACTCTCTCTGCATTGAATTTGAGCAACTCATTCTGAATGGTTCTGCTTTCGAATCCGCAAAATGACTGCCATAGTGAGTTTCAGTTTATAATATACTGAATGTATATCTTACTCCGATATGCCTGTCATTGCCAAATTCTGGCTTATGCTTGAACCATATGAGTGTTGGTTTTGCATCTGACAAGTGAAGCAGGTTTTGTAGGAGTTATTTAATAAGGCATAAATTGTTACTCTATCAATGTTGTTGAAAAAGATATGACTCGCAGCGATATTTTGGAATGTTCAGAATATCGAAGATCAAACTAGCATTATCTAGTTTCTTTGTTGTTTAGGTTCACATGTCCCGAGTGTTTGTGTTCTTTAGGTCATTCTTGAAATGAGCGCAGAATTTCGTTCATTAAGTTTTTGTAAATATGTTTTCTTTGGTATTGGCTTTAGGTGTAAAATGCATGCTTTGTTTCTAATGCTGAAATGCAAAATTTATTTTGTGGATAGGCTGGTGCTATGATGATTGTTGGTTTACTATCAAGTAAAGTTGCGTTGTCTCCAAAACTTGTCAATACTTTGATTCGATCAATTGCTGAAATTGCTCGAGATGATGCAAAAGAGTTAACTGATCTTCAGTGGCTTCGGTTGTCACTAATGACTATGATCAACCTCATTCAGGTATTACGTTACTATTATTTATTTTTTTAAAAGAACCCATTCTTGTCCGCTCTGGTTCTATTCATGGCTTTTCGCTTGAGTTCCTCCATCACTTTTCACTTGAGATGCGCTTAATCTGTAGTTTTTACCTCTTTATTTATGCATCTAGAATATTGATTATTTTTTGGCATGTAGTGATCTTTTGGTACCTATTTATTTGTAAAATTTTATATTTTCTTTTGATTTTCTGCCACTTACTGTTTGCACAAAACTTTCAGTTGCAATCTCTTGATACGTTCCCACAGAAGGCTCTTGAGACTCTAATGGAAATCCGGTATTGTTGGTAGCCTTAAGTGTATTCAAACTGTTTCACATAATTCATTTATGTTTGTTACTTACTAGGTTTATTTCATACTTTACATTGAAGGGATTTAGCTGGGATTCTTTTGGAGCTGTTTAAAGAGTTCAATATAGATAAGTTCCTCTTGGTGCTTCTGGATTCTCTGGTTGAGTACAGGTGAGAAAGAAAGTGTAGTTTTTGACAATCAATGTCTAAATATCTTCCTTTAATGGGTTCTAAATTCAAATCGGTTCTCATTTTGTTTGCAGTTTTTCTGCTGAATCATGTCAGTCTGTTTTGATCTCACTGTTGGAGGTAGTTCCTATAAAGGATTTTGTGCACCATGTTGTCGCTAAGGTCCTGTCTTATTGCTTGAGAAATTCACAGAAAATGAGTAATTCATCATCATCGGTATCAGGTACTATAGTAGGAAATACTCTCTCTCTCTCTCTCTCTCTTTTTCTTATGTCATTGAAGTATCTACTGGTTTGTATCTTTAATGTATGTTATTCTAATTTCTCGAATGGTCTTTGGAAAGTCTGTGTATTTCTTAACACGCAGTTCTAGAATTTCTTGGTTTTGTATTTCTTATCTGTCAAGACGGTCTCTCTGTTGTAGGTCACTGGCTGAAGCAAATTTTATCAGTTCTCAATAAGCATTATCCATCTGAACTACGAGGAGCTGTTCACAAATTTCTTCAAGTATGTGTCCAATATAGTCTTTTTTCCTCCAGCACTTTGCTTTGTGTGCGTATATCTATTCTACATCTTTAGCTTTTACAGGAAAAAAAGGTCCAATCTAAGAAAGGGGACTCGGTCTATGAGATTTTGTGCAAGATATTGGATGGGAATTTGGATAAGTCTCAAGCCACCCTCTCTTATTCAAAACTTTGGTTTGCACTGCATCATCCAAAGGTATTACCTGTAGCTTGTCGTATGAGTAATAACCCATTCTTAATGCTATATATCTCATCTGGGCATTCTTTTTCTATGAACATGTGATTGCATTTTAGGCTGATGTTCGGTGTGCTGCGCTCTCTGGCTTAAACATAACCAGTATCATGGAAACAAAGGCTACTGATCTACAGGTTGTATTCTATGAAGTCTTTATTTTTGTTAATACTTTTCTTTTACTTTAGGTGTCATGCTCAATTAACGCTGGTGGGAGGTTGATAACCTCCTGTGGTTGGTTAATTTTTTTTTAGGTGGTGCATGATTATTTTAATTTTAATTTTTAGTTCTATTTTTTTGCTATAAGGTGTATTTATTGGGTTGCAACTTTATGTTCTCATGGCCTAATTTTTCTTTTTTCCCATTTCACTTTTTATTTTTTGTTTTATATATATTTTTATATAAAAAAGAAAATCCGTATCTGCTCATATCATTTGGCACTGGGTTTATTGTAGTATCTGTGTAAACTGCTCAACTAAGCTTTTTTGAGACAAATAACTGAATAAGGACTATTGGAATGTCGTGTTATGGTCTGCTTCTCTTGGTGATTGTGAGTCTTAATGTGAATCGCTAGTTGTCATCCTTCTGCTGCTTTGCTTTATTGTTTGTTTGATCTTTATTGTATGGAAGGAAGATGAGAGAGAGATTCCTGAAATTTTGTTTACACATCTAAGTATATTAGCTTCCGAATGAAAAAAATTTCATGCTCGTTCTTTCTTATTTTTTGTTAATGTTTTCTCATTCCCTTTTGGAGCAGGGTTTTTCCTCTGTTCAAGATGCCATATTACGACAGCTTCATGATGAGGATCTTACTGTTGTTAGGGCAGCTGTCTCTCTTGATGGGTTAACAGAGATCGTAAATTCTTCTGATGTTCTTGAAGCATTGAATAATGTGATTAAGCGATGCATTGGCATTCTTAATTCAAGTGAGTTTGTTATGTACTTTGCCACACAAATCTTTCTATACCCTTTTCACCTTATGTTTTGATTCTTGCTTGAACAGACTATTTAATGTTTAACATGGTAAAATGTGGAGTTACCTATATCTGATTTCTGACTCCGTTTTGGCTTGAAGCTTTATCGGAGAACACAAGTCTAGCATGTGATGTGGCTCTTTGTTGCCTGGAGAAAGCAGATTTGTTATCTCGGGATCACAAGGATCATCTGAATATGCTTGCTGCGTTGATGTGTCCTTTACTTTTAATTCTTCCAAAGGTTGTTCTCCTTTTGGTTAATACTGTTGTTTTAGTTTCTTTTCTTTCCATTCTTGGACCAGTGACTGGATTTTGCTTTATTTTCTCTTCATTTCTTTACCATTGATATATTATTTCTGACTGCAGACACGGAGGTTAAATTTGAAAGTGCTAGAATTAGCCAAGAATTTGAACTGGCCACTTTTTGAGAATCTCCCTAGTGTCTCCGGAACAGAATTGGTATGTTAACAACCCGTCATAATTAAGTTATGGATTAATTATGGTTGCTTCATATATTTTATGTTGATAGTATTTTAATTGTTAGTTGTCATTGTGGAAAATAAAATGCAGATGCTGCAACGAGGAAGCATATCTGAAAATAATCTGAAGATTATTACTTCTTTGGCAGAAAGGTTCTTGAATAACCCCGAAAATTATGTTGCTTCAATTATGGAGAGTTGTCAAGACTTCAAGTCATCCAAGACACTTTTCTTTTTGGTTCTTATGCAGTCATTTATAATGCATAAAGATAGTATGTCCCTCTTTTCTTCCCTTTAATTGGAAATGCATTTGCTTGCTTATTTCTGGTTCAATTAAGATTATCCTTAGTCTCAGCCTGTTAGGTTTATTGTGGATGCTGTCAAAGATTATTGCTTTGTGGTACTGCCCTTGCTATTTCTTTTTGTTTCTTGATCTTTCTTCTGCCATATTTCCCACTTTTTCGTGGCATCAATATTCCTTTGTAAGTTGATATAGGAGGCTATAGAGTCCTGTTTTTAACATTTTTTAGATTTTAGCGAGCGCACTAATGTTGAACTTTCCCATTTAAAGTTCCCAAATAGCTCTTTTTTTGTTGTTTTATGAATGAGCAGAATCTTTTTAAATCTGTTGCTTATTTGGATTTATTTAGCCTTTTTTTTAATTTTGTAGAAATAATATGAGTCTGAATATCATGTGGGGATTATTTTTTATGATAGTTAGGCAAACTAGGTTTTAGATTGGTTTTTCCTTTTGGTAGTTAGCCTGTGAGAAATCATTTTATTAAGATAGATTTACGGGCTTTGTTTTAGTTTTGTTTGAGGTTAATGTAGGAAAGAGGGCTTATCTTTCAGGGTGGAAGTTGGGAGGTTAATTTTTTTTGGATCTATATAACTAGAAACTTGATATGCTTATCTCTAAATGTTGGATATTTGCAATTGGAGAAACCATGACGACGTTTCTTATCCTTCATTGCATTTTACCCAGATGTCTTTAGTTCTAATCCTACTTTATACTTATTTTCTTTTGTGCCAGAATCTGGTCAATTTTTAGCGTTCTTGGAAGTCAGCTACCCAATACTAAAGACTGAATGGGAATCATTTGAAAATCTGGGTGATGCCTCGTTTAAAGAGGTAGGAAACAACGTTATTGTTTATTAGAAAATAATATATGTTGTTTTTGGAGATAAGTGAAATGTAAGAGATTTATTGGAGTTGGCAAATTTTTTTTTTCAGCAGAAAAGGTTTTAATAAAAGCGTAAGCTAGCGAAACCTAATTAAAACATTGTTATTGATAGGCTTTGTTTCATGGCTTATTTGTTCTCTCATCGTTTCCTCTTCTATTTTTGCAGTTCAACGTAGAAATGCTAAATTGGGATTGCGAAAAATTTGTAGATCAGCTATCTGAATTTGATGTTAAAGCATTGAATGCAAATATTCTTATTTGTTCGTTTTGGAGATTACTAGAGGCATTTAAACTGTCAGCGCCCGGAGAAATCTTATGGGTTAGTAATACCATCTCCCGCTATCTTCTTTCTCTGGTTTTTAAGACTTTCACCGTAAATCTCATGGCTGTTTTAGTATTGTTATTGAATTCTCAAAGTTATTGTATATGTACTTCTATTGTTTGCAGGATGACAACAAGAAGTGGTTTACCTGGCTTGAGGACCTATTTGTCTTTTTCTCGGTCTCTCAGTTTAATCATGTTTTCAAGGAACACCGTCTCTATCTTCTCACGAAGTGCAAGACCTCTCCTTTCCATTTCTTGGGAAGGTTTTTCACGCAGCAAGGTTCTTACAGCGACTTCCTTCTCAAGTGTCGTTTATTATATTCTTCTCTGCTGCACCTTCTGCAATTTAATTGTCTCCAATGTTTTCGTTCAAATATATATAATTTTTTTTGGAGAAAAGGTTCCTTTGACCTTTTGCTTTTAATGATTATGTTTGTGCATTCTTACTGCTTATTAGTTTATTTATTGTTTGATCTGACCTGTTTATTCAATGAACTTAAGCTGTCCATTCTATTTTGCAGATGTTCCTATTGCTGTTCAAGTTGAGAGTCTCTGCTGCTTTGCGCATCTTTGTGTTGAATCAGATGTAAGACTGCCGGTTCAACTTCTTGCGGAGTTCCCTGCAATTCTTGTCCCATTGGCTAGTTATGACCAGGTATCTATTTGGTATTTGTTTATCGTCTGCACTACTGGCTGTGTTTTTGAGTTTTTGAATTAGTAGAGGATAATTGATCTTTAACTTTTCCAGGCGAGCATAGCGATTGAATTGTGCAAATTACTTTTTTGCCCTTTCTCCCTGATGAAGGATCGAACATAAATTAATATTTGGTTCTGTATGGTTTGATTATCTGGGATCTAACCATGGTTTTTTCCTGAATACAGGGTGTAAGAACAGCAGCCATGAACGGTGTTGAAGGTTTACGTGCTCTCTGGGCTCATATTGACTCTTCTAACAAGAAAAATGGTATTCTTCATTGAAATACTCGTCTTCACAATTTATTTATTTATTATTATTATTATTTTTGGGATTATTATACTTCAATATTGATGTGTTCTGATTCTTTTCAACTTCCAGGGAACCAAGCAATTTGGAGTCATTTTCTTGATAAACTTTTGGACTTGATAATTCAGCAAAAAAGGCTTATCTTGTCCGACAGAGAATTCCTTCCTTCACTTATGGCATCTTTGCTCAGCTCGTCCTGCCATAGCTTGGTAGCGCCAAAGAATATTGAGCAAAGGTACTTATATTTTTGTTTGTATAGTCCTTTTTACATTGATAGCAGTAGATCATCTGTCTTTTTAATATTCAGTTTAGATATTCGTTACCCATGTTGCTGATACGAAAATTATTATATGGCCAGTTTCATGAGCTATCATGTATTTATCCCCTCGTTTTAGCTATCTTTTCTTCCAATATTTATTGTCCATACTTGTAACAATTTGATAAGATTTAAGTGGAGTGGGGTTTGAAGTATACTGAATAATGAAGAATCTACAACTTTCTTCATGAAGTTTGCTACTGTCATGTACGATACTAAAATAATAACTGTTCTGTCTCTTATTCAGGTTTGATCAACCTACAAGGGAAAAGATTCTTGTTTTTATATTGAGTTCTGCTCTAAAACTCTCTGATTATGCAAAGGTCAGCTTTATGACGATCTGCTCTTCTTTTCAATTTGCTCTGTTTCTAGTTGCAAGTTGATCTTTCGTGCTATCAATTATTCGGATAAAATATATGAATGTGGGGCTTCCTCCTGATCATTCATATGAAATATGAAAGACTTTGTGGAGAAAGTGACATGGGCTCTTTTCTTGCAGCTTATGATTCTATCTTTGCTCAAAGGAGCAGGTGCTGCTATCATACATGTAAAAGAACTCGAGTCATTCTTATGTCAGCTTTTGAGAAGACGCAGTCATTATTACTGTGAACCGGGTGTGTCCACCCAAAAGTTGTCAAACATTGAGGTTGAGATCCTATGCCTTCTACTAGAGGTACGTTGATAGAGATCCCTAATGATGGCTTTTCTTGTTTGGCAACAGGTTCGGTTTAAACTAAATTGTACTTTTTTCATCATGTTTTTTGTCTTTTTCCCCAAAAAGTTGTTTGTCTTTTCTGAAAATTCAAAAAAATTCAAAAAAATTTACTATTTAAACTTACAAATCTTAACTCAAACTTACACACCAAACACCCCCTAATAATACATCATATCCTGCTGCTTAATGGTGATCTGCTGTCCTCCTCTTTTTCCAGTGCTGTGCTATGCCACCTTCACCTGACGGCCAAGTGTTTGAAGATCATTTATTGAAGGCTTTGCAAGTATGGAAACGTTGAACTTGTGTGGATTTTGTATTTTGGTTTGATATATAATTCCTTTATCACGCTTTAAGGTCTTAACTGCAAAGTTCTGTGACTCTGACTCGCGTATTTTTTGGATTGTGTCCTCTTCCAGTTGGAGGGTATGCCTATGGAAGACCCAGCTGTTGTACGGCCATGTGTGACTGTCTTGCAGAAGCTTAATGACCAAATCTACCGGGGGTTGAAGAGTGAAATGCAGGTTACTTTTGTTCACTTGATGCAATTGCAAATGAGGTTCTTAGTGCAAAATAATATGAGTGAGCTTTACATGATAGCTCAATGTGTTGCTCGAAATGTTGTATAGTTTCATATTTTTAAAGTTTCCCGGCGTTGCTTTTACTCTTGAATTTTGCAGATTTGTTAATATAGAAGTTATGGGGTTGCAATTATCGTTTGAATCTATGAATTACTTGCAAGTTCAATTTAGGAGAGAGTATTTCAATTTAGGACAAATTAATTTTGTTGCTCGTGAGAGTGGAAATTTAATTTTCTTTACCTGTAATGACTTTTTAATGAAGGCTTCTGATCAAAAGAGAGTTAAATTATTTATGTTTCTTTACGTGGAATGACTGTTACTGAAGACCGCAGTTAGTTTGGCCCAAGTTAAGTGAATGTCTCTTATTTCCGCTCGAGTTTATACTACAATATTTTACTTCTATTACTTATGAAAGCATAACGGACTGGAAGTTTTGTTTTTAGATGAAGTCCAATCATTGAACTGTTACGTACTGGAACTTTTATCTTCCTAATACAATTACGCTTTCTGGTCTCTCTCTCTCTCTCTCTGTTGTTGAGAGATTGTGATCTGATGAGCTAAGATGACATTTGATTTTGTGTGAGCAGGAGCTTCTGTTTCATGAACTGGTGCTTTTGTTTCGGAGTGCTAATGGGGATATTCAAAATGCTGCCAGGGAGGCCTTGCTGCACTTAAATGTTCGTGCTTCTCTCGTTCATCATTATCATCTTTCCGACTAACTGGTTGTTCTAGAAGCTTAAGCTTGTAGAAAATGATCTTAATGCAAATAGTAGTAATGCATGGCATGCTCATGCAATTTATAGTAACATTCTGCCCCCGCCCCGCCCATTTTTTTCATGCAATAACCAAGATAACTTGAGGCTTATAACCGATGAAGTGAACCAAAAATAGTAGATTAGTAATCTCAAAAATTAACAGCAATAAAGAAAGGAGGAAAAAAAAAAGAAGGAAAAGGAAAAGAAAAACATCAAAACCCTAGGCTCCAATTCCTTGCTAATAAACTGGCTGTTTTAAAAACCTTAAGCTGATAAGAAGTGGGCCTAATACTACATCATGCTCAGACACATTGGAAATTTTTCCTCATGAAATAATAGTCAATTGTACCGTTAGATCCACTAGCTCTTTAGCAGATGTATCATCAGATCTCTTAAGTAGCTAGCTAATTTTGCGTTTTTCACTTTAGTTGCCAAAGAATTTGATGTTTCATTAGAGAAGGTGGAGGGTTACAAGAATATCTTATGGAAAATATTATTTCATTTGTCTATGTTCTTTATGATGTTTTACGTGATATGAATTTTTTTACAAGTTACATAGGATGTGATAAGGAATTAGGATAAACTTGTAATCAGTTGTTAGATTTTGTTTTTGTTTTAGCTTTGTTTTGCGTTCCTCCTTGTAATTGATTTTTAAAAGAACGTTTATCATCATTTTTTTAATAAGTAAGTCAGCAGTTTTCAGAACAATGCAAACTGATCTGAAACCTTTGAATGTGTCAGATTACTTGCTTCACTGTTGTTCAGATGCTTGATCACATATTCAAGAGTGGAAGTCCCATGGTTGATTCAGCGTATGGTAAGAAAAAAAGGAAATTAGCTGAGAATCAGAAGTCCTATCTGCCTCGTGACAGTATTCATTTTGGAGAAAATGCACTCTCTTTTCTTAGCTCCCTTCTTGACATTTTGCTGTTGAAGAAAGATATAGCTAACAGGTTTGCTTCTTTTGACGTCTCGTTATTTTTCTTTCAGTTTCTTAGCACTAGGAACTTTTAGTCTTGACAATCTATCATGTGTAAGGAGAGTTGACATATCCTTATTGTAATCATGTTCAATTTGATGATATAGAGATTTGCTCGTGGGGCGTTTATTTAAGCTTGTTGGTAAAACTTTTTCGGATGAGTGGGTTCAAAGCATCCTTGTCGTTGACGAAAAGTTGGCCAAGGTTTCATCTGATGTTTCTCAGATCATTTCCACAACTGTGTGTGATATACAACAGAGACTGCTATTAATCCTCAAAGATATTAGTACTTCACTCGTGAATCGGCTTCCACTGAAGGTATGTGGCTGGTGTAATTTTAGGTCGTTGTAGTTCCTTCTCTCTCTTTTTTTTTTTTGATATTTTATTTCTTAAAGCTTTTTCTACGTATCCTTGCGTTGCAGGAAGACATAGTAAATGAGATAAACGTGAAACTACTTGTTGAGTGTGCCCGTTCCTCGAAGGATGGGGTTACTCGGAACCATGTATATTCACTGATTTCTGCTGTTGCAAAGATCACTCCAGAGAGAGTTTTGGAGCACATAGAGGACATTTTTACTGTTATTGGGAAGTCAGCTGTCACACAGGTTTGCAGATATAATGCTTTGTCTTACTAAAATTATGAGGTTCTGCTGCATCTGTTAACAAAAATGCAACGTGTCTTGTTGATTCTGTTTATATTATTTTATTTGGGATATAAACACAGTAGTCTGTGAATATGGGAATTTCTTTATGAAGTATTGTTAATAGCTATTTAAAATTTTTTGTGTGAGAAAAATAATTTTCCTCTTCCTGTTTTTCCCGGTTTAGATAAACATTTAGTATCCTTGTGATGTAGTAGTATGCTTATTATTCTAAGTTTTATCTTTTGTAGATTGACCGGCATTCACAGCTTGTGTTTGAGGAGCTCATTTCTACAATTGTTCCATGTTGGCTGCAAAGGACGAGAAATATGGACTCACTTCTCCAGGTAATTTCAGTCTTCATTTGTTTGACGGTGAGCAGCTTCTTGTTTACCAATTGGGATGTTTCTTAGTAAACCATTGTACTGATTTATCTTTTTTTGTCTTCTAGATTTTCATGAATGTGTTGCCTGAAATTGCTGAGCATAGAAGGCTGTCGATAGTGGTATACTTATTAAGGTATATTTTACTAATGTTCGATAACAATATATAGGCTTTTTTTGTTTTTGAGCTTCTGGTTGATTTACACATGTCTTTGCACAGGACGTTGGGAGAGTCTGATAGCTTGGCGTCGTTGCTTGCCCTCCTCTTCCGTTCATTAGGTTCAAGGAAAGAGTCATATTGCTTTGATAATAAGAATGCTGCAGATAGCTTAATAACTTCCACAAAGAGGGAGTGGGAATATGTCTTTGCAGTGCAAATATGTGAGCAATATTCATCCTTGATATGGCTTCCCTCTCTTGTTATGGTTCTTCGGCAAGTTGGAACGGGTGATCTGAGCCAAGAGCTGCTCATGGAATTGCTGTTTGCAATCCAGTTCACTCGGCACAAATTGGACGGTCCTGAGTTCACATTGAAGTTAGAATCAGGGGAAGATATGGAAAAAATTCAGGTGGGAAATTTGTATAGGAAGTGTAACTTTTACATCCTTGTTTATGTTATGGATTCTTGGTTTTAAGCTGTTCTTTATACGGTGGTTGCTAATGGATTTTTCAGTGAATGCTTATGTACTGATTTGCACTTGATTTAATTTGACAGAGTTTGCTTGAAGATCTCATGGAGCAGGTTGGCTTTTTATTACAACTTGTAGACGCAAGAAGGAAGCAGATGGCTATTCCTGCTGCTTTAAGGGAAGAGTTGAAGGACTCCATGCGTGCTGTCTTGAGGACTATTAGTTCATTCATGATTCCAGCGGCATACTTTGAGGGCATAATTAGGTTGCTACACCATGCAGATAAAAATGTGGGGAAAAAGGTACTTACTACGTGAATGTACAAGAAATGAAGATGAAATGAAACATGAAAGCCAAAAAAAAAAAACAGTTATAGCATTTGAAGCAGGCAATATTTTGATGGCGTTTCGTTGTTTTATACTTGCCATGCCACATATTTTAATAATATGCCTAATTGAAGCCACGCCATCTTAACCAAATTGAACTTTTCTGCAGGCTCTTGGACTTCTATGTGAAATGGTGAGGGAGCAAGACACAGTCAAATTGAGGCATAAGGAGAGGAGGAGTTTGAATAGTCGATGGAAGCATATGGACAAGACTGCTCAAGAGTCTTTCCGGAAATTATGTCTCGAAATTGTTAAGATAGTTGATGCTTCTGCGGATGTTTCAGATTCTTTGAAACTGGCAGCCATTTCAGCACTTGAAGTTCTTGCCAACAGGTTTCCTTTTGATTACTCTATCTTCATCGAATGTCTGGCATCTGTTACGAAATACATTAGTTCCAGCAACTTAGCTGTCTCTTCTGGCTGCCTTCGGACCACTGGTACTTTGGTAAATGTTCTTGGGCCAAAGGCACTGGCTAAGCTTCCTTGTATAATGGAGAATGTGATTAAGATATCCTGTGAAGTCTCTTTATGTTCTGATGTAAAAGCTGTAAAGATTACCGATGATACCCCTGTTGCATCCTCAACTACGAAAGATTCTATTGTTTTCTCTGTTCTCGTTGTGCTTGAGGCTGTTGTTGACAAGCTCGGGGGGTTCCTAAATCCCTATCTTGGAGAAATCATAACAGTGATGGTGCTTAATCCTGATTATGCTCTAGGATCTGATCAAAAGGTCAAATTGAAGGCTGGTACAGTACGGAGACTCATAACAGAAAGAATACCTGTAAGCCCTTTAGAAAATTTTGACATTTGAGTTCCTGAAACGCTATTTCTCATGCTTTATTGCTCATTGTCATATCACCATTGCTAATTTGTCCAGGTTCGACTTCTTCTGCCACCTTTGCTTAATATCTATTCAAACGCTGTTTCGTCTGGGGATTCAAGTTTGACAGTGTATTTTGGAATGTTGGAAAACTTGATTGGTCTTATGGATAAACCATATTTTGGTGGTTATCATACAAAGATTTTTGACCTCTGCTTGCTTGCTCTTGATCTACGCCGTCAACGACCTATTTCACTTCACTCTATTGATGTTGTGGAAAAAAGTGTCATCAATACAGTAATTGTTCTGACAAAGAAACTCACTGATATGATGTTTAGGCCACTTTTGTACGGAGTATTGAGTGGGCAGAGTCGGATGTCGAAGATGGTGCACATGCAGGAGGCACTCATATAGACAGGGCAATATCGTTCTATCGTTTGGTAGATAAACTTGCTGAGAACCATAGGTGACTCACTTCTTCGTAGATACCTTTCCAGTTGTGAACTGTGCTTTAGTTTATTGTTTCTTTCAAATTGTTGATTCTGCCTGTATTTTTTACAAAAGAACTTTCATAGCCAGTTTCAACTCCCTGATGAACCTTGCAAAGCTAGTAAATTTTTTCTGATGCTTAACGACTGATTTAATCAGCTAGGTTAAAGTTTTTCAGTGCATATAGTTACCAGGTTACTAGCTTTGCCATGCGTGAATGTTGTGTCAAATTTTGTTTTCTTCTTGGATTGATCATGATCTTCTAGGACAATGTTGAAATTTTGTCTCTGTTCCAAACCGCTCTTCTCATGCCCCCATAGTTTGCATAGGATATTGACGTAGTATAAGCCCTATTTTTATCATGCACAATTTGTGTGCTTGATTTATAAAATTTGAAAGCTTGATTGGTTATGCCGTATTTTAGAGTTTTTGCATTTTTTTTGTTGTCTCGAGAAAATGATTATAGCCTTCCAAGCATTTTAAGACTTGACGAAAATGTATAGTTTCTCAACTATTAGTTTTTCTGTTCTTCTTAAAAATGGTTTGGCAGAATCTATCCAATGGCTTGAGATAGTATTCTTTGTTTGCAATTCTTGAATTCTTACCTGCAAAGAAGATGCAATTTTGATCTTACAGTGGAGGAGAAAACATTTTGTACCTATGTTTCCTGAAAGAACTGAACGGGTCATATTTTAAATTGCAGGTCTCTGTTTGTTCCTTACTTCAAGTACGTGCTTGAGGGCTGTGTCCGCCATCTTACTGTTTCTGGTGGTGCAAAGACATCTGGTTTAATTAGGAAGAAGAAAAAGGCCAAGATTCTAGAAGGATTAGATACAGCAGACGAAAACATATCACTTGGAAACTGGCAACTGAGAGTATTGGTTTTATCATCGTTACATAAACTTTTTCTCCATGATACTGGAAGCCCGAAGTTCCTTGACTCCACAAATTTTGAGGCAAGTATCTGTGCTTTTGTCCGGAAATTTATACATTTAATGTTGATAAAGGAAACCGAGCTCATTGCATGTATTTCTTTTATCTGCCATGTTGATTTTAGTACACTAATTTTCTTGACTGACAAATGTTGTCTTGCTGGATTTACTTCAGTAAGCACATTTTTCCATTCTAGTGTAACGCCTTTTTTTTTTTAAAATCGTTATTGACCTATTAATTAGAACATTGGCTATCCTTATTTTATTTCTGCATAGAGTTTCCTGGTTTCTGTTTCCTTGATTGATTCAATTTCTTTGTCCATTTTCCTTTTGCCAGGTTCTTTTGAAACCCATTGTTTCACAGCTTTCTGTAGAACCACCAAGTTCTCTCGAGGAACGTCCGGACTTGCCATCAGTAGAGGAAGTCAATGACTTGTTGGTTGTTTGCCTAGGACAAATGGCCGTGACTGCAGGATCTGACCTATTGTGGAAACCCCTAAATCATGAGGTACTTTATGATCTTCACTTTTTGATTATCTTATTCTTAGTGCATTTAGTTGTAAGGCCATTTTCTGAGCTTTTCGATAAATGTCTGCTTGAATGCAAGTCATCAACTAGTAACAAGTAGCCATGCCTTTGACTTGGTCCTATTGGTTACCAATTTTGTTCTTCCTCGATATCAACCTCTTTAATCATGTTTTCATTTCATTCATTTCGATGAACATCTACCTATTAGGCCGGCCAGCCCTACTTTTTTTATGAGAAAAACTTCTTTTTATTGATATATATATCAATTACAAGGGAAAGAGGATAAGGGATCCTCGTAAATTAGGACAGAAACAGAACCAAAGCGACAAGACTAAAACAAAAACTAGACGATGATAATAATCACAACAAAAGTAAACTACGACAGATCGTAACTATCCCATTCTAGTTAATTTCCTATCACATCCTTCCAATTTAGCGCAATCAGAGAAAAAGGAATATTCTTGAAAGCTTTATCCGTCGATGCCCATAACAAAGCTGTAAATTTTGCCTTTTCAAATATATCATCCACCCCCATTTCTTTTTCCTCGAAAATTCTTGAATTCCTTTGTCCATATGTTCCACTGCACAGCAAGCACCAGACACTTCCAAAGTGCTTTAGCCATCTTATTGGAGCCCAAACCCACCATCTCTTCGATCATCATAGATCTACTATTAGCCGGGAACGGCCAAAGAAAACCTGCTTCAGTTGATACTTTTTGCCCCAATCCTCTAGCCACCTTGCAGTGAAGCATCAAATGATCCAATGTTTCTCCCTCTTCTTTACACATCACACAACGGGAAGGCTCTCCTGTTGCCTGTCAGGCCCTACTTGTTAGAATGATCACAGCCTTGTCAAGTTTTCTCCTGGCTTACTTATCGCGTAGTCTTGTTTTGACTTGTAATTTTTCTCGTCTTGCTAAGGCTTTTAACGCAAGGTCCATATAGATAAAATCGAGGCTTGAATATTCCGCCTAGAAACAATATGCTTCCTGTTTAATACCTTCTTGAGGGGGAATTAAAAATTTGGCACGTTTTTGCGGCTTCTCTGGCCACCCGTTACCTATTTATTCGTATTATAATGTTTGTGGCATTCCTGATAGTTTGCTTTTCCATAATTTTCAATTTTATGTTCGCAATGTAGGTACTGATGCAGACTCGAAGTGAGAAGGTGCAGGCTCGAATCCTGGGCCTAAGAATTGTCAAGTATCTGCTTGAACATTTGAGAGAAGAATATTTAGTTTTCCTGCCTGAAACCATCCCCTTCCTCGGTGAGCTGCTCGAGGATGTGGAGCCCTCTGTTAAATCCCTCGCCCAGGAGATACTCAAGGAAATGGAGTCGATGAGCGGTGAAAGCCTTCAGGAGTACCTGTGATGACACATACTAGTCTAGGCCTTTCAAGTTCAAGTTTTGGTGCGTATTACTGTGTTGCCTTCCAATATTTCCCAGCCAAAAGGCATGGAACAGCGTATATAGGGGGATATACCAACGTGAAGGGGTCTTTGTAGTGTAACTGCACAATTTTGTTTCAATTTCTTCCCTGTTATTTTTACTCCTTGGGCTCGTAGAAGGCGATCGATTCGATGCGATGTATGTTTGTGTGCTTCCGACGAAAACTGCAGATTAATGGGTGGTTGATCTGATATTGCGAGTATGGAGACCAGCGAAACAAAGGAAAGAAAACGATGGCCGTCAAAATTGGGGTAGCTGGGTGGGTGTCGTATTTATTTACTTAAAAGGTAGTACTTTTGTGTGTTGGTTTTTGTGCCTTGATAGTTTTTCATTTTACATGTCTATACAAGAACGAAGAGCAGCCTAGAGAAAACGAGGCGATTTTCCTGTACAAATTTTGTGAACCTTAGGGTTTGTTTTGAAAGTGCAATCAATTTTTATTTATTGTGGTAGTAGCAATTAAAGTATCAGTTTCCCCCTTAATAACGTTTTAAACAGTTTACACAACTTGATTTAGCTGGAGAATTATGATATTTATTCTGAAATATAGGATGGTAGATTCAAATTCTGCATCATATAATGAAGTTAATGTGAATTTGCTGTTAGACTATATTTATATTCACAATTACTTAATCAGTAATTCTAGGTGAGAAATGGTTGCAAACTTGCCAAAAAACAAAAGAACAAAACACTAAAAAAATATTCGATAAATTACAGTGATTTTGATAATTTTTTTCGTTGCTGTTTGGTACAGTAATTAAAAATTCAGCACTAATGATAAAATAAAAAAAAAAAAAAACACTCACACACACAAAATTAACTTAAAAAAAAAGGTGTTTCATAAAATAAATTAACCCAGGAAAATAATTCGTGGTCAGGTGAAAAAAAAGTGGAAAAATATTGCTTACGTATTTTAAAAAGTCAAAAAGAAAGTAAAAAAAAAAGAAAAAAAGAGGAAGGATTTAGGGGGTTCTGTACTTAAGCTATTAAACTGTAGAGAGAGAGACAGAGACATAGAAACGTTTCGTTGAGGGTGGCCGAGTTTGGGCTTGCTCTGATTCGGTTTTTGTCTCTGAGTTTTTATTTTTATGAACTAACTATGGGGCATCTCAGACTGCCACGTTCTCCGCCTCTCAGCCGTTAGATTACTTCTTCTCAGTTCATATTCTCATTCCATTTGCTTCTTTGTTGTTAAACACCAGAATCCCAGAAGGGAACCTCGTACAGGAATTCTCGGTGATATTAGAGAAGACTCTTCTTTCTTTCAAAAGGTTCGAAATTGTTTCCTCTTCACTTGTTCTGTTTTGCTGACTATAAATTTTCTTTTATTATCTGTTTCATAGATTGTTTGATTCCCTTTCGGTTTCCGGGAAAATAGAGGAGTTGAAGAATGAAAAGTTTTGGCATCTGGGTTTTCTCTTAAATGGTGTTTTGGCGTAATTGTAATGTTGGATTTATTCAAGAACTTTCTACTATACAGAAATGGAATGTTGATTTTTTCAATATATATATATATATATATATATATTCATATTTTTGTATGTTTGAGAATAGTGTCTCTTTGAATGGGTAGGTAGTTCTTCACAATGCTGCAAAGATGGAGCAGGGCTTGTGCCCATTTATCAAGGATTGGATCACAGAAGAGTGTTAATTTTAGAAATGATTTGTATGCCATTTCACGTCAAAGTCATGAGAAGGCTTCGGCGGCCGTGGCTCCAACTACGGCGGATACCTCGGAAAGGAGTTTTCCAAGCGAAAGACCGGTAGGTTTTAGAGCTTTATATTCTGTATTTTTGTGATTGCTCTCACACCCTTTGGTGTTTCGGTCGATTTGCTCCATTGCCAAGCTTTCCATTTAATAATCCTTTGTTTTCAGTTGAATTAGCTTAGCTGAATTTTAGTGATTAGGGTTTAGGGTTTAGGTGAATGTTTTGGTGTGAATTACTTTCTTGAGTAACGCTTTAGATTTAGTATCGGTATGTACGGTTGTGCATGTTGCTGAGAATCGGTCCACCGATGTTCGACAGGTTAATTTGGATAAATTGTTTTGGTCGAAGCCCTGCTCATTGGCTTTGGACCCCTCTTCTCCGCTGAGAGTTGAGGAGCCAAAATACGAGGGCATTAAGCATATTATGCTCAAGCTGATGCTGTTTTATAGCAAACAAAGCAAGTCTATTAGAGGGGCAAATGCAGTTTACTGGCGGATCACCGCTCAAGTTGATACACCCACAATTTATGAAGGTGATCTTTTCTTAACTTAGTCTTTTGACTTTTTGATTGTATATTTCAACTATTGAAACTTTTCCTGCTGTTTAAATTGGTAAAGTAATTGATTTTGAGAACTCTGCTCATTTATTTATAAAGAACATTGCGCGGACTCCCCGGAGCTGGGGGCTCCTAACACGGGGGTGGACCTCACACACACTGGTGGCGCTCACCTTTGTGTCATGCAGGCCCTCGGCTCTAGGGAGCCCAAAGCATTTTTTATTTACAAAAGGGGAAAGACGTAGACAAATTACGTTTATATGATAGACATGTTGTCACGTTCCTTAGCCGTGGATCCTGTTCTTATTTTTAGATTTAGTTCTCCAACCAATGCATGTTTGACTGGTCCATGTTTACCCAAGAATTAGTAAAAACGAAAAGGTAAGCTTTAGTGATACAAATTTGAAAAACAAAAGGTTCGTTTTGACCTTTTCAATTTATGCTTCCTTGCAGACTTGAGTTAATGTCATCTGCATATTTTCAACTTGTATTTTTGTAACTTACAAGCTGTGTTTTGGTTGTGATCTAAAAACGTCCACTTGCAGTATTCAACTTGGAGAAGACCTTTAAGACAACATTCTCTTTAATTGTCCTTCACATGTGGTTTTGCTTACGTCGCTTGAAAGCAGAGGGAAAAGAAGGTGTTGAGTTTGGGCAGTATTTGTATGAGATTTACAATCATGACGTGGAGCTTAGAGTATCTCAAGCTGGGGTTTGTACTCAGTTCTTAACTTCTTACCATGTTTCATGTCAAGATATGTCTAGCTAGTCTTAAGACACCTCACACTCGTCTCTCTCTAGAAGCAATTGGATTTTCAGAATTTCCTGGCTTAATCATCAAATATTTGTATGTTTGTACCATAAATTGGAACCTTTATAATTTTTTTCGTTGCGTAAAATATGGCTAATCGGCCTCACATATGCGTACGGTTGATTCGTAATTGAAATGGCATTGTCGCAGGTTAACTTACTATTGACTAGATGGATGAAGGACTTGGAGAAGATATTCTACGGAAATATTGTTGCTTATGATGCTGCCATGCTTCCAGAAGCTAGACCGGACGAGCTTCAGAATGTGATATGGAGGTATAGTCTTCATCTTAATGAGTCCATGTTCAACTTCCTAGCTACTGCTCCCCGAAATTGAAGTTTGCAACCAAATCGTACACCTTTCTCGTATGGAGAATCAATTGTTGCTGAACTGGCTTTTCTGTGCATTGCAGGAACGTTTTCTCTGATGACGGTTCATCTAAGCCAGATGAAGCTGCATTGCGAACAGTCCAGGCATGCTCTCATTTTTGCACTGTTATTAACGAAGTTGATATTGTTAGGAGTGATCAGTGAGCTTGATGTGGTTAAAAAAAATTTCTTTTTTCATTAACAAAAGTAATGACTCACTACTAGTAGAGAAGATTTAAGATAAACCAACTTCATATCCTGGAAATGAAAAGCATCTTTAATGTTTTACGTGGAAAAGGCTCTCTCATTTTTCTTACCATAATATCTAATGACATTTATACATATGCAGGCAATGGCCAGATATGCTCGTCGAGAAGTTAGTTGCCTGTCCTTAACTGGTAAGGCCTTTTTTTTTTGCGCTTAAGTTGGTTGCCTGTCAAAAAATGATTTCCATCGCTAATGATTTTGTCGATCCAAGTCATGACTTAACAATTATCGCCATCATGGATTTTAATTTGTTTCTTGACCTCCCACCATCCTTGTTGATGGATTGAGTTCATTGAGTTCTGTATTATTTCAACTTATTATATTTAATTGAATTCCTATTAGAATCACCATTGTCCATATTGTCTACTTATACAATATCAGTTCCCTAGAATTTTATTCTGATAAAATTTCGGACTTTTGAACGGGCAGATAAAGTAGCCATGTTTTCCGGGAACTTCATGTTTACGCTGTTGAAGAACGAGGAAGCAAAACCAGTTGGACTTAGATAAGAATTTATTATTTTCTGAAGTTCTGATTTTTTTTCAATTTATGTAAAATAAAAGGGATCATACGTACTTTCTTACATGCTGGGTATTTTATGGTGGGTTAAATTTCACAAAGTGGAGTTCTTTACACTTCAATTTAATTATTTGTTCTTCTTGCAATCAAAACAGGGTTTTGGTAATTGGATGAATCAAAAGACCAATTTTGCACTGCTTGATAATAAATAGCTATAGACTGTCTCTCTCTCTCCTTGGACTCGGTCAATTACTTGTATAAATTGGAAGAAAATCATGCATCTACTAGTCTTACCATCCTATTTTTCGGCTACGTTTGTTTTGGGTATCTATTTTCGAAAAGAAAAATTTTCTTATTTTAAATAGAAAGTCTTTTTATTTTAAGAATAAGATGATGTTTGGATGTGTGAAATTTTTTTTTCTTGAAAATAAAAAGTTGTTTGGAATGAGAAAAAATGATATTAAAAATTGTATATTATAAGAAGATTTAAAAAGATTTTTTTTCCTCTAAAATAGTATTATACAAAATAAGTTTGAAAATTAGATTTTTTTTTTTTTTGAAATAAGTCAATCACGAAAATATTGGTGATAAACTTCTTTTGTTTTTTTTTTTTTTGTAAAATTTTTTCAATTTCTGAATTGAACCCCCAATCCAAACAAAGGGGATCATTTTTCATTTTTCAGCAACAACCAGTCCAACACGAGATATATAGCTTTCTATGTTCAGCAAGCCAACATACATACATAGAAACCTAATCAGAATCCTATTTTCATTCTCTGTCTGTCTGTCTGTCTGTCTCTCACTCAACTCCAACCATGAATCCCACCAAACGAATCCTCACAGCATCTTCAAACACCATGAAATCGGCAGAGACAATAGCCAACAGCGTTGACCTCCTAATCCAGATCCTGCTTTTCCTCCCCATAAAGTCTCTCCTCAAATTCAAGTCTGTCTCCAAACACTGGCTTTCCCTCATCTCCGACCCCGACTTCCGCCGCCGAGTGAGCTCCACAAAGAAACCCATTTCCGGGCTCTTCCTCTTCCGAACTTTCTCCCCCTCATACGACTTCCTCTTTATCCACAACGACGACGACGACGACGACAACCCGTCTCCGGTTCCTTCTCGCCCTCTCACTATCGGCGAACACCTCTCCGGCATAAAAATCCTCCAATCCTGCAACGGCCTTTTCTTGTGTAGTGACTACAAAACAGATCCATACCTATTACCCATTTCTCAACCCTTTCCTAGATTCTACGTCTACAATCCGACAACCAATGAGTTCATCAAACTTCCACGCCTCCAAGGTGACACCCGCACGTGGGTTCTGGGCATCAACATGTCGTTTGACCCGGCGATATCTCCTCACTACAAAGTCGTTTGCTTCCAGAGCTGCGGTTCCCCCTTGGACACCTACTGTCGGATCAAGATCTACTCCTCGGAGACACGTGGCGCTTGGAGGCTATCCGGTGACCCTTTTTCGGTTCTGGAAGTTGACCACCTGATGTTCGATTGTGGGGTGTTCTGCAACGGCGCAATCCATTGGTTCAGTCGTTCAGAAACAACGTCGTTGCGGTTCGACGTCGACAAAGAGAAGCTTCTCGAAATGCCCATGCCTTTGGTTCATAACGATCCTAATTGGGACGCCTCAACTGTGAGGTACTTTGGAGAAAGTAATGGCCATTTGCATATTGTGAATCTTCACCATTCGAGACGAACAGAGTTTGATGTGTCCGAGATCGAGAGCGACTACAGCGGGTGGTATGTCAAGTACCATGTCGACATTAACGGGGTTTTGAGAGCGTTTCCGGAGATGATCAGGCGATATCTTGATCCTCTGGATATGGACTATTACGGGTTCTCCATACTGTGTGTGGTTAGGGAAGAAGCTGACGAAGAGTCATCTCTGGTTCTGCATATTCCTCGTAAAGCGTTACGTTTCAATGTCAAAGATGGAAGTTTCTCGAAGCTCTGTGATTTCGCTACTGATCGGATTGGAATGCAAGTTGAGAGCCCGTTGGATTTTGGGTGGTTTGATTCTTACCAATATGTTGAGACATTGTCTTATGTTTGAGAATTTTTCGATTCTCACACTAGTTGTAGCACAAAGCTATGTAGATATACCAGTCATATATGCATATATACATATATATTGTGGTAAATGCAATTCTCTTTGAAGCTGCATATATATTTCAAGTCCCAACCGGACTAAGAAAAACCGAACCTAACAGACACGTCCTTTTCCTTTTGGGATGTCACTCTGAGTAGTGTCCCTTGTAGGACCTCGATCTCACAACGACGTAATTATCATAGGCGCATTCTATTATTGAATTTAAGTCGTTAGCTTCTTTATTTACCGAAAAAAAAAAAAAGAAGTCATTATTAGCTTCTTTATTTAATTTATCTTTTACTTCTCATAGCAGACAACAGAAACAGGAATATATATATATATATATATATGCATAGTATATATGTACACACCTAGAAGTGCATACGACGCCGTCTTCAAACCCTGCAGATGAAGTAACTTTTATTAGCAAAGTTGCATAGAAACCACATTTTCAATGTAAAAAAATGATCGAAACTTTTTTGAAAGGGAAAAGCACATGAATGATACAAATTTAGAGACAATTACAGTAATATAACACAAAACTAAACTAAAGTTGGGTAAAATTTGTATATGTTGATCAAGGGTAGAAAGTTTATGTCATGTTGGTTAATAGATGAAAAAAATATAATTATTTAAGTAATTTCCTTTTTTTGAAAAGGAAAATGGCCAGAATGATTGACCACCAAGTCATTAGTGATTAATCGGTCTTTGTTAAATATTGATTTGTATTAATCATTAATTGACTAATAACAATCTATCAAGTGATTAACCTTAGAGTAATATTTTGAAATTTAATTAAATTGAAACATTTATTAAAACAATGTTAAAAAAGGATTGTCTTCTCATATAATGACACCATATTTCTTTAAAATGGTGTTCTCCCTCTCCCATTGTCCCTCCACTATTTCCTTTTCTCCTACTATCCCCATCCTTCATATGGATGAAAATGTCCTTAATATTGTCGACATTTTCATGATAGTGTTCATATTTTGAAATCTCAATATGAATAATGTAGAGAAAAAATATATATTTCCCGAGTGTTTGTAAAATGTTATCAAAATTCCAAAATATCTGCAATGTTGATGAATATTTGTGAATATCCAAGAGATTTTTTAAAATGTCCACAAAATGTCTAAAAACCTAGAAAAATCTATTAAAAAAAGAGTAAAAAGCCTAAATAGTCCCTGAACTTTTACAAATGTGATAGTTTGGTCTATGTTTTTTTTTTTGGACCAAAATGACCCTAAACTCTTATTTTTTGGCTGTTATGGTCATTTCTGTCAAAATCCGTTAAATTTTTAATATAATCTTATTGAAATGGTTATTTTTATAATAAGATTACTAAAATACCCTTCCTTCTTTCACCTTCCCCCCCTCCCCTCTCTCTGTTTCGCCTACCCCTCCCCCCCTCATCGTCGTTCGCCTCCACTCCCTCCTCCCTCTGGATCTAGCCCCCCCACCCCCGCCACCATTCGCCCCCAACCCCCTCCTCTCTCTCTCTCTCGATCTGGCCCGCCAACCCCCCTGTTGTCGTTAGCCCCCCGCCCCTCCTCCTCTATCTCTCTCTCTCTTGGTCTGGCCCCCCCACCCCCCTTCTCTCTCTCTGCATCTGGCCCCCCACCCATATAGTCATTTTCCCCTACCCCCCCCCCCCCCCCCCCCCATCTCTCTCTCTCTATCTAACCCCTTCACCCCCGCCCCTCTCCCGTCATCGTTTGCCCCCCACCCCCCTCCTATCTCTCTCTTGATCTAGCCCCCCCCACCCCCCCTCCTGCCGCCATTCGCCGCAAGGCCCCATTGGAACCCAGATCGGAGTTTCCCCCCCTCCGTCTTCGCCATCAACGAGCCCCCCCCCCCCCCCCCCGGCGGGAGTCACCAATATGTTTCCACCTTGTCTTCGCCATCGTCGAGCCTCTCCCATTGACTTTTCCCTTGCCAAGCTCGGTTCAAAATCCAAAATCGAATTGGGTTCCCCCTCACCCTGCCGTCGCCCGAGCACTCTGATCTGGTTTCCTCCCCTCGTCTTCGAGCTTACCCTGCCCTTAAATCTTGGCCCCAGATCTAGGCAGAGAGAGAGGTTAATTTTTTTTTAATTAATTAAATCTCCACCACAAATATTGCAACATGAGCTTTTCAGGCTAGGCCAAATTAAAATATAATTTACATATAATTACGATATGTGAAATTCTCACCATCATATTTGACTATAAACATATTGTTTTGTTTTTAAATTAGTTCAAATTAAGTAATATTGTTTGTTTTGATATTTTGTCAAGTTTCTAAATTAGTTCAAGTAAAGTAATTTTTTTTTCTAGAATGTTCATCGACATCCGATATTTTTATTGACATTATCTGTAAATCAAAATCTCAAAAACTCCGTCGAGACCAACATTTCCATAATTTATTATAGGTAATATAGGTGTCATACCATGCAAGAGCTCTATCTGGTATTCAACGAACTAAAAATTAAAATCTGCATCAATTTACAATCCACATAAAACTCAAGGATCTCACTACTAAATAACTATAATGGTAGGTCCTTTATTTGAGATCATGGTTGAATACAACTCTAAATGAGATGTGGTATAAATGAAATCTAAAAAACCACATTTGAAAAGTAGAGAGTAAATGGATTCATCAACCAAACTTCCAATTTGCATCCATGCTGTAAAAAAACATTCGCGCGTAATGTGTGTCTATCTTCGACCGTTGATGAGTGCAACTCTCATTATAAATTTTATGATCAACGATTGAAAATGAACACTCGTGTCATCCGTGCGTTTGCTTAAGCATTTGTTCCGTTTCAGATGTGAGAAGTGTGAGAAGTGTGAGAAGTAGAGAGTAGGAATGGATTCACCAACCAAACTTCCAATTGCATCCTTACTGTAAAAAAAAATTTGCGCGTAACACTGTCTATCTTCAACCGTTGATGAGTGTAACTCTCATTATAAACTGTATGATCAACGATTGAAAATGAACACTCGTATCAACCGCGTATTTGCTTAAGCATTTTTTCCATTTCAGATGCCAAATCTCTGCATGGTAGACACGTAATTTTCTTAATGGAGAAGAGAAAGGAAAGAAAGTAAAATAAAAAAATAAAAAATAAAAAAAGGAAAATAAAAATTCAGCATCAAAGAGTGGTTTTGTGACACTATAGAGGCTATATAAACTCACTTGCAGACCTAGAGTGAAACCACATATCAAGTGAAGCACCACAAAAACTTCCTTCCATTCTCCAAAAATGTCGTCGGCCAAAACCACCCAAAACGGCCCCGCCAATGCCAGCGCCACCGCCCCTTCGCCTCCGTCGCTCTCGGCGGAGGTGATAACCCAAAACGAAGACCTCCGAAACGAAATCCTTGTCCGCCTGCCAATCAAGTCCCTAATGAGGTTCAAATCCGTATCCAAACTCTGGCTCGCTCACATCACCAGCCCCAACTTCTCCCGTAGCCGAGAAGCTTTCTACAAAGGGTCGATTTCTGGTCTCATCATGAGGCGTACCTCCCCGCGGGCAAGTTTTCGTGGCGTCCCCGAATTCGATTTCTTCGATCTCGGTGGCAAGCGCTCCGCGGTTTCCTCAAGAGCTCCCTTCAATTCACGCCTTACTTTAACCAAAACCGGAGACTCCGCCATCGGAATCTTGCAATCTACTGGTGGACTATTGTTGTGCAGAAGAATCCTCAACGAGAGCTACTTTCACTCTCGGGTCGTGCCGGGAGAGTACTACATTTACAACCCGGCGACAAAGAAGTACGCCGAACTCCCTCCGAACATTTCGCCTTCCTCAACGCTTAAGGGCTTCAGTCTGGCCTTTGATCCTTCTCAATCTCCTCACTACAATGTCGTCTGCATCTGCATTGACAAAATGAGAGGTTCGCAAGAACACTGGATCGAGATTTACTCGTCCGAGACTCGCCGATGGAGGCTCTCGACCACCGGCCCGTTCCGTACCAAGCGGTTGACGGCCCAGTTTGACGGCGGCGTGTACTGGAACGGCGCAATTCACTGGTTTAGCGTGAACGGAACTTTGTTCTACTTCAAAATCGACGACGAGAGAATGAGGCGGCTTCGGATGGCCCCGATGACTCGCAAGAGTAGACCGTATCCTTCTAAGAGATACAGGTATGACAATTCAAGAAAGATGCAGACACTCCGCATTAATTTCATTAAAAAAAACAAACCTAAATCAATTAATTTTCTTATCGACAGGTATTTCGGGGAGTCAGGAGGGCGCATGCATCTCGTCGACCACATCGAAGATGGCGAGTCGCCGTACTTCGACGTGTTCGAGATGGCGGAGGACTATTCTGGCTGGAACCCCAAGTTCCGCGTCGATCTCTCCGTGCTTAGGGGGAGACCTGGGGAAGAGGTTCCCGAAGAGTTTTTGTACTTTGTGGTGAGCGTGTTTCGGTGTGAGCCGGAGGAGGAGTCGTTCATAGTGCTGCAACTACCGGACGAAGGCGTAAGGTATAACTTCAAGACAAAAGCGATCGACAAGATTTATGGTGCTGAGGAAAGGAGCTTGGATCTGACCTGGTATTCGAAGTTGTGGTGTTTACCTGAAGTTGGCGTGTGGCCTGATTATATTCATCAGTACGTTGAGACTCTCGCCGCTGTTTGATTCGTCACCTTGCCCCCTTCTTAGGCGGGGATTGGGGACGGAGATGAAAATCGTTTTGAAGATCGAAAATGAGAATGTAAAAGCAATTTCCGACCCCGGCCCGCCTTAAGTCTGTTTGTCTGTCTGTTACTTTTTTAGTTCTGTTTTTGTTGTTGTTGTCTGTTTGTCTGTCTGTTACTTTTTAGTTCTGTTTTGTTGTTGTTGTCTGTTTGTCTGTCTGTTACTTTTTTAGTTCTGTTTTTGTTGTTGTTGCTGTTTTAGGATTTAGATTTAATTGTCGTTTGAGTAGTTTATGGTTGTGACAGGTTGACTCACGTGCAACTTCGTCAATTGGCCTTTGTGAGCTTTTAATATTGTATTGTCTCGTTTGAATTTCCAGTGGTGTGTATTTCGTTTTCCCGCTTGTTATAAAAAAAAATAATAAATAAATAATTTTGTGTGGTGTTTTGTTTCTCAGAGTTGGCTTTCTTTTTCATTTTTATCTTTTTGATGGAAATGTCACTTTATTCTTTAATTTGTCAGTCGGTACAATAATTATCAGTAACGTAGTTTAATTTACCCAAAAAAAAAAAAAGTAACGCATGTATCCCACGATGATTTGCGCTACAGAAAAAATAAAATAAATAACAAAAAAAAAACAATAAATAATAAACTGACTTTAATAGTTGTCTAACGCGTCTTATTTTCTTTTAAAATGGAACGTATAAAACCTCTCTTCAATTCCAAATTAATAGTAGTGTAATTTACCTTATTTTCATTTAATAACCGCTCTCTTTAATTATGTATTAACTATAATAACAAAATAAGTCCTAGAGTGAAAAAAAGTGACGAGAGAAAAAGGAGAGGGTTAAAAGGTAATGGTGTGCGAAAGGATTTTTTTTTTTTAAATAAATCTTTTTAAAAAGGAATGTACAACAACAGTTCTTTTGAATTACAAATTAATAATAGTGTAAGGCACATTATTTTAAGTGAAAAGAAAGGAACCAGAGAGGGGCTGAAGCCTGAAGGTAGTGGGTTGGCCATAACTTTGGGAACTTCTCTGGGCGGGTCGTCGGACTTCTGATCTTGAAATTTCGTCTCCAATTAAGCTCGTGGGATGGTAGACTTTTTGGTGATGGGGATGGTGTGCAATGTGAAGCTTTTGTTGGGCCGAATCGAAGGTGGGGTATAGGTTGGTGGTCGTTGGTTTAGAGTGTTGGTATTGGAGCTTCTAACGACCAGAAATCAAAATCTTTTGTGGGTTTGATTTGTGCAGCGGTGGAATTCCTATAGTTGTGGGAGTTCAATCTTCCGGCAACAAGGTGGTGGAGCTAGGATGGGGCTTATGCACCACCATTCGGACGACGCTTCGACTACACCGAGTGTTTCATGAGCTCTACTGCGTTCTCATATGGCTTTGTCGTCAATTATCTCATCGTCAAAGGTTTTGTTAGTGGTGTTTGGGATTTTTCTTTTTTGTTTTGTTATTATTATTATTATTATTTTTAGTTTCGTTTTTGTAATAATGGTAGTTTTTACCATGATTTGATGATGTGCTTTTTTTGTATTTTCTAGTATTAGGTTGTGTTTTTTTTCTTTGAGATTTGTTTTGTAACAAAGTTTTATATGGTCTTGACGCTATGAGCCTCTCAATTTTGATGCATCAGATTTTTATTTTTTATTTTTTATTGATTTTAGAGGTTTTATTAAAGTGTTGTCTACGTGCTAAACTGTTGATGTCCTAAATATTTTTTAATCATGATATGTATCAATTTTCCTTAAATGTTATTCGGTTTACTGATGGAATATATTCTCGCTAAAAAAAAAAAAAAAAAAAAGTTCGAACTTGAATTAAAATCAAGAAGGCAACAAGTAGTGATTGTGCTTTGGGTAGATTATCAGTTTTCATTTTGAAAAACTTCGGCCTGGATTTATTTAATTTCTTCTTCTTCTCGTAATACTCTACTCTTTTTTGTTTCCTCCTCCTTTTTTTTTTCCAAGACTTATAACAAAGACTCTATGGAGATATAAATTAGTATAATTGTAAAACTAATTAGCTCACAATGATTTAAGACTACAGGATTTTTTCCCCCTTTTAAGTGAAGTCAATGCTGAATAGATAAACGTAAGCGTATTATTATAATATACTAAAACGCCGTAAAATTTTACTGTTTTTTTCTATATTGTTATGACTTTTTTACTCTTTATTATTAATTATTTTTTTCCTTACTATAATATTATACCGGTTTTATCCTTTCTTTTTTTAGTCAGTTGACAATTTTACCGTTGGGCTTTAGTTACTTTTATAGCTTGCTGTAGTGTTGGGACAGCTTTGCCCTTCTAAAATTATTTGTGGATGATTTTACCCTTACTTTGTAGTTGCTTTTTTTGATAGCTACAATAACTGGACATTGTTACTCTTTTAATGTGCATTTTCGATTTTGTCCTTTGAAGATGTGTTAAACTGCAATGTTTTTATGTATATAATCTAACTGAAATTTATTTCTTTTCTTTTTTTTAAACAGTAAAAAAAAAATAGAATCTGTTTTTGATTTTGTTGTTTTTCTTTAATCTTTTTTTTTTCCCCTTTTGAGTTTTTTTTTTTCCTTTTGTTTTTTGTTTTGTTTTTGTTTAAACTTTAAAGTTTAGTTTTTTATTCATCTATTCTTCGTATTTTTGTTATTTTATAATTTTTTTTAATGATTTTTGTTTTCACATTTCCGATTTTCAAATTTTTTTTATTCTCTTTTTTCGACTTGTGCTAAGTTTTTTTGGCTTTTTCATTTGTTGGGTTTTGTTTTTTTCAGTTGTTATAGTTAATTTTTGTGTTTTGCATTTATATAATCTAACTGAAATTTATTATTATTATTATTTTTTTTTGTAAAAAACAGTAAATAAAAATAATAATAGAATATGTTTTTGGTGTTGTTGTTTTTCTTTAATCTTTTTTCTCCTTTTGAGTTTTTTTCCCTTTTGTTTTGTTTTGTTTTGTTTTGTTTTGTTTTTTTTTTTTCTGTTTTTGTATCTAATTATCATGATCATTTAATTTCTCTATCTCTATCTCTGCATCATCAGAGAAAAGTTTTTTTATATTATTATTATTATTATTATTTTACATTTTTATGATTGAGGGAAATCCTGGAAAAAAAAATTAAAGACAAAAAAAGATAGAGCAAAACATATGTTTGTTTTGCCTTATTTTTTTGTTTTTTATTTTTATAAGTTATTTCTAGCTGATTTTTTTTCCCATATTTATATATTTTGTTTTTCACTTTTTGATTTATGTTAATTTGTTTTTCTAGCTTACGGTGATAATGGTTTAGAATGAGAATGTAAAAAGAATTATTTAAGACCTTTTTTTTAAATATATTTTTAGAAACTTATTGTAATTATATTATTTATCATAACCAACTATCATTATTAAATATTATTTAATTAATTAATTTTTTTTTTCTTGTGCAACGTACGGGCGTTAAACTAGTTCATAGCTAAATAATACCAACATGACTATAAAATACCTCCAAAAGAAACACCGAATAATAGGAAAGGTTAAAAAAATTCGATATTTTAGGGGGTGTTTGGTGTATAAGTTTGAGTTAAAATTTATAAGTTTAAATAGTAATTTTTTTTGAATTTTCAGAAAAGACAAACAACTTTTTGGGGAAAAAGACAAAAAACATGATGAAAAAAGTACAGTTTAGTTTAAACAGAGCTTTTTGTCAAACAAGGTCTTAATGTACCAAAAAGCCTTGAAAAGGTGTGAAATTGACAGAAGAGAATCATAGAACTTTCAGTTCCATTGACATGCCAACCACCTTCATTCATAAGGTCAAACGCTGAAGCGTGCTTTCGAATCTGCTAATACAATAATAGCTTACTTCACAATCTTTTCCAATTTGAAACTTCAATAAAAGCTATAAAACTCACCTGTACAAATCAAACAAAAGAACCAAATCCCATATTGTTCAAAATGTCATCCACCAAAATAACCAAAACCTCCCAAAACGCCACCAGTGGTACTGCATCTACTGCTTCGCCACCATCGTATTCGGCGGAGAAAATCGCCGGCAACGACGACCTCCTGAATGAAATCCTTCTCCGCCTGCCCATCAAGTCCCTTATGAAATTCAAATCCGTGTCCAAACACTGGCTCTCTCTCATCTCCAACCCCGACTTCTCCCGCCACCGCAGTCCTTTCCCTACCTCTGCCTCCGGCCTCTTCTTTGCTAAACGCTCTAGATCAAGAAGGGCAAGACTAGAATTCGACTTCATCGATCTTAACCATTACTTGTATAAATTGGAAGAAAATCATGCCTCTACTAGTCTTACCATCCTATTTTTCGGCTATGTTTGTTTTGGGTATCTATTTTCGAAAAGAAAATTTTTCTTATTTTAAATAGAAAGTCTTTTTATTTTAAGAATAAGATGATGTTTGGATGTGAAAATTTTTTTTCTTGAAAAGAAGAAATTGTTTGGAATGAGAAAAAATTATATTAAAAATTGTACATTATAAGAAGATTTAAAAAGATTTTTTTTCCTCTAAAATAGTATTATACAAAATAAGTTTGAAAATTAGATTTTTTTTTTTTTTGAAATAAGTCAATCACGAAAATATTGGTGATAAACTTCTTCTTTTTTTTTTTTTTTTTTGTAAAATTTTTTCAATTTCTAAATTGAACCCCCAATCCAAACAAAGGGGATCATTTTTCATTTTTCAGCAACAACCAGTCCAACACGAGATATATAGCTTTCTATGTTCAGCAAGCCAACATACATACATAGAAACCTAATCAGAATCCTATTTTCATTCTCTGTCTGTCTGTCTGTCTGTCTCTCACTCAACTCCAACCATGAATCCCACCAAACGAATCCTCACAGCATCTTCAAACACCATGAAATCGGCAGAGACAATCGCCAACAACGTTGACCTCCTAACCCAGATCCTGCTTTTCCTCCCCATAAAGTCTCTCCTCAAATTCAAGTCTGTCTCCAAACACTGGCTTGCCCTCATCTCCGACCCCGACTTCCGCCGCCGAGTGAGCTCCACAAAGAAACCCATTTCCGGGCTCTTCCTCTTCCGAACTTTCTCCCCCTCATACGACTTCCTCTTTATCCACAACGACGACGACGACAACAACAACCCGTCTCCGGTTCCTTCTCGCCCTCTCACTTTCGGCGAACACCTCTCCGGCATAAAAATCCTCCAATCCTGCAACGGCCTTTTCTTGTGTAGTGACTACAAAACAGATCCATACCTATTACCCATTTCTCAACCCTTTCCTAGATTCTACGTCTACAATCCGACAACCAATGAGTTCATCAAACTTCCACGCCTCCAAGGTGACACCCGCACGTGGGTTCTGGGCATCAACATGTCGTTTGACCCGGCGATATCTCCTCACTACAAAGTTGTTTGCTTCCAGAGCTGCGGTTCCCCCTTGGACACCTACTGTCGGATCAAGATCTACTCCTCGGAGACACGTGGCGCTTGGAGGCTATCCGGTGACCCTTTTTCGGTTCTGGAAGTTGACCACTTGATGTTCGATTGTGGGGTGTTCTGCAACGGCGCAATCCATTGGCTCAGTCGTTCAGAAACAACGTCGTTGCGGTTCGACGTCGACAAAGAGAAGCTTCTCGAAATGCCAATGCCTTTGGTTCATAACGATCCTAATTGGGACGCCTCAACTGTGAGGTACTTTGGAGAAAGTAATGGCCATTTGCATATTGTGAATCTTCACCATTCGAGACGAACAGAGTTTGATGTGTCCGAGATCGAGAGGGACTACAGCGGGTGGTATGTCAAGTACCATGTCGACATTAACGGGGTTTTGAGAGCGTTTCCGGAGATGATCAGGCGATATCTTGATCCTCTGGATATGGACTATTACGGGTTCTCCATACTGTGTGTGGTTAGGGAAGAAGCTGACGAAGAGTCATCTCTGGTTCTGCATATTCCTCGTAAAGCGTTACGTTTCAATGTCAAAGATGGAAGTTTCTCGAAGCTCTGCGATTTCGCTACTGATCGGATTGGAATGCAAGTTGAGAGCCCGTTGGATTTTGGGTGGTTTGATTCTTACCAATATGTTGAGACATTGTCTTATGTTTGAGAGTTTTTCGATTCTCACACTAGTTGTAGCACAAAGCTACGTAGATATACCAGTCATATATGCATATATACATATAAATTGTGGTAAATGCAATTCTCTTTGAAGCTGCATATATATTTCTAGTCCCAACCGGACTAAGAAAAACCGAACCTAACAGACACGTCCTTTTCCTTTTGGGATGTCACTCTGAGTAGTGTCCCTTGTAGGACCTCGATCTCACAACGAAGTAATTATCAGAGGCGCGTTCTATTATTGAGTATAAGTCATTAGCTTCTTTATTTACGGAAAAAAAGATTAGCTTCTTTTTTTAATTTATCTTTTACTTCTCATAGCAGACAACAGAAACAGGAATATATATATATATATATATATATATGCATAGTATATATGTACACACCTAGAAGTGCATACGACGCCATATTCAAGCCCTGCAGATGAAGTAACTTTTGTTAGCAAAGTTGCGTAGAAACCACATTTTCAATGTAAAAAAATGATCGAGACTTTTTTGAAAGGGAAAAGCACATAAATGATACAAATTTAAAGACAATTGCATAAACATGACACAAAACTAAACTAAAGTTGGGTAAAATTTGTATATGTTGGTCAAGAGTAGAAAATTTATGTCATGTTGATCAATAGATAAAAAAAAAATATAGTTATTTAAGTAATTTCCTCTTTTTGAAAAGGAAAATAGCCAGAATGATTGACCACCAAGTCATTAGTGATTAATCAGTCTTTGTTAAATATTGATTTGTATTAATCATTAATTGACTAATAACAATCAATCAAGTGATTGACCATAGAGTAATATTTTGAAATTTAATTAAATTGAAACATTTATTAAAACAATGTTAAAAAAGGATCGTCTTCTCATATAATGACACTATATTCTTTAAAATGGTGTTCTCCCTCTCCCATTGTCCCTCCACTATTTCCTTTTCTCCTACTATCCCCATCCTTTCACATATGGATGAAAATGTCCTTAATATTGTCGACATTTTCATGATAGTGTTCATATTTTGAAATCTCGATATGAATAACGTAGAGAAAAAATATATATATTTCTAGAGTGTTTGTAAAATGTCATCAAAATTCAAAAATATCTGCACTGTTGATGAATATTTGTGAATATCCAAGAGATTTTTTAAAATGCCCATAAAATGTCTAAAAAGCTAGAAAATTCTATTAAAAAAAGAGTAAATAGCCTAAATAGTCCCTGAATTTTTGCAAATGTGATGGTTTGGTCCTTTTTTTTTTTTTTTTTTTTTTACCGAGATGATCCTAAACTCTTATTTTTTGGCCGTTATGGTCATTTATGTCAAAATCCATTAAATTTTTAAATAGAATCTTATTGAAATGGTTATTTTTATAATAAGATTACTAATATACCCTTCCTTCTTTCACCTTCCCCCCTCCCCTCTCTCTGTTTCGCCCACCCCTCCCCCCCTCATCGTTGTTCGCCTCCACTCCCTCCTCTCTCTGAATCTAACCCCCCCCCCCCCCACCCCTACCCCCGCCGCCGTTCGCCCCTAACCCCCTCCTCTCTCTCTCTCTCTCGATCTGGCCCCCCAACCCCCTTATTGTCGTTCGCCCCCCGCCCCTCCTCCTCCTCTCTCTCTCTTGGTCTGGCCCCCCCCACCCCCCTTCTCTCTCTCTGCATCTGGTCCCCCCACCCCTACAGTCATTTGCCCCTACCCCCCACCCCCCCCCTCTCTCGATCTAAACCCCCCACCCCCGCCCCTCTCCCGTCGTCATTTGCCCCCCCACCCCCTCCTCTCTCTCTCTTGGTCTAGCCCCCCTCATGCTGCCATTCGCCGCAAGCCCCCATTGGAACCCAGATCGGAGTTGCCCCCCTCCATCTTCGCCATCGTCGAGCCCCCCCCCGCAGAGTCACCAATCTGTTTCCACCTTGTCTTCGCCGTTATCGAGCCTCTCCCATTGACTTCTCCCTTCCCAAGCTCGGCTCAAAATCCAAAACCGAATTGGGTTCCCCCTCACCTCGTCGCCGCCCGAGCACTCCGATCTGGTTTCCTCCCCCCGTCGCTGAGCTTGTCCTGCCCTTAAATCTTGGCCCCAGATCTAGGCACAGAGAGAGAGAGAGAGAGATTAAATTTTTTTTTAATTAATTAAAGCTCCACCACAAATGTCGCACCGCGAGCTTTTCAGGCTAGGCCAAATTAAAATATAATTTATATATAATTACGATATGTGAGAATTAAGTAATATTGTTTGTTTTTGACATTTTGTGAAGTTTCTAAATTAGTACAAGTAAAGTAATTTTTTTTTTTCTAGAATGTTCATCGACATTCGATATTTTCATTGACATTATCTGTAAATCAAAATCTCAAAAACTCCGCCGAGACCAACATTTCCATAATTTATTATAGGTAATATAGGTGTCATACCATGCAAGAGCTCTATCTGGTATTCAACGAACTAAAAATTAAAATCTGCATCAATTTACAATCCACATAAAACTCAAGGATCTCACTACTAAATAACTATAATGGTAGGTCCTTTATTTGAGATCATGGTTGAATACAACTCTAAATGAGATGTGGTATTAATGAAATCTAAAAAACCACATTTTTGAAAAGTAGAGAGTAAATGGATTCATCAACCAAACTTCCAATTGCATCCATGCTGTAAAAAAACATTCGCGCATAACGTGTGTCTATCTTCGACCGTTGATGAGTGTAACTCTCATTATAAATTTTATGATCAACGATTGAAAATGAACATTTGTGTCAACCGTGCGTTTGCTTAAGCTTTTGTTCCATTTCAGATGTGAGAAGTGTGAGAAGTGTGAGAAGTAGAGAGTAGGAATGGATTCACCAACCAAACTTCCAATTGCATCCTTACTGTAAAAAAAATTTTGCGCGTAACGCGTGTCTATCTTCAACCGTTGATGAGTGTAACTCTCATTATAAATTGTATGATCAACAGCATTTGCTTAAGCATTTTTTCCATTTCAGATGCCAAATCTCTGCATGCATTTTAAGGTAGACACGTAATTTTCTTAATGGAGAAGAGAAAGGAAAGAAAGTAAAATTAAAAAATAAAAAATAAAAAAAGGAAAATAAAAATTCAACATCAAAGAGTGGTTTTGTGACACTATAGAGGCTATATAAACTCACTTGCAGACCTAGAGTGAAACCACATATCAAGTGAAGCACCACAAAAACTTCCTTCCATTGTCCAAAAATGTCGTCGGCCAAAACCACCCAAAACAGCCCCGCCAATGCCACCGCCACCGCCCCTTCGCCTCCGTCGCTCTCGGCGGAGGTGATAACCCAAAACGAAGACCTCCGAAACGAAATCCTTGTCCGCCTGCCAATCAAGTCCCTAATGAGGTTCAAATCCGTATCCAAACTCTGGCTCGCTCACATCACCAGCCCCAACTTCTCCCGTAGCCAAGAAGCTTTCTACAAAGGGTCGATTTCTGGTCTCATCATGAGGCGTGCCTCCCCGCGGGCAAGTTTTCGTGGCGCCCCCGAATTCGATTTCTTCAATCTCGGTGGCAAGCGCTCCGCGGTTTCCTCAAGAGCTCCCTTCAATTCACGCCTTACTTCAACCAAAACCGGAGACTCCGCCATCGGAATCTTGCAATCTACTAGTGGACTATTGTTGTGCACAAGAATCCTCAACTTGAGCTACTTTCACTCTCCGGTCGTGCCGAGAGAGTACTACATTTTCAACCCGGCGACAAAGAAGCACACCGAACTCCCTCCGAACATTTCGCCTTACTCAACGCTTATGGGCTTCAGTCTGGCCTTTGATCCTTCTCAATCTCCTTACTACAAAGTCGTCTGCATCTGCAATGACAAAATGAGAGATCCGAAAAAACACTGGATCGAGATTTACTCGTCCGAGACTCGCCGATGGAGGCTCTCGACCACCGGCCCGTTCCGTACCAAGCGGTTGACGGTCCAGTTTGACGGCGGCGTATACTGGAACGGCGCAATTCACTGGTTTAGAGTGAACGGAACTTTGTTCTACTTCAAAATCGACGACGAGAGAATGAGGCGGCTTCGGATGGCCCCGATGACTCGCAAGAGTAGACCGTATCCTTCTAAGAGATACAGGTATGACAATTCAAGAAAGATGCAGACACTCCGCATTAATTTCATTAAAAAAAAAAAAACCTAAATCAATTAATTTTCTTATCGACAGGTATTTCGGGGAGTCAGGAGGGCGCATGCATCTCGTCGACCACATCGAAGATGGCGAGTCGCCGTACTTCGACGTGTTCGAGATGGCGGAGGACTATTCTGGCTGGAACCCCAAGTTCCGCGTCGATCTCTCCGTGCTTAGGGGGAGACCTGGGGGAGAGGTTCCCGAAGAGTTTTTGTACTTTGTGGTGAGCGTGTTTCGGTGTGAGCCGGAGGAGGAGTCGTTCATAGTGCTGCAACTACCGGACGAAGGCGTAAGGTATAACTTCAAGACAAAAGCGATCGACAAGATTTATGGTGCTGAGGAAAGGAGCTTGGATCTGACCTGGTATTCGAAGTTGTGGTGTTTACCGGAAGTTGGCGTGTGGCCTGATTATATTCATCAGTACGTTGAGACTCTCGCCGCTGTTTGATTCGTCACCTTGCCCCCTTCTTAGGCGGGGATTGGGGACGGAGATGAAAATCGTTTTGAAGATCGAAAATGAGAATGTAAAAGCAATTTCCGACACCGGCCCGCCTTAAGTCTGTTTGTCTGTCTGTTACTTTTTTAGTTCTGTTTTTGTTGTTGTTGTCTGTTTGTCTGTCTGTTACTTTTTCAGTTCTGTTTTTGTTGTTGTTGCTGTTTTAGGATTTAGATTTTATTGTCGTTTGAGTAGTTTATGGTTGTGATAGGTTGACTCACGTGCAACTTCCTCAATTGGCCTTTGTGAGCTTTTAATATTGTATTGTCTCGTTTGAATTTCCAGTGGTGTGTATTTCGTTTTCCCGCTTGTTATTAAAAAAAAAATAATAAATAAATAATTTTGTGTGGTGTTTTGTTTCTCAGAGTTGGCTTTCTTTTTCATTTTTATCTTTTTGATGGAAATGTCTCTTTATTCTTTTATTTGTCAGTCGGTACAATAATTATCAGTAACGTAGTTTAATTTACCCAAAAAAAAAAAAAAAAAAAGTAACGCATGTATACCACGATGATTTGCGCTACAGAAAAAAAAAAAAAATAACCAAAAAAAAAAAACAATAAATAATAAACTGACTTTAATAGTTGTCTAACGCGTCTTATTTACTTTTAAAATGGAACGTATAGAACCTCTCTTCAATTCCAAATTAATAGTAGTGTAATTTACCTTATTTTCATTTAATAGCAGCTCTCTTTAATTATGTATTAACTATAATAACAAAATAAGTCCTAGAGTGAAAAAAAGTGACGAGAGAAAAAGGAGAGGGTTAAAAGGTAATGGTGTGCGAAAGGATTTTTTTTTTTTAAATAAATCTTTTTAAAAAGGAATGTACAACAACAGTTCTTTTGAATTACAAATTAATAATAGTGTAAGGCACATTATTTTAAGTGAAAAGAAAGGAACCAGAGAGGGGCTGAAGCCTGAAGGTAGTGGGTTGGCCATAACTTTGGGAACTTCTCTGGGCGGGTCGTCGGACTTCTGATCTTGAAATTTCGTCTCCAATTAAGCTCGTGGGATGGTAGACTTTTTGGTGATGGGGATGGTGTGCAATGTGAAGCTTTTGTTGGGCCGAATCGAAGGTGGGGTATAGGTTGGTGGTCGTTGGTTTAGAGTGTTGGTATTGGAGCTTCTAACGACCAGAAATCAAAATCTTTTGTGGGTTTGATTTGTGCAGCGGTGGAATTCCTATAGTTGTGGGAGTTCAATCTTCCGGCAACAAGGTGGTGGAGCATGGGGCTTATGCACCACTATTCGGACTGCACTTCGACTACACCGTGTATTTCACGAGCTCTACTGCGTTCTCATTTGGCTTTTTTGTCAATTATCTCATCGTCAGAGGTTTTGTTAGTGGTGTTTGGAATTTTTCTTTTTTGTTTTTGTTTTTTAGTTTGGTTTTTGTAATAACGGTAGTTTTTACCCTGATTTGATGATGTGCTTTTTCTTATTTTCTAGTATTAGGTTGTGTTTTGTCTTTGAGATTTGTTTCCTAACATTGTTTTACGTGGTCTTGGTGCTACGAGCCTCTCAATTTTGATGCATCAGGATTTTCATTGATTTTAGAGGTTTTATTAAAGTGTTAAGTGTACGTGCCAGACTGTTGATGTCCTAAATATTTTTTAATCTCGACATGCATCTATTCTCCTTAAATGTTATTCGATTTACTGATGGAATATATTCTCTCTTAAAAAAAAAATTTCAAACTTGGATTAAAATCAAGAAGGCAACAAGAAGTAATTGTGCTTTGGGTAGATCATCAGTTTTCATTTTGACAAACTTCGGCCTAGATTTATTTAATTTCTTCTTCTTCTCGTAATACTCTACTCTTTTTTGTTTCCTTCTACTTTTTTTTTTTTTTTTTCAAGACTTGTAACAAAGACTCTATGGAGATATAATTAGTATAATTGTAAAACTAATTAGCTCACAATGATTTAAAACTACAGAATTTCTTCCCCCTTCTAAGTGAAGTCAATGCTGAATAGAGAAACATAAGCATATTCATATCTAAATAATACCAACATGACTATAAAATACCTCCAAAAGAAACACCGAATAATATGAAAGGTTAAAAATATTCTATATTTTAATGTACCAAAAAGCCTTGAAAAGGTGTGAAATTGACAGAAGAGAATCATGGAACTTTCAGTTCCATTGACATGCCAACCACCTTCATTCATGAGGTCAAACGCTGAAGCGTGCTTTAGAATCTGCTAATACAAGAATAGCTTACTTCACAATCTTTTCCAATTTGAAACGTCGATAAAAGCTATAAAACTCACTTGTACAAATCAAACAAAAGAACCAAATCCCATATTGTCCAAAATGTCATCCACCAAAAGAACCAATTCCTCCCAAAACGCCACCAGTGGTACTGCATCTACTGCTTCGCCACCATCGTATTCGGCAGAGAAAATCGCCGGCAACGACGACCTCCTGAATGAAATCCTTCTCCGCCTGCCCATCAAGTCCCTCGTGAAATTCAAATCCGTGTCCAAACACTGGCTCTCTCTCATCTCCAACCCGGACTTCTCCAGCCACCGCAGTCCTTTCCCCACCTCTGCCTCCGGCCTCTTCTTTGCTAAACGCTCTAGATCAAGAAGGGCAAGACTAGAATTCGACTTCATCGATCTTAACCATAACTCCAACCCGGCTCGCCCGCCGTGTAGATCTCTCGCATTCGCCGACGACAGGCCTCGCATCAAAATCTTGCAATCCTGTAACGGATTGCTTTTGTGCTGTACTGGTCAAGCTTTTAGACCAACAACAAAATATTACGTTTACAATCCAACCACAAAACACTATACGGTACTTCCTCCGCTGGTGTTTCCCCGGTGCACTTTTAGAGCAATTTACGGTGTAACTTTAGCATTTGATCCTTCAAAGTCTCCTCATTACAAAGTAATCTGCATAAGGAACTCCGATGTTGCAGACGGTCAGTTTCAGATCGAGATTTATTCATCTGAGACTGGTCCTTGGAGGATATCCAGTTTAGGCTCTTTCGCCGCAGATTTCACTACTCAATTCGATGATGGGGTTTTCTGGAACGGCGCTGTTCATTGGTTTTGTCCCTCGGGAACATCCTTGTACTTCAAAATTGACGAAGAACGACTCTGCGAAATGCCCATGCTCCCTGTCCCGGATGATTCCGAAACCTACAATAGGATGTTAGGCTACTTTGGAGAGTCTCGGGACCATATGCATTTCGTCGATCGCATACACGAAAACGGGGAAATTCGCGTCAACGTGTATGAAATGGAAGGAGACTACTCTAGATGGTTTGTCAAGTTCCGAGTTGATCTTTCGCAGGTTTCAACGGCGTTCCCTGAGATAATTCCGAGCTCTCTCATTCAACGACTTGCTTCGCAAGAACATCTTTTCTCCATACTTTGCGTTGTTCGGGATGAGCTTGATGAGGACTCGTGTTTGGTGTTCGGCGTACCCGGTAAAGTATTGCGATACAATTTTGAGAGTAAAACTCTCTACAGTCTCTGTGATATTGAGCCTGTAGGCACGGAGGAGAAATCTGAAATAATGTCTTTGGTGGATTATTATGTTCATCAATACATCGAGAGTCTTGCTTGTGTTTGATGTCATTTCTAATCTTGTAATGTTTACAACTTGTTTCATTTATTCTAATTGTGTCACCTGAGATTGTAATAATTCTTTGATTTGAACTTCTTCTTCCTCCTTTTTATTTTTTTATTTTTTATTTTTTTTTTCAAAAAGCTACATTTAAACTTGGTCAATTAAAATAAATGCCGATGCCTCTGTTAGAAAGGATAGAGGTTTTATTGGTGTCGGGGTTGTTGCTAGAGACAGGAATAGCTCTGTTCTTGCGGGTTCTTCGGTTCAGATTACAGGCACCTTCACAGTTCACGTTGCTGAATGTTTGGGGTAAGGGAGGGGACTCGTTTAGCTGCGATGTGTGGTTTTCAGAAGTGGGTCATAGGGTCGGATGCGATTAATGTGGTGAGAAGTGTCACGAAGTACTGTTAGGGCCACTGAAGCTTCTACTGTGGAAGATATTACAGAAGTTATATCTAATGGTGATAATGGCAGTGTTTGTTACGGTTGTTGACAAAAAAAATTCTGTAATCCACTTTTTAGCATTCAAGAAGGAAAAAAGAAAAAAGTAAAAGCTAACTTATCGAGGTTAAAAAAAAAAAAAAAGGTTATTTAAGCAGCGGTAAAAAAGAGATTTTTTTCACTCTCACATATCATAACGTTCAAGATGTCCATACCGGAAAGGACCAAAATCCTCGCAGACGCCGAGATCGCCGGCACTTCAAACCCTACACCGCCGTCGCGTTTGGCGGAGACGATAGCCAACAACGACGACCTCCTAATCGAAATCCTCCTCCGCGTGCCGATCAGTTCCCTCCTCAAATTCAAATCCGTCTCCAAACGCTGGCTCTCCGCCATCTCCGACCCCAATTTCTCCCTCCGCCGCAACTCCATCCCCGTCCCCGTCTCCGGTCTCTTCTTCCCCCGCTCTTTGAGGAGCATTAACGAAATCTCTAAATACGACTTCGTCAACCTCGTCGACCGACCTTCCAGTCACGTTAAAGCCCCCCTCAGATCTCTCCCTTTCGCCGACGACCCCTCCAACACCGAAATCATTCAGTCCTGCCGTGGATTGTTGCTGTGTTTCACTTATTTTCCCAGAGGTCTCGATCGGAAAAATCATTATGCCGTCTACAATCCCACCACAAAGCAGTACACCAAACTCCCTTCGATTTCGCAGATCGATGATGGCACCAAGATTTGCGGCCTCAGTTTGGCGTTTGATCCCTCCAATTCTCCTCACTACAAAGTCGTTTGCGTTCGGAACGGCAAAGACAGTATGTATCAGATCCAGATTTACTCGTCGGAGACTCGCTGTTGGAGATTCTCCGGTGGTTCTTTCGACTTCGAAAGCTTCGATATCGAATTCCACGGTGGAGTTTATTGTAACGGTTGTCTTCACTGGATTTCTGTTTGGGAAGATTCTGCCTTCTTCAATGTCGAAGAAGAGCGATTTAGTCTGTTGCCGATGCCACCACCTCCGGAAGACTTTTGGAACCATGATCACAAGCACAGGTACTTCGGGGAGTCTAGAGGACACTTGCATCTTATTGATACCATATGCGATCAAACGCCTGGTTTTGATGTGTTAGAGATGGAGATGGACTATTCCGGCTGGTTCGTCAAGTTCCGCGTCGATCTTTCTGATATTCCGATGGCGTTTCCAGAGATTGTTCGGAGAGAGTTTGATGACAAAATTAAGCGGCACATGTATATGTTCTCTTTGCTTTGCATTGTTCGGGGTGAATTTGACGAAGACTCGTATCTACTGCTTCAAATACCTGGTAAAGTTATACGATACAACTTCAAGAACCGAACTTTCTTTGAGCTCTGTGAATACGAGGCAGATTCGACCATCCCGGAGAATGCATGGCCTCCAGCTCATCAATATTTTGAGAGTCTTGCTTTTGTTTGATGCTATTTCTTATTTTAGTGCATAAACTTTGTTTTTATGTTTGTCTAAGTTCTAGCTGTGAATTTGTGATATAGGGGAATATCGAGTTATTAGGAATTAAAGTGGCAGAGCGATGTCGTTTTTGCACAATGCCCATTAGTTTAAGTTCTTGTCCGTCGGTTTGTTTGTTAACTTAGGGTTCGTTTGGTTCGTGAGTTTGAGTTGAGTTTTTGAAGTTTAAATAGTAAATTTTGTTGACTTTTCAGAAAAGACAAAAAAAATTTTGGGAAAAAAACAAAGACTTTTGAGGAAAAAGACGAAACTTAAGCTTGAAAACCTGAGTTTGAACTTGTGAACTAAACATATGCTTAGACTATGTCGCTTTATTTCCATAAGCAAGCTTGTGTCGGTTGGCCTTAGAATTACAGAGTATTAAAGGACTTGGGTTTCGTTTGTGAGAGGTAGATCAGGATATTGTATGATGCTTTTGGTTGAGCTTTGCTCCTGAATGAGAAATTCGCTCTCTATGATTTGGTTCGAAGAGGCCAATCTCTGTTTATCTTCTATTTCTTGAGACTTCCTACATCAATTTGACTCAAATAATCCACAATCAAACCAGTCTTGCGCTTTTGTTAACCCGTTTTGAGTTATAAATTTATGAAAGTGTTTCAAGAAATGTCTTCGTTCATGGTATTTCGATTTCATTTCTCGTTTTCTTTTAGACAGCTTGATCTCTTAATTGGTTTAAACTTTGAAGTGATTTATATATTTTAACTTGATGCAATTTCTGCTTCTGATTCACTTATTGAAACTATTTGCACTCCGAATTTAACTTCGAGAATGTTTTCTGCTTTTCTCTGAACAGTCCAACAACAACTTTTTGAGAGACAATATTTCAAGCTAACTCAAGCAACATTCCAAGCTAACTCAGGCGTAGATAGATTTTTATCAGTTTCTTTCTTTGCCGACGACCATGATGATAGTATGACTTGAGTTCTCACCTTTCAATCATGTACGAGTTCGGAGATTCTCAGGATCATTTGCTGCTTTCGTTTGGACATTTTTCCAGAGATTTCAATACTCAATTTGATATCTCTGGAATAGTGTTGTTCATTGGTTTTGTAATTGGCGCTTTGAAATGCCAATGCTTCCGGTTCTGGATGATTCCGACACTTTTAATAGCATGTTAGGGTACTTCGGAGAGTCTTGAGACCCTTTGCGTTCCATTGATTTTGTGTACGTGAGCCTGGAGAGATTCACTTTAACGCGTATGAGATGGAAAGAAACTATTCTGGATGTTTTGTCAAGTACCGCATTTACCTTTCGCAGGCTTTAGCAGCGTTCCCGAAGGTGATTCCAAGCTCTCTCTTGAATTCTTTGTAGTACTCAGCGTTGAGATACAATTTCAAGATTAAAACTCTGAACAATCTCTGTGATATTGAGCCTGTAGGCACGGAGGAGAATCCAGAAATGAGGTCTTTGGTGAGGTATGTTTTATCAGTACATTGAGAATCTTGCTTGTGTTTGATGCCATGACTCGTGTCTAAGTTTGAATGCCTCGATATCGATTTCCACGGTGGAGTATATTGTAACGGTTGTATTCATTGGATTGACCTTTGGGAACCTTCTGCGTACTTCAATGTCGAAGAAGAGCGATTTAGTCTGTTGCCGATGCCACCATTTCCGGATGAACTTTTGGATCATAACGGGGGTACGGGTGCTTCGGCGAGTCCGGAGGACACTTGCATCTAGTTGATCACATATTCGATCTCCAAACACCTCGATTCGATGTGCTAGAAATGGAGATGGACTATTCCAGTTGATTCGTCAGGTTCCGCGTCGATCTTTCTGATATTGCGAGTGCGTTTCTGCTGATTGTTCGGAGAGAGTTTGATGACTGGATGAAGCGGCACAAATACAAGTACTCTGTGCTTTGCGTTGTTCGGAGTGAAGCTGATGAAGAGTCATATCTAGTGCTTCAAATACCCGGTAGAGTCATATGGTACAACTTCAAGAACCGATCTTTCTTCAAGCTTTGTGATTACGAGACAGATTCGAGCTTGCCCGAGATTGTGGTGCCTATAGCTCATCAATATTTTGAGAGTCTTGCTCTTGTTTGATGCTTTTTCTTATTTTAGTGCATAAATTAAGTTTTTTTTTGTTTTTATGTTTGAATTTGTCATTTTGGGCAATGCGTTGCCGTTGACCAAGTTCTAGCTGTGAATTTGACTCATATAAATCCACAACCAAACCAGTCTCATGCTCAGTTTGAGTTAAAAATTTATCAAATTGTTTCGAGAAATGTCTTATCTTCACTTACGGTATTTCGATTTCCTTTTTCATATTCTTTTAGACAGCTAGACCTCCTAATTTTTTAAAACTGTGAAGTTCAAACCCCAATTTATGTTTTAACTTGTGGTTTCTGCTTCTGGTTCACTTATTGGAACTGTTTGCACTCCGAATTTGGCTTGGGAAATGTTTTTTGCTTTTCTCTGAACTAGTCTTTCAACAACTTTTTAAGAGCCAACATATCAAGCAAACTCAAGCATTGATAGATTTTTATCTATTTCTTTCCTTACCTGCGAAAATTATGATAGTAAGACCTGAGTGCTCTCCTTTCAATCATATTCAATACTCAATTTGATGATGAGGTTTCTGGAGTAGTGCTGTTCATTTGTTTTGTACTCGACACGTTGAAATGCCATTGCTTCCGGTTCTGGATGATTCCGATACTTTCAATAGCATGTTAGGGTACCTCGGAGAGTATTGAGACCTTTTGCATCTTCTTGAGCACATAATTGAGCCTAGAGAAATTCGCTTCAATGTGTATGAAATGGAAAGAGATTATTCTCCATGGTTTGTCTGTACCGTGCTGATCTTTCTCAGGTTTCAACAGCGTTCCCGGAGATGATCCCGAGCTCTCTCTTCCACCAATTGATTTTGCAATACCATCTCTTAGTAGTACTTTGGTACAGGGTGATCTCGACGAGGACTCAAAAATGGTGTTCGGCATACCTGGTAAAGTGTTCATATACAATTTCACGAGTAAAACTCTCTGCAAATGTCTTTGGTATCATATGTTTGCGATTACATCGAGAGTCTTTCTTGTGTTTGATGTAATTTTTAAATTTTAAATCGTTAACAACTTGCCTCATTTCTTATTTTCACATCTGGGACTATGATATCTTTGAATTGAACTACTGCCAACAATTGTAGGTAGATTAAGCGTCTGTTTGGATCATTAGTTGGAGTTAAAATTTTTAAGTTGAAGTTGGTTGATCTTTTAAAAACTAGTTATAATTTTTGTTGACTTTTCAAAAAAAAACAAAAATAAAAATCAATCTAAAAACGTACAGTTTAGTTGAAGTTAAACAAATTTGCTAAACAAAACCTAAAACTTATTTTGTTTGTCTTTGCTGCATTTATTTTATTTTTCAGCCAATCCAACGAGTAGTAATGCATTGTTTTCCTCCTAGCCAAAGCGGGGGGAAAATAGAAGAAAAAACCCCTGTGTTTCTAATTAGTAAAAGACAGCACTAAGACCAAAAAATAAAGAAAGAAAAAAAAACATTGTATCCAATGATGAGCTCATTTCTATTTTAGTTTGCGTTTGGTTCGTTGGTTGGAGATGAAATTTTTAAATTTGAATTGATTGACTTTTTAAAAACTAGTTATAAATTTTATTAATTTTTTAGAAAAAGACAGAAATTAAGATGAAAAAATAAAGTTTAATTGGGATTAAACTTAAATGTTAAATAAAACCTTAGTAAATTTGATAAACGACAACAAAACCCATTGTCGACGTTGTGAATAAAAAACGACAATAAGCTCACAAACGACAATAGAGTCAAGAGGGACACACAATATATGTATATATATATATGTATATATTGTTCGAAGAAAAGCAGCAGCGGCAACAAAACAAACAACATATTTAAAACACCTCAATGCATCGACAATCTCGTATCAACTCGACGACGACGACCTTTGAACCCGTGAAAGTGTTAAATGCATTTAAGTAGGCCTGGCAATTCGTGTTCGCGGCCGTGTTCGGGCCAGCCCATTTCCGGCCCGTTTATTTTCGTGTTAAACGTGTCGACCCAATTTCGATCCAATTATTAAACGTGCGGTCTAAACCCATTTATTACGTGTCGTTCTCGTGTCGTGTCACCGTGTCGTGTCCGAAATTACCGGCCCTACGAGTATACTTGTTATAAAAGAGCTTTAGAATAGTTTGAAAATTCTAACATAAACGTGTTAAACGTGTTAATCGTGTTAACCCGTTTCCGGCCCGTTTATTTTCGTGTTAAACGTGTCGACCCAATTTCGACCCAATTATTAAACGTGCGGTCTAAACCCATTTATTACGTGTCGTTCTCGTGTCGTGTCACCGTATCGTACCCGAAATTGCCGGCCCTACATTTAAGCGCGCTCTTTCCAAAGTTTCAAAAAAAAAGTTAAGTAAAAAAAAAAAAAAAGAAGAAAAAAAGAGTAAACTTTCAAAAGAAAAGGCCAAAAAAAAAAAAAAAAAGAGTTGTAAACGTGCTCAGAGATGATTAGCTGAGTACGATGGGACAGCACACCACTTCAAAAGTCATAAAACTTCAATCCCAATTATCACACTCTCCCGCTGGTCTCGGTTTCATCGATCAAATCCTTCAAAATGTTCTTCAATAAAAGGACCAAAACCCTCCCAAACGCCGCCGCGATCGCCGCCATTTCTAACTCCACACAGCCGTCTCGCTCGGCGGAGACCATAGCCCACAACGACGACCTCCTAATCGAAATCCTCCTCCGCCTGCCCATCAAATCCCTCCTCAAATTCAAATCCGTCTCCAAACACTGGCTCTCCCTCATCTCCGACCCCAATTTCTCCCTCCGCCACTACTGCATCCCCGTCCCCGTCTCCGGCATCTTCTTCTCACGCTCTTCGAGGAACGTTGCCAGGATCTCCGAATTCGACTTCGTAAACCTCAACCTCACTGATTCCTCCAAAAGCCCCTTCAGATCTCTCCCCTTCGCCGACGACTCTCACTCCGGTGCCGGAATCGGCCAGTCCTGCAACGGACTGCTGTTGTGTTACTCAATCAGAGTTCTTAAGCAAAGAGATATTTTCGTCTTCAATCCCACCACCAAGCAGTGCAGAAAACTCCCTTCGATTTCGCAGTTCCGAGACGGCGCTTTACAGCAGGTTTCCGGCCTCAGTTTGGCGTTTGATCCATCCAATTCTCCGCATTACAAAGTCGTTTGCGTTTGGAACTCTTATTCCGAATCGAATCAGCATCGGATCGAGATTTACTCGTCGGATACTCGCCAATGGAAGCTCTGCGGCAGCTCTTTCTCCGTCGACAACCCCGATCTCCAATTCGACGGTGGAGTTTACTGGAACGGTTCTGTTCACTGGATTAGTAATTCGTCAAATTCTTTGTACTTCAATATCGAAGAGGAGCGGATTAGTTCAATGCCAATGCCGCCGATTCCGGAAGAAAATGGCTGGGATCATGTTCGGATGTTTAGGTACTTTGGAGAGTCGAGAGGACATTTGCATCTCATTGATCACCTATTCGACCTTCATACGCCGCGTTTCGATGTGCTCGAGATGGAGATGGATTACTCCGGCTGGTTCGTCAAGTTCCGCGTGGATCTTTCCGAGATTCCGAGTTCGTTTCCGCAGATTGTTCGGAGAAAACTTTTCCACCAGATGAGGGTGCACGACTACGTGTTCTCTGTGCTTTGCGTTGTCCGGGGCGAGGTTGATGAGGAGTCGTATCTAGTGATGCAAATACCCGGAAAATTTATAAGGTACAATTTAAAGACAAAAACTTTCTTTAAACTTTGTAATTTTCAGCCAAGTTTGAGAACTAAAACGGTTCGTGATGGCGATTCGTTGTTGATCATGTTCCCGGAGTTAATTGAGTGGACTGATGCTCATCAATTTCGTGAGAGTCTGGCTTCTGTTTGATGTTATTTTCCTGTTTTAATGTATAAGTTTGTTCTGTAATTGCCTAAATTATAATTTTTAGCTGTGAATTGAACTCGTAATTTTTATTTTTCTGATCATAGTGTGATTTTCTTCTACACAGCTATATATCTTAAAGGATTCCAATTTTTTCATTGCAAAGGACATGTTTCAACTTGAGTTTCAGATTTCTGGTTCACATAGATTTGATAATTGTTAATTTTTTATTTTAAAATTTTTTTTTTTAAATTTTTTAAGGATTTATGCTCTGAAATATTGGTTGTAGATATACCAAATACAACAACAAACATAAACTAACTTTTGAATACTAATTTGCTATTAAATTAAACAAATTATCTCTCCTTTTATCATTGTTATTTCGGTATCTCTTTCGGTTTTTGTTATTGTTATTTTTTTCTTTCCCTTTCCAAAATGGAATATGGCTTTTATTCTTATGTGGATTTTTTTAAAAATGATTTTCACGCTTCCATTGCGCTCCTAATACACACACACACACTTGAAAAAAGAAAAAAGAAAAAAAAATGATAACAAGTCTACAACATTGCCTTACCTTTGATACCATTTCTCCCTCTCTTCCCTCCATATTGTTTGCAATGTCGTCTGCCAAAAGAACAATAACTTCTTCAAACACGGCCTCCGCCACTTCTTACCCAACACTACAAATGATGAACTCTGTGGAGACAGTAGCCGACAACAACATGCTCTAATCGAGATCCTTCTACGGGTGCAAATCAAGTCACTCATCAGTTTCAAACCCGTATCCAAACACTGGCTCTGTCTCATCTCCAATCCCAACTTCTCTCGTCACTGCAGTGGTTTATCTGATCCGATCTCTGGCCTCCTCTTGGAACACCCTTTTGAGAGCATCATGGCACCCCTCAATTCGATTTCATCAACCTCAACATAAAGCTCCAATTCCGGTAATAAGGTCCTTTTATGTCTCAATTCCGCAGGCCAATGGTCCAATATCGAAGTCATTGAGTCCTGCAATGGGGTAATCTTGTGCTCCAAACCTGTCCAGCCAATTTAGAATCCTATTTTAAGTTGTCTCATGGCAAGAGATTTTGCATCTATATCCCCACCACGAATCAATGGACCACACTCCCTCAAATTTGGGCATGTAGCCTATTATCCTTCCCTATCTCCTGATCACTACCAGGTTATTTGCATACGGCCCTGCGACTCTGTAGTTCTGTTAGGTTGAGATTTACTTGCTTAAGACTTGCCATTGGAGGCTCACCGGTGGTCCATTCGCCATAGACATTACTCAGATTTTGGGTACCGCCCATTCTTTCATGGCTTGGTGCTCTGGAACAGCAGCGTACACTGGATTAGTACATGGAGGACATCAAAATACTTTAGTCTCGCTGAAGAGTGCACAAGGCGAATTCCAATGCCTTGCATTTTGAATGCTTGGAATGATGTAAGAAGCTACGAACATTTTGGGGAGTCCCATGCATATTTGCATAATGTTGACAACAGATACAATCTGCTGGCCGACTACCTATTTCAATGTGTGTGAAATGGGAATGGACTAATCTGGCTGGTTTGTGAAGTTTCGTGTCGGACTTTCTCAGATTCAAACCATGTTTCCAGACACACATCAAGCTTCTTTTTTTTTTTTTTTTACCTCATCAGCTGAACTGCCTCAATGTTTTCTATTCACCACTCTGCGTTGTGAGGGGTGAGCGTGAAGAAGAGTCTTACATAGTGTTCGAAAAACTGGGCAAACTTATACATTACAACTTCGAGAGTAAAACTTTCTGCAAGATTTGTGACGTTAATAAGAAATTGCTGGAGTTAACGGAGTGGTATAACGCTCATCAATATGTTGGGAGTCTTGCCTATGTTTGATGCCGGCAAGTTTTTATCTTAGTATGTACTTGTTTGATTCCTGATTTTGTCAACTCTGGAATGACTCTGCTTTTAACTCATATTTCCACAGATTGTGAAAGTCATACATACATACATACATACACACACCACATATATATATATATATATATATAGTAGACTGGAAATTGTAGAGATTGTTTGAAATAGTGGTTTGCCTCATGTTTTTCCATGTTCGCGAGTCTATCCTTAAAGAAGGGGATAGTAAAAGAGAAATGTATTGTTTTAATTAGTATTATTAGTAATTTAGTATTAGGATTACTTTTATTATTATTATTATTATTACTTGTTTAGAAAAATGCTGTTTCATTTGTATTCTTTGATAAATAGAATGGTCTTTTTAATAAAATAGAATAGGTCTCTCTTAAGGGCGTTTGGAGGATAATTGGAGACGAAATTTTGGAGATATTTTGATTGCAGATAAGTTGAGTTTTTGGAAACGTGTGTTTCATTAAAACAATTATTTGGAGTGAAAAAGTGTAAAATCTTTTAATTATGTTTCGGAAAAAAAAATTAATATGTATCTTGTTTTGTTTTTATCAAAATTATATACAATCTAAAAAATATATCATCTCATTTCAATATTAAATAACAAAATTATGTATTTTTAAAATTTGAGTTTCCTATAAATATTTGGAGATATAATTAGCAGTGAAATATAGTCTTGAGTTTAAAGAAAAAAAAAACATAGAAATGTTGTTTTAATGCTCCCCAAATGAGCCCTTAGTAACAGGCACTCCTTCAATTAAAGGAGGAGTTTCTTTTTTTTTTCCCACTTCTTCCGGGATTGTTTCTTCTTCTTCTTCTTCTTCTTCTTTTTTTATTGAACCTTTTTTTTTTTTCCTTGCTTCTTTTTCTTTCTTTCTTTCTTCTTTTTTTTTTTTTTTTTGAAATGATTTTTTCGTGCTTTTAGATTTGTACAAGAATGGAATTTTTTGACCCAAAGTCCCCCCATAACTCGGTTTCCTTTTTAGTTTGGGATTCTAAACCTAAATTTTAAATTAATCTTATTTACTTCAGGAATCTGTTATTTAATCTAAATATTTTAAGATATTATTATTTAATTATAATAGTTTTTTTCTAATATATATCTTAAGGATGCAATACAGACATCTATATATATATATATATATATATATATAAAGATTAAACTTCAGTTTCATCATCTCCCTGTACCGAGTTTCGTGTGTCATTCAGCATCCATACCTTCAGAATGTCATCCCGTAAAGCCACCCCAAACGTTGCCACTTCTCAGTCAACACCACCGTCGAGCTCGGGGGCGACGGTAGCGGACAGCAAAGAAATCCTAAGGGAAATCTTTTTCCGGCTACCAACGAAGTCCCTCATGAGGTTCAAAACCGTCTCCAAATACTGGCTCTCTCTCATCTCCGATCCCGATTTCTGTCTCCGCCGCAGCGCCCGCGCGGACCCCATCTCCGGCCTCTTCTTGGAACTCTACTCCGTGCCCTATGCTTACACCCCCGAATTCGACTTCGTCAATCTCGACAAAATAAGCTCCAATTCCTCAAACAAAGGGCCCTTCAAGTCTCTCCCTTTCACTAGGGACAGACATGATTATCTCGGAATCGTCCAGTCCTGCAACGGCTTGTTCTTGTGCAAGGCTCGACCGTTAACTTATAACTCTAATCCGAATCCTAGTGAATATTTTGTTTTTAATCCTACAACGTCGCAGTACACCGCACTGTCGTTGCCGTTTCCGACTAATGGATTAATGCGAGAAGCTGATCACAACGTCAGTTTAGCCTTTGATCCTTCTATATCTCCCGACAAATACCAAGTTGTTTGCGTTCGGCGTTGCGACTCCGTAGACCGTCTATGTCGGGTTGAGATTTACTCGTCGGAGACTCGCTGTTGGAGGCCCTCTGGTGAGCCTTTCCGCGAAGAGTCCTGGAGTCGCGTGTTTTCGGCCAGCGGGGTGTTCTGGAACCGGGCTGTGCATTGGATTAATAGGGGAACTTCTCGCTATTATAATCTAGACGAAGAGCGCATAAAGCCGATGCCTTCTGTTCCTGAAGATTGGAAGTTTAGTAAATTCACGTATTACGGCGAGTCCCGTGGCCACTTGCACCTTGTTCATAGTAGATACGATCAGGATAATCCTAATTATTTCAAAGTGTACGAATTGAAAGTGGACTATTCAGGCTGGTTTCCCAAGTTTTGTATCAATGTTTCGGACATTCTTACCGCGTTTCCGGAAGCTTTTTTGAAAGATTTAGGCTGCGGCTGCTGCCGCTGCTACTTCTGCCTCCGCTGCCGCTGCCGCTGCCGCTGCTGCTACAATTTCGTTTCCACACTCTGTGTGATCAGGGGAGAGGTTGAGGAAGAGTCTTACGCTTTGCTGCAAATACCGGGTAAAATTTTGCAGTACAACTTCAAGACCGAAAGTTTCTGCAAGATTTTCGATAACATATTGAAGCGAGTTCAACCTAGAGCGCCTTATGAGTTGGAGAAGTTGCCGCAGATTGAGTACTCAACAACTTGGTATAAGGCTTATCAGTACGTTGCTACTCTTGCTTCTGTTTGAGGCTGGCTAGTTCTTTCAATTACTTTTTATTTTTATTTTTGTTTTGTTTTGTTTTGGTTATTTATTTATTTATTTGTTTATTTTTAACAAATAGAGATCACAGCAATAGTTAATAGATTGGCCTCTGTAGAAACTCAACAACAACACATAGAAGTTTAGAAAAAGCAAAGGATTTCGGCTGCCTAAGATTATGCAATATTCAACGAAGACAAATAGTTTTATAGTTTTTTTTTTTTTTTAACCTGTTCAATATTAATGACCAGCCTCATAACTAGTACTTAAATATTTAGGGATAAATTCAAAAGTAGTTCTTCAATTCTTCTCCCTCTATAGTTGATTTACAAAGCATTTTAACTAATTTTAAAAACTTCAACTGTTTGTTAAGAAACTTCATAAAAAAGCTACTTAACTCCAGATCTAAAGAAAAAAAAATGAAAGAAAATTATAAAAGTCCAGTAGTACATCAAGATTTAAGAACGAAGCCTAAGTCTTCATTTGGTATCTTAGTTTCAACTTAAATTTTTCATCTCAATTTTTATCTCTTTTTGCAAAGTCAAAAAAAAATAATAATAACTAGTTTTTGTAAAATCAACCAACTCCAATCGTCAAATCAAACAAATGCTAAAAAACGTCCATCTCATATGGTTGACGATGTCATCCACCAAAAGCCCTCAAACCTCCCAAAATGCTTCCATCTCCACCATTTCTCACCGAACACCACCATCGTACTTGACGGCGGTGATAACCGACAGTGAAGACATCCTAAGAGAAATCTTTCTCAAGCTTTCGATAAAGTCCCTGATCAGGTTCAAGTCCGTATTCAAACACTGGCTCTCTCTCATCTCCGACCCCAATTTCCATCGCCGCCACAAAGATTTCGACAACCCCATCTCTGGCCTCGTCTTGAAAAGCTCTAGAGAAAATAACGAGGAATTCGACCAGGTCAATCTCGACCGAAGCTCCAATTCCTCACAACAACCTTCCTTTAGATCTCATGATTTCGGCAACTCCAATATCAGAATCTTGCAGTCCTGCAATGGACTGTTGTTGTGTTCGAGAGTGCATTTAGAGGACAATTTCGTGTGCAATCCCACCACAAAGGAGTACACCATACTCCCTCCGCTTCCCTCGGAAAATAGTGTCCCTAACCGGACTAGTATTTCTGGTCTAAATTTAGCCTTTGAACCTCGGGTATCTTCTTACTACCAGGTTGTTTGCATGAGGTACAGCGACTCGGGGAGGGACCACCATTATCAGATCGAGATTTACTCCTCGGAGACTAACCACTTGAGGCCCTCGGGTGACCCTTTCTTTGTAAACCGCTGTTTTAGCTTCGATGACGGGGTGTTCTTGAATGGCTGCATCTATTGGCCAAATTATTGGTGCAAATCTATGTATTTTAATCTCCGCGATGAGCAGATGATGCGAATGCCAATGCCTGCCATTTCTAACTATAGATACCGGTATTTTGGGGAGTCTCGTGGCCATTTGCATCTTCTTACTTTCACAAACAAGCCACGACCTCCTCATTTGGAGGTGTTCGAGATGGAAACGGATTGTTCTGGCTGGTTCGTTACGTTCCGCTTGAATCTAATTTGGATGATTTGCCAAGTATCTCACAAGATAGTGAGGGAATCTTTTCATGGATCGTTTTATTGTTCTCCACTTTGTGTCGTCCGAAGTGAGCTTGACGAACTGTCCTATATAGTGCTTGAAGTACCTGGCGCAATTCTACAAGGTTCAAACTATCGAAAATATTTGTGATACAACAGGTAGATTTATGTACTATGAATCTCACCAATACGTTGTTACTCGCGTTTTAACTTGGCGTTGCTCATCAGTTTTTTGGTTGCTTGAGGGTTGGCATAAATTTTTCTTTGTGATGATCCTCTATGGAAGCAGTTGTTTCAAGTTTCTGTCTTTATTTCTAGTATTTTTTGTTTCTTCATTTGTCTATGAAGACACCAATTAGTAGCATGTCCTATGCTTGGAATTTTGTTCTGCTTGAAGCTTTATATATTTATATCTTTTTTTTTCTTTTTTTTCTTTTTTTTTTTTTTCTAAAGAGACATCTCTTGAAAGTTGAAAAGTCAAAAGCTTCAAATGATTTATACAGAACTAATTGATATGTAGTATTACTTCTACTTTTTGAGACACACTTTGCACTTGTCAAATATCCAAATTTTATAGGGAAGGCTTCTAATTTTAAATGTTTATTTATTTTTTCCGAATTTATTTTTTTAGGTATTAACATTGTGAATTTTATTCATAGTAGTAGAAAGCATGTGCCATGCACATGTGTGTTCATCTTGATGAATTGGATATATTTGAGTATATTTATTTTATAAGAGAAATATAAAAATAAGTAATTAGAAAAAAAAAACTTGGAGAAAAAACCAACAAAAAGACTAACATGAAAAAAAGATCAAAAAGAAAAAATAACTAAATTAAAAAAAGGAATCAAAATGTAAGAAAAAAAATAAACAAAAAAAATGAACAAAGGACTGAAAAAAAGAGGCATGGAAAAAGACCAAAAAAGAAAAAAGAAAAAAGAAAAAGGACTAACATAAAATAAAATAAAATAAAAGGGCCAATAGGAAAAAGGACCAAAATAACAAGAATGGGGAGGGTTGTTTTTGTTTTTGTTTTTTTTTTTTTTTTGGAAGGATAAAGGGGAGGTTTCGAGTAACAGAAAAGTATAGTAACTCGCTTTCGTAGAGATTCTTTCTCGTAAAAAAAAAAAAAAAAAAAAGGACTAAATAAATATAAATATAAATAAAAGAAGTCTAGAACATGACGAAGCTAGGAAACTTAACAAATCACGCATAAATTGAAGTTTCCACTCTCGGAGCTAAACGTTAAAACCCCTCTACTACCGGAATGCACAGGTTCATCTAAAGAGACACACAAAAATATACTTTCAATACCTTCTCTTTTAGTTTAAGTCCATCATTCCTATCTTTCAAGATGTCATCCTCGGAAAGCCCTAAAACCTCCCCGGATGCCCTTTTCTCATCCAACACGACCGTCGTCCTCGGCGGAGGCAATATTTTTCCGGTGAAGACATCCTATCTGAAATCCTTCTCCAATCCGTTTCCAAACACTGGCTCACCCACCACCTACTAAATCCACCCACCACGAAAAGATTTGTGATGCTGATGATCATCAGTCGAGATACATGTTAACAAGCTACTTTCATACTCATCAGTACATTAGGAGACTCGCCTTAGTCTGATGTCGCTGATTTTTTGTTTTGTTTTGTTTGTTTTTGTTTTTGTTTTTTCTCTTCTTTCATCTGGATAGAACTATTAATTTTTTCCACAAGTACATGTGAACCCCTAGGTAATTTAACTAAATTGAGCTTTGTAATTTTTTGTTTAATAAGTTTGTTACCCTTCTAATTAGTGAAATTTATGATACTTGTTTCAAGAAGTGTCTTTATTTCTGAATCCCTAGATATCCATATTTATATATTATATAACAATTGTGATGTGTATTGTGCTAGTGAATAAAATCGTATCCGTAATAATAAATAGCATTTCTATGAAAGTAATTGAAATAAATAACAAGATTTTAAAATATTTAAAATAAACAATAAATTTAGTAAATTCAGTAAATTTAAGTAAACAAAAATATTTATTAGATAAGACGTAAATAAACAATTTATATGATAAATTTGATATAAATGAATCATTCACTTATAAATCTACTATTTATTTCAAATATTTTTTGGAAACATATTTTTTACTTTAATTATTTTATGAAAACAGTTATTTACTCCTTTCAAATATAAGAAAGTATGATATTATGCTACAATTGATATTTTATTAAGTATGGACACTAACAAATTATGGCCCTCGAGAATTCAGCTAGTTATAGGTAATTAGCTAGTGCCCCTTTTCTTATATATATTCCATTCCTTTTAGTTGCCCAATTTTAAAGTGGATCACTCCAATTAACCTTTACTTTCCTAATTTAAATCAGAGGCAGAAATCAAGAAAGCCTCAAACTTCTTTTCCTTTAACTTTTTCAGTTGAAATTGGAAAGTGTGACAAAATTATCTGACTTCGTCTTCTTCTGTCTTTAATCCAGCTGCCATAAAAGCTCTCATTACTTAATTAAAAACAAAAAATAAGAATATATGGATATATATATATATGTAAATATAAACATATCAAATTGTTAAATTAATTAGCATAACATAACTTGGATAATATTTTTCTTATCTAAATACGAAATTTCAATTTTTAGCACAGGAATCTGACATTCTATTGGAGGCGTTCTATAAAAATAGAAAACTAAAAAATATTACAACATTTACCCAAAAAATGATAGCAACTACCAACACAATCAGCATATAAAAGGTAATAATATTAGGCCTTGTTTGGCAAAAAGTTTAGTTTAAACTAAACTGTACTTTTTTCATCATGTTTTTTGTCTTTTTCCCTAAAAAGTTGTTTGTCTTTTCTGAAAATTCAAAAAAATTAAAAAAAAATTTATTATTTAAACTTACAAATCTTAACTCAAACTTACACACCAAACACCCCCTTAAGGGTTTTTACTTTTTTAGCTCTAATATCCTTCAAATTTGTCCCTCTGGACAATTTGCCCTTCCAAACTTCTAATTTTGGAAACTTTCCCACTGTTTTTTGAAAATGCAATATATCCCCATTTTGGTTTATTTTCCCCTTAAATTGTCACTAAAGCCATATGCGTCTCATTTAAAGACGGAAATCTCTATTTTCGACTTAAAATTTCTAATCTAAACAAATCCTAATTCAAATATTCCAAATTCCAATATTCAATTCAATATATATTACATGTGTACTAACTTAGAGACAAAAGGATTTGAATTTAGAACCTCGAATTAAGGTAGTTGTGGAATTGAGATCTGCCCCTATGAATTTTAAATATCTATAATTTCAAGATCAAATATCTACTTTTTTTCAAACATTTTTTTTAGATATATACAAACGAAAATGTTCTAAAAATAATAATCAAACTGTTATAAAAAGTTGATTGACCAAACACATATTATGCGTCGAGGCTTTTCAAATAACATTATCACACTTATTCTAAGATTTTTTTTTAACTGAAAAATAGTAAGATGGTTTGGGGACATATTGCTATGCTTATCCAGTTCTAAGATTTTAAGATACGCAATTGAGTATCCAAATTTTCCATTAAAACAAATAAATATTGTAGTTCTTTTTGTTTTTTAGAAATATCCTTATTTTTAACGTAATATTTCCTTTTTTGAAATTCGAGATAAGATTTCCAACTATACACAGATTTTTTAACTACTATGAATCTTTCTCGAAAATAAGACTAACAAATTAATCAAATAATCAATGTTGAAATTCAAGTTTCTCTTTATTTATTTATTTAAGAAAAAGAAATTCAAGTTTCGAATCTACAACCAAAACCCTAAAAGAAACCCTCCCTCTTTTACACACAAAGTTCAGTACCATCTCTTTACGGCCACCATTCCTATATTTCCAAATGTTACCAGTTCATATAAGAGCTATAGCTATTTCATTCATTTTTGGTGCTACGATGTTTCATATTTACAAAGCGGAGATTCACAAAGAAGTATTGCGCTATTTATCAATGTTCTTGTTGTGGAAAATGTTCTTTATCTTAGTTAATGAAATCATTCCATTACGACCAATCCAAAGAAATACGACCTCGGGAAAGGTTCGAAGTCGGACTAATTTGGAAACGTCTAGGAATTTACGTTTAACCTACCATTCCGAAAGCCCTAAAACCTCCCTGAATGCCGCCGTCTCCGCCCTCTCTTATCCTACCCCACCGTCTTGCCCGGCGGAGATAATTGCTTCCAGCGAAGACATCCTATACGAAATCTTTCTTCTGCTGCCAATCAAATCCCTGAGCAGATTCAAATCCGTATCCAAACACTGGCTCTCTCTCATCTCGAACCCCGAATTTTGTCGCCGCCAGAAGGACTTCCTTATCCCCGTCTCCGGCCTCTTCTTGAAACGCAATTACAGACTGTCTGATCCAAGCGTAAGTGTTGGGGAATTCAAGTACGTCAATCTCGACGAAACCTGCGATTCCTCTGAACCTCCCGTTGGTAATCCCGTCGATTTAAGCGACTCCGGTGTCAGAATCTTGCAGTCCTGCAATGGATTATTGTTGTGTTCAAGAGGTAATGGAAGGGAAAAACTCGTGTGCAATCCCACCACAAAGGGTTATACCCTACTCCCTCCGCTTTTCGAGGATCGGGGTTGCACTATCAGGACTACTTTGGGCCTCAGTTTGGCTTTTCATCCTTGGATATCTCCTCACTACAAGGTCATTTGCGTTAGGTGCAGCGAACTGAAGAAGGGCCATTTTCAGATCATGATTTACTCATCGGAGACCCTCCAATGGAGGGACTCCGGTGACCCTTTCAACATAGAGGGCGTCTATTCTAATTTTCGCCAAGGGGTGTTCTTGATCAATGGCTGTGTCCATTGGCTCAGTTATAGTTCAAAATCCTTATGCTTTAATGTCCGCGAGGAGCGGTTAATGACAATGCCTATGCCTCAGATTGACGAGTACAAGTACAGGTACTACGGGGAGTCTCGTGGCCATTTGCACCTAATTGCGTCCGCATTCAATCCACAATCTCCGATTCTCGACGTGTACGAGATGAAAATGGACTGTTCTTGCTGGTTCGTCAAGTTCCGCGTGAATCTTTTGCCGATTATCGCCTCATTTTCAGAGTTGTTTCTGAAAGTGCCTTTTAGATCGGAAGAATGCTATTTCTCAACGCTCTGCGTCGTCCGGGGTCTGCTCGACGAAGAGTCCTACTTAGTGCTGGAAATACCTGGTGCAGTTATACGGTACAACTTCAACACAGAAACTTTCGAAAAGATTTGTGACATTGATGGATCGAGATGGAGGTTAACAAGTAACTTTGATGCTCACCAATATATTAAGACTCTCACTTTTGTTTGACGTCGCTCATGTACATATATATATATATATATATATTTTCAATGCTGGGGTAGCTAATTTAAATTGAGCTTAGTAATTTGTTCGATAAGATAATAAAGAATTTGTTTAAGTACAGTCTTTTGCTTCTGAATTTTTGAATCCACCAAATGAGGACGTTGCTATGCAGAGTGACTTAACAATGAGCTATAGCTGATGTTGATTAGTATTCGCCGCTACACCTGTAACCGTGGATTGTACATTGGCAGCCGAGTTGAATCAACATTAAAACTTCTTCCATTTTTCTCTTCTGTATTTTTATAATACTCTGAAAATCATCCGTATGCAATATGCAATACAAAACGAACGAAGCTTGTAAAAGAGTTTGATTCAAATTTTTTCAGTTTGAGTCCAAGAAATTGCAAATTTAAATAGTAATTTAGTGTTCGTTTGAGATTAGATGAAATTTTTAAATTTGAGTTTATTGACTTTTTAAAAATTAGTTATAAATTTTATTGATTTTTCAGAAAAAAAAAATAAAAATTGAGATGAAAAAGAATAGTTTAGTTGAAGTTGTAACTGAATATCAAATGTGGGCTTAGTTGAATTTATACTAATAATAATCGAAAGAAGATGAGTTCTTATTTCTTTTATGGTACACGGTTGTGATATGTTTCCCGGTATTCGCTGAGTTGATAGATGCAGGCTATTCGCCAAATATATATATATATATATATATATATATAAAAGTAATTAAAATAAGAGAAAAGCATCAATATATATTATAATAATTTTCAGTTCCATTGACATGACAACACCCATGACTGCATAAGGTCAACTCTAAAGCGTGCTTCGGAATCTACTATTTCATTAAGCTTACAGAGCAATCTTTTTCGATGAAAACCTCTTCAAATAACCTATAAAAATTACTTCCACTTGTCAAGAAAAACATAGAGCAGATACAATTAAAAAAAAAAAAAAAAAAAAACACTCAAGTCATGTCTGCTTTTTCCAAACCAAAGAGATCAAAAACCGCCCCAAAATTCTCCATCGCCGCCACTTATGATTCACCCCCGTGTCCACCTTTGTACTCGGCGGAGAAAATTGCCAACAACGATGACATCCTGACTGAAATCCTTCTCCGCCTACCAGTCAAGTCCCTGCTCAGATTCAAATCCGTGAGCAAACACTGGCTCTCTCTCATCTCCAATCCTGACTTTTGTCGTCGCCATTATCCAAGTGCAATCTCAGGTCTTTTCTTAAAATGCCGCAAGTCGAAAATCGGTTGGGACCCAGAGTACGACTTTGTAAATCTCAACGAATGTCCCAACTCCTCTTGCAAGCCCTTTAGGTCCCTCACTTTCGTGAACGAGTACCGGGCTGGTATAAGAATCTTGCAGTCCTGCAATGGCTTGTTGCTGTGTTGTACCGCCGATGTGCGCGATTTGAGAAGAAGTTACTACGTTTACAATCCTGCCACAAGGCAATACTGCACAACACTTCCCCGGCCTCAAGTTCGCCGAGGAGTCGCTGCAGTTGGAACTATTTGCCGAATGACTTTAGCTTTCGATCCTCTGAAATCTCCATACTACAAGGTTGTTTGTGTTCGTTACTGCGACGAAACGCATACTCAGCTTGAGGTCGAAATCTATTCATCAGAGACTCGCTGTTGGAGGCGCTCCGGCATAGGCTCTTTCTCCGCAGACTTTAATTTTGTCTTTGATAGTGGGGTTTTCTGGAATGGAGCTGTTCATTGGGTTAATACTTCATATGATTCTTTGTATTTCAAAGTCCACGAAGAGCAACTCTGTCGGATGCCAATGCCAATTGAGCCGATAGATCAGAGCGATTATCACGAGGACAGTGAGTGGAAGTTCAGGTATTTTGGAGAGTCTAAGGACCATCTACACCTGATTTGTTTCAAGAACGAGTTGGGAGATGCTCATTACAATGTGTACGAGATGGAAAGGGACTATTCCGGATGGTTTATCAAGTACCGCATTGATCTTTCTGATGTTTCAGCAGCGTTTCCGGAGATGATTCTTCCGAGGTATAGTGTTCTCCAACCGCCTAATTTGAAAGAATCTATGATTGCTGTGCTCTGTGTTGTTCGGGGTGATCGTGATGAGGACTCGTATTTGGTGCTGAACATTATTCCCTGTAAAGTTTTGCGATACAATTTCTTGAATGGAACTTTCTACGAGCTCTGTGATATTGAGCCAGCTGATCATGCTTTTAATAAGCGTTTTCTAGTGGAAAGTTGGCCAGAAATGCTTGAAAGGTCCTATGAGACCTACCAATACATCGAGAGTCTCGCTTCCGTTTGATCATCGTCCATTGATGTTGCATTTGATGTTGTTTTTTAATTTGAAGACATTGGTTTCCTTTCTAATCTGGTTGTCATTTTGGTTGAAAATTTGTAACATTGTCTGTGTTTTGAACCCCTTTACCACCTAGTACACATACATGATACAAACAACAGTCCTGTTTTGTAACCTAAAAGAACCAAATAAGAAATAATTATTGCACTTTTCAATTCAGACAAAACTACACTATGTCAAATAATATAAAACAGAAGGAACACCATTTTTCTACACTCTGCATTGTCTGAGCGAAGCTTGACAAAGAGTCCTATTTGGTGCCGGAAATACCCGGTGCAACTATAGGTATAGGGTACAACTTCGGTACGGAATCTTTTAGAAAAAATCGTGATACATCAAGGTCGAAGTTAACAATTTGTGATCAGATGGGGAATGTTTTAGCATTCCCATTTCGCCATTCATATGTCTTAGCCGGTAATTGAACACAAAACATGTAATTCAAAGTTCTATATGAAGTTTTTTTTTTTTTTTTTGGATCATTAAAGTTTCTCAACTTTAAGAACTTTTGAAGTACAGGCAAGGCTAAAAAGCTTATAGAACGTGGTCGCAAGTACTAGCCAAGCCATAAATTTACATGTGACTAAATCTACTGGAAGATGTAGGGGGTTCAACTAACAAAAAGAAAGTTAATGAAATTGTAGGCAACAAAAATAAAAAAATAAAAAAATAATAACTATCTATTGATAAGAGAGAAGCTTTAGCTATATAAGTGACCGCTCGAATTACCATCTGAAAATTGTTTTTAGACATTATTTAAAAAGTTTTCTGCGGTGTTTTCGCTCATATTTTCAAACCTATATAATCCAAACGAATCTCCTTATCCTTGAAATTTAAAAAATAAAAAAAATAAAAAAAGAGCATACTATTGTTATCAATTCATAGAAGTGCTTACCTCTGTTTAACCCTGCATTTTAAACCGACCAAGCTCCTAGTGAAGTTCTAACCACCAAAAAATAAATAAATAAATAGATTAAAAAGTTCTCTTAGGCATGGGGCAAAAGAAAGGAAGGAACCGCCCCTACTGTGATGATGTGGTCCCCCATTTCCAAAGAAGCCCAATTTCTTATCTTCACCTATTTTTTTTTTCTTTTTCTTTTTCTTGGTCGTTCCTTTCCATGGAAATTGGCTTTCAAATAACGGTATTGGTTATCATGTCTTTATAATTATAGCTGAATTATGAAGTCTAGTGATTGGCTTAAATGTTGTCATCCTTATGCCACGTCAGCCAGTGCCACCGGCCACGAATCTTGACTCTTCATAGTTCGCTTTTTTATTTCTTATTTAATGTGTTTTCCTTTATTTAATAACTCATCTTCTTAAAATTACTTACTTTGATTTGCCTGCGATTTCTTAGCCCCAACAAAAAAAGCCCATTTTATAAACAACCTTAGAATCTAGTTGGCTGTTCCATACCATCTTCTCTCTTTCTGTTTTCTTCACTCCCACGCTAACTTGTTGTCTCCCTCTGAGGTCGCCTCCTTCTCGGCCATTCCTCTCCTTAAAAAACCCAAAACAGAGTTTTTTTCTTTTCTTTTCTTTTTAATCGAAACAGAGGTTTCTCTGCTAAAAGGGATTTGCTTTTACTTTATCCCACATCCTATTTTTCGTTACGATTCTCATCTTTGAAACCAAAAAAGACAAACCCACTTTCGCTTTTCCCCAGATTTTCATTTTTCCCAACCCCGTATTCCCTTCCTTAAATTCCCATTGATTGACGCACGCAAACACACAAACACACAAATCAATTTCCATGACTTTCTCGACTCTTTTCTTGCTGTTTTCTCTGTTTTCCCTTGCGTTTTCTCTGGAAAATCTCGATACCCACCTCACGCCCCGGCCACTGATCGTCGAATACACGGATAACTTAGAGACCCATCTCCAGGAATTGAAGGAAGAGCTTGTTTTACAGTGTACCAGTTGGAGATTTTCCGTGGAGGCAAACAATCTGAGCCCGTGGAAAACTATTCCCGACGAATGTAGAGATTACGTGAAAGATTACATGACGAATCGGGGATATAGGATTGATCTGGAAAGGGTGTCTAAGGAGGCTGGAGATTTTGCGAAGAGCGTCGAATTCGCCGGCGATGGAATGGAGGCGTGGATTTTTGATGTCGATGAGACTCTGCTTTCCAATCTTCCCTATTACGCCGACCATGGTTACGGGTATGTTTCTTTGTTTGTTTTCCGCGAAAATTTGATAGAAAGCGAAAGATTTGTTTTTGTCCGGGAATGGTTTTAGTTGCTTATGCGGATATTCCAATTAGAATGCGGGAAGAAACTTTTTAGGGAAGAAATTTTTGAAAATAGGACTATATTTAGAAAAACGACAACAAAAGAGGAAAGGATTTGAGGATATTATAAGGGAAACGACATCAACCTTTAAAAACAACAGTGGAATTAAAAAACTACACTGGATGAAAAACGACAATAAAACGACATTATGTAAAAAAAGACAATGACTGAGAGTAACCTATAAAACGACAGTAACATAAAAACGACATTAAACGTTAAAAACGATAGCGGAATTTGAAAACTACAGTGGCTGAGAAAACGACACTAACAAATAAGCGACAATAAATGAAAAACGACAATGAATGAAAGGAACCTGTAACACGACAGTCACATCAGAAAACGACGTAAATATGAAAAAACAGCATAGACAAAATCCCAAGAACCTTAGAAACCTCAATTTATTCAAAATATTCGAAGACTAACAACATTAATAAAAACAGGACAAGGACATAAAAACGACATTAAGTGAAAAACGACAATACAATGACAATTAACAGAACATGGGCGATAACCTAAAACGACAGTGAACAACAATAGCTTAGAAACGAAAAATATTAACAAAAACAACATGGACAGGAAAACGACAACAACAATGAACTAAAGAAAGGGCCTAAACGACAATTCTTTTAGAAAAAAGAAACAGGATATCTGCGATCAGAGATCTACTAATGTGAAAACAGAATATTTTTCGAATTAAAAAAGTCCAACTTTTGTAACACTCGACCTATATCTATGCGCGCTGCAATCGGTTGGCTTGAGGTGCTGGAAAATTTTATTCAAAATCTTAAAAATTGTCTATTTGGTGTCCAAAATTTTGGAAAGCAAGTGACATAGAATGGGGGGGATTAAAATATGGTTTTTTTTTTTTTCCTTGGAGAGAGCAACAGGTTGAGAAAATTGTGTGAATTATATGTTTAAAAAAAAAAATTTTGTTTTTCTAATAATAACAAACATGACATAAAGTATGACTCTTGAATCCTGTTTTTGTTTGTGGTAATGAGCAGCTTGGAGATCTTTGACCCTGTGGAGTTCGACAAGTGGGTTGAGAAGGCCATAGCCCCTCCAATAGAGCCCAGTTTGAAACTCTATGAACTAGTCCTGAGTCTGGGTTTTAAAGTTTTCTTGCTCACCGGTAGAACCGAACGGCAAAGGAAAAATACCGTCGAGAATTTGATCAACGCTGGTGTTCGGTATTGGGACAAGCTTATACTGAGGTGAGAATCATAACTTTTTCTTTTCTTGCCGATGATAATTTTTCAACTTTGTTCTTGTTCTAAAATTATATATTGCTGTTTGTTATGCACATAATAATCCTGAAAGATCCAACTTTGTATGAATATGGGGCAGAGGAACAATTGGTAGGGCATTTAGTTACAGGAATCTAGTGTCATGTTTTCTTTAAATATGTCTTTTTTTTTTTTTTTTTTTTTTAGAACTTTACTACTTTAGCAAGCTTTTCATGATTATGAGAAACCAAGGACACTAATTAGTGACTATATGTATTGGAGAATAGGCATTACATACACTTTTTCGTAACTTAACGGTAAAACGACAGCATATCCCAAAATCTTGGGACATATGTATCAATGTTTAAAGAAAACATCTAAGCCGCTAAATGATGAAAAAGAAACCGTTAGCTGTCACTTGATAAAGCTTGAAAAATAAAAGTATGGATGGAATTGTTTTTAAGCCTAGTTCAATGACTGAGATTTGAGTTACATACTAGTTACAATCACGTGCGAACACATGTGAACCAGAAACACATTTATACTAAAATTGTTGAATATTTACTTTATAAATATAAATGTCAAAATTTTCAATGATATAATGTTTTTTTTTTGACACTAATTCAAAAAAGAAAATTCTGAAACATATGTTAGGCTATCATTAAAAAAAAATGAAAGTAAATACATATTTAAAAATGTATTTTTATCGGGACAAATTTGATTAAGAAAGTAAATCAATAAAAAAAAAGATTTTTATGGAAATAAAAAATAAGAGAATAGAAAAAGACAAATTTAATAAAGAGTTATTAAAGGGGAAAAAAAGAGAAATCAAGAAAAAGTAAGGAAAAAAAAAAGACATCATCACAAAAAGTCCAAATAATTTAACCAAATTTCTTAAATAATTTAGTTGTATTTTATTATATATATATTATATATCATATATTTAAAAAAAAATTAAAAACACTGTAATAAAAAATTATTAAGTAGGGACATATTTGAGAAAAACTTTAAATAAAAATTGTTAGTGAAAAAAGGTAGATATACCATGATACATGTTCAATTCAAAGGGAAGTAAAATAAAAAATAAAAAAAAATAAAAGAAAGAAAAAAATGTTTCTAATTCAATCATAATAATGGTTGCATGCATAACTTAGCGATAATTTTATATTTGACTCCATCTCAAGGTATATAATTTGAATACCTCATCTCCAAGTTAAAAACAAAATCATAACATGCACTTTGAGCGATTATTATATAGCTTTAGATTAAGTAAAGCATATTTATAGAGCAATCAGGGGAAAAAATTTACGAACATTATATTTGAAAATACAATTTTATAATTATAAGTATTAATATTAAGTCATGTCATATTTTTGAAAAAAAAAAAAAAAATTTCAACAAACGTAAATAAGAATGTGATTTAGGAAGAAAAAAAATGCACAAAAAATAGATGTAAATAGGAAGAGAGAATCTTGGGCAAATAATAATAATAATAATAAGAAAAGAGAAGTGATTAGCAAAAATAGAAAGCATAATTTTTAAATTATGTATATAATAATTTTAGGGAATTAGGAAAAGAGGCAAAAAAAAAAGGGGGGTTAAATTGCTAGGTTGGTCCGTAAACTTTTTTTCGTAGTTAGAATGCCCTAAACTTTTAATATGTTGCTACAATAATTCTTTACGTTAATTTTTGATCGGAATCCATTAGTTAACATTACTTTTTAACCAAATTACTAACACATTCCGTTTAAAAATTAATAAAAATGACTATTAGAGCAATATTTTAATAGTTTAGGGGCACTTCCTTTCATAGCTGAAATTATTATAAACTATTAAAAACATTACTACACTAGTCTTTTTCGTTAATTTTTTGACAGAATCCGAAGTTAACATCATTTTTTAACTAAATTACTAACGTTTAAAAATTAACGGAAAGGACTATTGTAATAATATTTTAAAAGTTTAAGGACATTTGAACTATAAAAAAAAATTTAGTAATCATAATTGTACAATATTAAGATATTAAGAGTTTAGAGATTAAATGAGTAATTTATTATTAAAAAAAAAAAAGTGTGTAAAGAAAAGTATAAAGGAGGCCATCCTTGGCGACGTCTTCAACAACAGGAAAAGCAAAAGCCAAAAGAAAGAGAGAGAGAGAGAGAGAGAAAAAAAAAAAAAAATAGAAGACAACAAAATAACTTGACCATTTTTTTGAATAGTAAAAAGAGTAACTCCCATTTATAAGATAGTTAAATACATATATTAAAAATAAAAATAATAGCAGTACATAGTTTCGCCTTAGTGGTAGTTTGTACCTGCTACTTCCCTGATAGGACGGAATAGATCGAACCAAAAAGTATCGGCATCTATTCCTGTTAAGGAACATGCATGTTTGGTTTTGGTGAAAGGTAAAAAAGGCGTTATGATTTCTTAATATTTGCTCAATGATGCATTTCACCAACCATATTCCCTACTAGTTACGTACCAAATACTTAGTTAGAAATGATTGAAATTGGATGGACTTGTATTTTAAAGTGATATAAAATAAAAAGGAGATAATGTTTTTCTTTATACGAAATTTGCTTTTCCTTTCACGCATGTACAACTTTGTGACGAACTCTAGTGAGCCCCTTGTAGAATTTGAACACTGAATAGTTATCCTACATTATCTCTGTACTTGATCAACTAGGGTATACTTTCATGGTAAACTTTGAATTAAATTTTAACTATGCACTAGAATTATTAGTTCAAAATCACTTCAGAAACGCCATGTGATATTTATAAGTGATTGTTGATATGATCTATCGGTTTAAAATTATGTCTTAAATACTGATAGCGTATTTTTTTTCATATACTACTATAAAATTCTCCCAAAAATGTTATAATGGCCATTTTGACATTTTTCCTTTTTCTTTTTTTTTTTTTTTTTTTCCGCTGCCTATCCCTTTAAGTACTCTGACTCTAATAATGAAGTGAGTTGAAAGCTTGCACTTGAAGTTTTGGAGCATCATTTTTTATGTTACAAAAGTTTTTCAACTATGTGGCAATCATTTTCTCTACTTACATCCACCTTTGAATGCCATGTTTCTGAAATTGTGCAGAGGCCCAGATGACCATGGGAAATTAGCTGCAATATACAAATCAGAAAGAAGGAATGAGATGGCAAGAGAGGGAAGTAGGATTCTTGGGAATTCTGGAGACCAATGGAGTGATTTATTGGGTTCATCGATGTCAACCCGCTCATTCAAGCTTCCTAATCCTATGTATTATATTCCCTAATTGAGATTTCATTTTTTACAAAGTATAGATATCTAAATAATTGCCTTTGGCACAAGGCTAATGAAAGTATCAATTCAGCATCCTCATGTAGTTGTTGTACTTCTTCAACCAACAATTAACATGTCATAAACTTGAAATTTGCTATATAACAATTGATGGTCTTCAAATCTTAGAGGTTTGACGCGGTTGCAGATATAATCTAACAGTAAATCCATATCTTGTCTTGAATGTTGAGGTTTAAAGTTCGAATTCAAAAAAACGAGTTCGGCCTACCTATAACAAGCTTTCACACATTGTTATGAACACTTTTGTTTTCTCTATACAAAAGCATCAAGTACACACATGCAAAGTATATATGCTTTGGTGAGTCACAAGCCAATTTAGGTTCTTGGGCAATCATGATTCTTTTACTTCACATTAGGACCACAAATGGGTACGTATTGTGCCAATTGCAATAGAGCCTACAAAGCTTTTTGTCTCATGAGTTGGTATTTATCTAATTTCATTGGTCCCTTCCTTGTTTCAGTGGGAAGGAAAAGTGGTGTGACGTGTAGCTTTCAATTTTATTTTATTATTTAAATAAAATAAATAAAAAAAAACCATGCATTGAAGGATTAACTTCATGTGGGTTAGGCTGGTTTAGATCATTTATCTAAATTTTGGAATTTATTGAAAAATTGTTGATGAAAATGTTTTGCACTTATTAAACCCGTTATTGGTTAGAAATAAACTTTAATTTCCTGTTTGTTTGGTTGCCTCTTGATCCAACTTCATAAAAACTTTTTTTTTTTTTTTTTTTTTTTTTTTTGTGGGGGTATAAATACAGAGAAAGGAGGGTCAACCAACCAACAAGCACTTGTTCTGTGTGGTTCACGTATAAGGCTTTTCATGTTGTGTGTTGCCAAAAGCAATAATCACAATCATTTTGTGGTAATCATGTAATGCTAACCTAACTATAAGTTTAGTTCCCTTTTGACCCCGTTGGCCTTATAATGAAACAAAAATGTTATGCATCCATAATACAGCCATACGGAATTTATATACATATTTGAAGCTTTATATGATAATAGTGTATATCTATAAATGTTAGATCTAATACATATCTAATTTAATAGTTAAACATAAACCTTTATTTTTAAGATGTATTTTTATATTCCACAGGAAAATTCTTGTATGTTTATGACCTTTATGAAAGGACCATCCTTCCAATATAACACGTTGAAGTGAAAAGTATAACGAAAAATTCAGTCACATAATATTTCATTAGAAGGATGTCATATTTGATTGTGAAAATTAAATTTCTCGATGTCATACCATTTCAATATCAACACTAAATTCAATAGATATAACAATAATATGAAATGACGCTCTTTTAAGATCAAAATGATGTTGAATAAATGTATGCAGATTTACATCTGTGGGTGTTTTAATTTAAAAAAAGAAAAAGATCTTTATGCTTTTGTTGTTACGTGTTAGCATAATTTATTATTATTATTATTATTTTCGAACTTTTTGTGGGCTCATGTGATACGATTCCCGATTGTTCAATGCATTTTATTAGATAGTGGAAAGCGATTAACCAGCAAATTAAGTTTGTTAGATTATGATTATCCAACTAATATTTTGTATTAAATATGAATTTTATGTACATGAATGAGAATGAGGTTTAGATTTTTATGTGCCATTTGGTATATTTGCGATTGATTTGGTATATTTGTCTCCCGATTGCCCTCTTGGCTGAATGATATAATATGATTGGATGGAAAAACAAGAAACCCAAGTCATTCAAGCAAACAAAAATTATTATTACATATTAAATGAGAGGAAGAAATAGACAAATATTCAAGTATGTACTTTACTTCTTTAATATTTTAGATGATTCCATTTATCATGAGCATTTGGCTTCGGATTTACAACTTCATATAAGACAAAATATCTACAGTCAGCATACTTGCCTGAAATATCTTTGATTATAAAACATATCAAAAGCGTATTTTGGGTTAAAAAATAGGGGACTTTTGTGATAGAACATGAACAAATACATTATTGATAGGATTTGTTTTCAACTATTAATATGAATATTAAGTATAAATTATTAATTTTTTTTATATTTTTAATTTGATATGATTTTAATCAGATCCGTCTGTTCAGATCAATAGTAATCAAACAAATATTTACGAGTATTAGAGATTTTTATAAAAATAAAATAATAATAATAATAATAATAAACAGGATCTGAAATACTGCTTCATAGAATAGAAGAGATTTTTTTTTTTTTTTTTTTTTGAAAATTCAGTACAAAAGATGAGAGGATTATTGTGGGAGGATTATATTTAGCCAAAAAAAAATCCAAATCGACCTGTTGGACTTTGGAGGGTCATGTATGTCTAGCACTTTTTTTATTTTCGACAGACCATCATGGCTCACGTGGTGTTAGGGGTCCCACCGATTGATTTCGATGAGGAAGATGATCACCAAAGCATCTCTCGGTGGGTCCCTTTAGCAACTCACAATCAACGCCGTTTATCATTCTTTTATTATTTTTTCTTTCGCAACTACCTTTTTTTTTTTTCCCCCCCCTCCAGTTTATTTGGTGGGTGGGGGCCAAAAATACCTCTGTTCTCACTGTTTTTTCTCTTCTTCTTTTTTTTTTCCCCCGGATTTTCTGAAATGATTTTATTTTTTTCTTTTTATTATTACTTGCCACTTGGTAAGATTTCTCATCCAAAGTATTCGGTTAAATTTGCAGATAATTTTTACCCGATTTTTCTTTTTCTTTTCTTCCCCCCCAACCTCCCCCTGACACCATCTTTTCCCGAATTTTACAACTTAGTTCCCTTTAAAAAAAAAACAAAAAAAACAACTAAACTGTTCCATTGAAATACCAGCCTCTTAATATTATTCTCATCCTTTCAAAAATAAATAAATAAATAAATATTATCCTCATCTATTATGTTTTTCTTCTTGACATTTTACAATGTTTTTTCAATTGATATGGAAATATTCATATCTACTTTGCTTGGTGATGGCAAAGTGGCAACCAATTATATTATATATCTTATGATTTAGTATTGACCTTTGGAGTAACAAACTGCATAATTGACACATTAACAGTACATTTTTTAAAAAAAATATATAAATTAATGTGCTTAATTGCATCTATGATTCTATTTTTTGGTTTCAACAGATACATGCGATCTATAATTTGTTGGGGAGCTTCAAAGACAGCTAACTAATAAAGCCATCAATTAAGCAACTCCCAAGATTCAAGTCCATACTTCCTTGCCAAATAATTAATAATAACTAAATCCCTTATCCTTTTTAAAATCAAGATCTTACTATCTTAATAATGAAGAGATTTACATGAAAGACATGACAACATTCCTCCTTTTGAAAAGAAACCAAAAATATAAAATTAAAATACGAAACAGAGAGAAATATACCTATATCCCAAACCTTGTCTTTCCAATTTCCCATCCCTTTCTAATTTAGAAAAAATATATATATATAAGCAGCTTTTACGGTAAGAAATCTCATTTTCTACTGAACTGCTTTCTAATTATTAAATTAATTTTTTAACAGTATAATCTATAGATGTCCATTTTAAAAATTCACAATACATAATACGTAAGTGCTCTACTTAATTTGTTTATTTTTTGCTAGAAGTATAAGTGATGAGACATTATCAAGGTTTATTAAGTTGGACCTTTCATCAATTTATGCACAAACAAAAGATGGGAAATTTGTACATTAAAAAAAGGTAGACAAGTGAAGTCCATAACAATCAAACAAAGAATCAAAATCCATTTATATATACATATATGATATATAACATAAATATACAGTAGTGAAAGACAATCAAATAAAAACATCACATGGAATAGATCTGTCTCTTTACTAGATTCGGCCAGCGTACATTTGCTCTCCTCTCATTTCACATGTACAATTCTCATTTCCACCGATTCCGCACTTAGTTTCCGTCCTATTTACTTGTACTTTTTTCTTTGGGGTTCCGATTTGTTATCTTATTTTTATGTCTTAAATATTATTTCATTAATAGGTTTTTAACAAGTAATTAATTTTTTATGAGTTTTTAATATTTAGTATTTTTATATGACTAAATTATTAAATTCAGATAATATGATATGATATTATTAGAAAATAATCAATGAGACAGAAAATGTAAAAGAACAAATCTAGATTCTTTTCTCTCTATCCTCACTCTATCTCTCTCCTCTTAAAAATAAAAAATGAAAACTTGGGTTCCCCACTCCCACAAAAGTAGCATTCCATTTCCCATATTCTTGTCTTCTTTCTACTCCTCCTTACTAAAAAAAAAATATTAGACTACATTTTCCATTCCTTTCTACTTCCCATCCATTCTCAACAGCAAAAATGAAGAACACCCAGATGCTGAAACTGATCCTAGTCCTAACTTCAACCACAACTTTCATATTCTTCTCTCTCTTCCTCTACTTCTACTGCAAAAGAACCTCAAAAAGACAGCTCAAAGAAGAAGAACAAGACATAGAGACGGCAGACTACACCAAACATGGAGACAGCTTTGTCGGTGTCCGAGGAGAGGAAGATTTGGTCACTTTTCATGGCGGTGAGGACCTCTCCATCTCCGACATACTTGACGCTCCTGGTGAGGTGATTGGGAAATCAAACTACGGCACGCTTTACAAGGCGTTTCTGCAGAACAGCAACTCCGTGAGGCTTCTGAGGTTTATGAGGCCGGTTTGTACCACCAGAGGTGAGGATTTTCAGGAAGTTGTTCGGTTTCTGGGGAGTGTCAGGCATCCAAACTTGGTGCCGCTTCTGGGATTTTACGCTGGGCCTCGGGGTGAGAAGCTTCTGGTTCATCCTTTTCACAGGCGTGGTAATTTGGCTCACTTCATTAGAGGTAATATACATATACATAAACACACACACACACATATATATATATGTATATATGTTTCTGTTCTAGATCGTTTCTTAAAGTCCTAAAAAAGTTATCTTTTTTTTTTGGGTTTGAGTCTAGCTGTCTTGGATTGAAACAGGGTCTCTGGAATATTGAGCAGAAAATGAAAATGGCAAAGGAAAAAAAAAATATGGCTAGAAAGAGATTGCGTATGCAGAGTGTAGAGAATTGATTTGAAGTAAAGAGAAGAAAACAGGGGAACTGGAATAGGAAATCATGGAACATGTTTTTTTTTTTTTTTTTGAATGAACGGTGATTATAGAAATCGATAGATACACCTAGACATGAACCCCTCTGGCATCTTCATCCATTTTCAATGTCACAGAATTTTTTAAAGAACACGGAACGTGTTTTAAGTTTAACTTCTTTATGATCAATATGGGAGAGCTGAAAACATTACTTTTTGGATTTCTTTGTTGTTTCGCTTCCTTTATTTATTATTATTTTTTTTTAAATTACTGTTTTTTGTTTTCGTTGTTGTTTTTTCTAATTTTGTTTCCTAATTTGCGATATGGAAAATAAGTGCCATCCACCCCGGGGAAGAGGGTGTTGGCGAGTTACTGTCTAAGCCTGAGACGTCCCTGTGAAACTCAGAGTTTTGGTTCTTTCATTGTCTCCATAATTTAGCTCTTGTTTTTTCAACCGTTTATCTCCATTTTTCTCCTCTTTACTTACTCATATCTGTCGGTGCCCACCATTGTCAGTCTGTCCTTCCATGTCTCCCTTGAAATAATAGCAATTATCAACCGGTACTTGTTATTGCATTGTTTTCAAAACCTTATCTCTACGTTGCTTGCTTTCAAATTCAATGAGGTCTCTTTCTTTTCCCTTATGTAAATGGTTTCACTTTAGATCCGAAAATAGACAAACTTACTTGTGTTTCAATAGCAGAATGCGGTAACGAGTCACAGAAGTGGGCCATAATCTACAAGATCTCGGTTGGCATAGCCAAAGGCCTTGATCATCTCCACTCTGGATTTGAGAAGCCAATAATTCATGGCAATCTCAAGTCGAAAAACATACTCGTGGACCGCCATTTTCAGCCTTACATCTCAGATTCTGGCCTACACCTTCTGTTGAGCCCGACTGCCGGCCAAGAAATGCTCGAATCGTTGGCCTCTCAGGGCTACAAGGCCCCTGAGCTCATCAAAATGAAGGAGGCTTGTGAACTGACTGATATCTACAGTCTCGGGGTGATCTACCTTGAGTTGCTTACGGGGAAGGAGCCAGTCAAAGAACACCCGACAACACCGGAAGAGGATTTCTACTTGCCGAATTTCTTGCGAAACGCGGTTCTCGGGCAAAGAATCGCAGACTTGTTCAATCCAAATATACTTCTCATGAGTTCCAGTACCGATGATGATGAATTCCCGGTTAGCGAAGAGCGGATTCTCAAATTCTTTCAGCTCGCAATGGCTTGTTGTTCGCCCTCACCTTCTCTGAGACCAAACGTCAAACAGGTTCTGTGGAAGCTTGAGGAGATAGGAAGATGACGGCTTTTGGAAATCAAAACTTGGTTCACAAGTAACCTCCTCTTCTTCAAAATCTGCACGATTCAACAAACAAGAACATGAAAACAACAAACAAGGAAGAAGGAAGAAGCTTACTGACATTTGACGTGAATAGATAGGAAAAGCATAAAATGTGGAAAGAAAGGAATAGTCTTGAAGCAGAAAATGTTGAAAATTTTTGGATACTCAACAAAGGGAATTGTTGGATTCTTGATGTTGATGTTTACCGAGGAGAGGTAAAATACAAAAGGGTAACCGAAAAAAAGTGACTTGAGTCACTTTAGTAAATCCAACAAAGTTCACAGAACATGGTAGTAATTGGTTACTTTTGTTTGTCCGAATTCAAGGTCTCCCAATTCTATTGGCAAAAGCATCAGAAGCGTGCTATGGTAAATTTTCCCTGGTCCCAACTTCTGATCTGTTCAATCTTTTGCAGTTTTGGCCATATAGTGCAGTGTAGTGTAGCTCAAGCATGATGAAGTGGGGATCATTTTGCCAATTTCTCAAAAATGTTTGGAACTTCCATTGAAGCTATAAAAGTCCTTTTTTTTTTTTTTTAATAACAATTATTATTGTTTTGTTGTTACACGGTTATGGGTGTTTCATCAGTTCCCATGTTTTCTCATACAATTCAAGGAAAAATAAAATAAAATTAAAAAAAAAAAAAAAAAAAAAGAAGCTTAACAGCTTATATATAGGACTTGAAAATGGGGTGACTACATATTTCCATGTTAAGCCCATGTGATGGTTTGTTTGACGGTTGAACGTCAGTTTGTTCTCTTCTTCTCATCTATAACACCTCCCAAAGCTTACCCCATTCTTATTTATTTATCTGTTTTTAGGTGAATACGTTCTTAGCTGTTTATGAATTGAATCATATGGAAAAAACTCCATTTCTTTATATACTTGCCATTTTTCTCTTAAATATCTCGAACATTATATCAAAAGAAAAAAATTTGGTCAAAAGTCTGTAGGTGGGGAGGAAAAAAGAGAGATTGGGTGGTCTGGGTCCCACATAGGTGAGGTGGATAAGGAGTTAAGCACCACTAAAAAATTGTCAAATTCCTTAAATTTTTTTTTAATTAAAAAAAGGTCACGTCTTGTTAAGTCAAAGTCATATTGCGCTTTCTACGCCTTAATGGCCTTTGTCCCTTGAAGCAATAATCAAGCATAAAATCTCTCTCCTAAACAAACAAATAAATAAATGCTTGCCAAAAAAAAATAAAATAAAATAAAATCAAGAATAAAATTCCTCTCTGACATGAAATATATGTATAGAGTTTATATCCTTTTATAACTGATAATTAAAAAGAAAAAAATCAAGCGAGACAAAAGATAGCATACGTAATTGCAATAAGTAAAACGTTTGTTGTTGATTAAACACCCTTTATCTTTCCTTGATGTTCAGCTAAGAAAAAACACCCTTTTTCTTTTCCTTTTCTTTGATCATGTACACTTTTTCTTTTCAGTTTCACCTTTCTTGGGCAGTTATTCTTCTCGAAGTATCATGATAAAACTGTCTAGGACCATACTTTGCAAATGGGTACTCCTTCTTCTTCTTGTTCTTCTTTTTTTTTTTTTTAAATATAATTTTTCACCCAAAGATTGATTTTGGATTCAAACACTTCTGATTTTTTTTTTTTTTTTTTTTGTGGGAAGGGAATGGAGGCAGTTCCTATTTTAGGATAAACAATTGGAAAAATTAAGTAGATAGATAGTTTTTCAATACTAGTTAAAAATTATTGAACTTTTATTTATAGTGATCATTAAAATGCTGATTGATCCATTCTTTGAATAAGTAATTGATTGAAAAAATAAATATATTAATATTAGTTAATCAATGATTAATCATTATTAATAAGTCAATCATTAATTTAATTATTTTTAAACAAGTGAATATTTTTCTAACTTAAAAGACTTCAGACATTTATTCAAAAAATAAATTTAAAAAACAACCACTTTCCCGCATTGTCCCTGAAAAAATCTCCATGACAACATTTAAGTAAAAAAAAAAAAAACCCAATATTTTAAAGAATTGACTTAGTCAACTTAAAGAGTTCAAAATGCTAACACAAAAAATCAACCACCACAAGTTTTGGTTGATGAAGTTTTAGAAGAAGTCTTCATCTCTTCATCAAAATCGGAAATAGATTTATTGCCACTTGTTGGTTAATGTCCATAAAAACCACCATAAATTTTTCAAGCTGTAAGTGGACAAAGATATAGATGGAACATAAAAAATAGGTAGCTTCCATAAATATGTATTTTCTAAATCATGTCGGACAACACTCTATCAATTTTCAACATCAAGATTCAAGGCCACCCCATTAGTAATGTGAAACTCTTTAAAAACGAGGACATTCGTTAATAAAAGCAAAATAGAGAGGAGACCCAAGTAGATATTAGAAGATGATGATTAATTTATGGCACCACAAACAGTTGAGTTCCAAAAAAAAAAAAAGAGCTCAATTATTATTCAATAGAAATCTTAAATCACAAAGTTAGGTAGGATATTTATTTTCTTATATCTAGTCATTATTTTTATAATTGATATTCTATCAGTTTTAGTATGCTGGCATAGAAGATACATCAAATCAAAAACATTAAAAATAAAGACCCACCAAAAGTTATGCTCATTTGAAATTTTGTGCACAATTTAGTAAGTTAGGTAGAGCAATGTTTATGCTACAACTGATACTTTTTTAAGGATAATTACAACCACCCTTTCTAGAGAAATTGTAGTAAATGTCGTTTTTATCAAAATTATTGAAGTAAAATAGTAATGTTTTAAAATATTTTAAGTAAATATTAAATTTGCTTAGTAAATAAAAACTTTATTAGGTCAACGGTAAATTTATTAGGTAAATAAACTAGGTAAATAACATATTTACCATAAATAAATAGATCATTTATTTGATAATATTGTTGTTTATCATTATTTACTTTAAAGATTTTTAAAATCTTCTATTTACATTAATTATTTTCTTAAAAATGCTAATCACTTCTTTCTCCCATCTACTATTTACATCAATTATTTTCTAAAAAATGCTATTTACTTCTTTCTCCCACGTTTTTACTATTTTGTCTGCTATATTAATTGAATGGCATGTCGTCTAAGATGAAAAACGAGATGTCGTTATAGGCCCAAAGGACACCATAAAATATCCGTAAACGATCAGCAAATTTCTTCAATAAACGACAACAATTTTTTTCTAGATAAACATGTCGTTCATTGGATGGGAAAACACACTCAGAAAGACGCAAACGGCACGGACTTTTTTAACCACATATGTTTTCTACCATAAACTACAACAGCTTGTCCATGACGAACGACATTTAACCAAGTTCCAAAACGACATGTCGTTTTATTAGAAAACAGGAAAAGTACTAAACAACAGGAAGTACTGAAAGAAACAGACAATAGCTAACATGCTGTTCTATAGATAAACGGAATCATCTTGTCAGTTTTGTTCTGTATGTGCTCACTTAAATTAAACGACAACAAAAACAGACGATTAACTGTTTGTCGTTTTCAACCTTAGCGGAGGCAAAAGTAAAAACGACGTTACTAGACGCGCGTCTTTGGGTGCATAAAACGACAATCGCCATGTTTGTTTGTAATGGAATGGCAGAAAATTTTCAGACAAAACGGCATGTCGTTTGCTAAAAGCAACATGCTTTCACAACAAAATAGTAAAAAACTGTACCAAAAATATACCGATTTAAAAATGAAGCATTTCACCTTTTATTTTACACTCGTTAATCAAGCAACATTGATAGGGCCGCTAACGAGATCAAGCTAGATTGATAGAAGTAGAACCTCTAATGTATTCATTATTAATATTATATTTGTTACAAAAAACTGAAAATAACATGTTTAAAATTTGTGCTTTAATGTACAATTTTATTTTTAATATTATATCTATCTTGCATCATTATTATCAAGCTTTGAAATTCATAAAAATCAAATGCTAAATTTAATATTTGCTATATTTTGGTGGAAATTGCCATCAAATTTAACATAGGACTAATTTAATATCAAAGATAACACTTTATTATAAAAGTGTATTCTTTATTCAAATATACATCAATTTAGCACTTTATTTGAGATCGTCTTAAGGATATTAGAATAAATAACAGTAAATAACAAATTTATCGGATAACCTAGTTATTTATTTCTTTTAAATACGTTGAAAACCTGATAAATTTTTTTATTTAGTTAGTTTATTATTTAGTTAGTTTATTATTTAATTCAAATATTTTAAAACCTTAATATTTATAAAATACTACAATTCTCCTTGCGCCGTGATAAGTACGAGGAAATTCCCTTTTGTAGGGGATTGTACGTTAAAAATTTGGGCCAAGATACCACTTTATAATCAGCTTGAATCTCTTGGGCCTTCAGATCCAACACTGGTGAAATGACCTGAAAAGCGTAACTTTTTTCTTTTTGGGGGTTAGATCTTGTATTATGGAAATTAGAACCTTCTTGTAACCTTAACCAACTGCCAGCAAACGTAAATCCGTGATGAAAATCCTCCAAATGTTACAAAATATATGCAGTTATCCATGTAAATTCAACTCCACCACTAGAACTAAACCTAAACTAAACCTAAACTAACACTAAAACTAAAACTAAAACCCACAAAATTTCAACATGTTACACTACAAAAAAACGACATCTAAACTACCAAGTTCTTTGCACATGCATAGTATTTAGTAAGGGGATCCACAAATAAACAATCCCATTACTGTTAACAATCAGTGGAAGCAGAATTCGTAGTTCTTTTGGACTTCCACTCCATAATAGCTGAAAGAAGAGTGTAATTTGGTATTAGAGTCTTGCTTGGTAATGGCAAATTTGTCATGGGAGACGTGTCATTCCCTTCAATCCATGTCTCTATGGCTTTACGATCATATGTATATCCATCCGCAGCAGCACATGGATCATTCATCACATCCTAAATCCCAAAAAAAAAAAAAAAAAAACCCCATTATTACTAGAACAAATATAAAGAAGGAACAATCCCGTTGGGCTAGTTCAGCGGTTGGGAAGGGAGGGTTAAAGTACGAGATTTGAAATCTGAGAGTACTTTCATTTCTTTTTAATAAATAAGAATCATAGGTCCTGTACCGTTTTTTATACAAGAATAATATTAGAGATCTCAACTTTTGTCATGTCTATTAATATTAAAAAGTTGCATCTATTTGTAAAAGATGACAGTTCATCGTCGTTATTTTAATATAAAAAAAGTTAGGATGTTGGATTCTTTATCACTATTCATAATGTGAATATAGTCATTACCTTGAGAATTGGACAGATGAAGTGGTTAGGAGGTGGTGGAGAATGTACTTTGGAAGCTGAATCTCTGGCCTTATCAGCAGCCTCTTTCAATCTCTGCAGCGAAGGAAGAACTTGGTCTTGCAAATCAGGCCTATCTCTACGTCGAAGCTCGACGCAGCTTAGTCCCAATTCAGCGAATGTTTTCGTCTCTTCAACGGGCCAATTCCCCGCGTTTTTATCCAAAATGTCCATTAGATTACCATCAGCAACAGCAGTTTCCACTACATGGGCTAGTGCTATTGCTGGCCTTGCAGTCAGAAGCTGCAAGATTACCATTCCGAAAGCATAGACATCGGATTTCGGAGAGATCAAGCCAGTCCTTTGGTACTCGGGATCGATGTAGCAGAGAGTCCCCACGGGCCCCGTGTCCCTAAACATGGTTGAGATAGAAGAGTTTTCTAACTGAAGCATGGCGGCGAGGCCAACATCACCGATCTTGCTCACCAGATTATGGTCTAGCAAGATGTTGGCCGGTTTCAGGTCACGGTGGATTATCGGTTTAGGCTTCGAGTTGTGAAGGAAGGCAAGAGCGGAAGCCACTTCCCAAGCAATCCTATACCTGTCAAACCAAGGTATTGGAGGTGTCCCATTTTTCTGCATCAACCTGTCCTCCAGGCTGCCATTTTCCATGTACTCGTAAACAAGGCACCCGTGGTCGATACACGCACCAATAAGGAGAAGCAAATGGGGGTGATGGATTTGGCTCAAGATCTCTAGCTGCAATGCCAACAAGAAATTTAAATTAGAAATCCAATTGTTTTAAATATAAGCAGAGAAAATTGTTCTCAGTTGTGAAATGAACTTGAATATATAAAAGCAATTATTTATACGGTAAATTTGCACTCTTCGACGAAATATTTTGTTTACGTTTGTGTAAAAATCATGAGACTACGTGCATTAATTGACATTCGTTAGGATTGCTAAATTGGAAGTTTGAGGTCCAAGTTGCCAAACACCGATAAGTTCAGGGTGCAACAGTGCAAACTATCGGTATTTTTATGCAAAGGCAATTTTTTGTACCTCCTGGTGGAATTGCTTAGTTTTGCGGCTCTCTTTAGAGAGAAGAACTTTCACTGCAGCAGTTGTGTGATGAAAACTGCCCTTGTATACAGTTCCATTGCCGCCCAATCCAATCTTAAGATCCTCGGAGAAAGATGAAGTGGCTGAGATAATCTCTTCCCATGAGAAATTCTGGTATTGCTGAACAAGCCCGAAAATAGCATTCTCGAGCTTTTCTTTCTCTTTAGCATCATGCATCGCCTTCGTCCCCGCTTCTTTCTTCAGAGCAGCTTCTCTTTCAGCACATTGTTTCACACGCTCGGCTTCTATTTGAGCTGCTTCATGCTTCTCTTTCTCTTCCCTTGCTAGTTCTTTGGCCTCTTCTTCCTTGGCAGTTATTTCTTCGAGCTTTTTCGAGTCATCTAACAGGCGTTCACTTAGATCTTTTAGCTGATCAAAAGAAATAAAGCATGTTACTCTTTCTTGAAAAAAGCGAGGTTAGATATTAACTTAAGGAACTATGTGTGTCACAGAGAATTAAACGACTTAATTCCTCAAAATAACTCAAATTACAATGTCAAAACACTTCGTTAGATCCAATGAAAATAGAGGATTCTTTGGAGGGCTGTTCTACAATATATAGGCTGCAAAAGTGGATAAGAAACTCAACAATAAAACATTGCTTACCTTTCGAGAAGCATCGTTTGTCTCACTTTGAGCCATTGCATACATTCCTTTGACATGTCTGAGCTCAATTCTAAGCTTTTCTAGCTCAAAGTTGATATTAACCTGTCATATAATTGATGTTAATGTACTCGTGCAACGTCTAGCGCACGCCTGATTCATAATCCACCATTTGAGGCAAAAGAGTGAGAAGGCTTTTACCTTACTCTCAGATGGAGAATAATCTGTTGCAGCATCAGAGTGGGAAGCTTCATCAGAGACGCATGAGCGGTTATCTGTTACCAAGCTCCAACTACTAGACACCTGACTTTCAAAAATACTGGGACAAGAACCTAACTCGGTCTTTCCTTCGTCAAGATCCAAAGATTGAAATCTAGAATGGGGGCTGTCAGATGAATTTCTTCTCGTCTTGAGAAGGTTCTGGTTAATAGTTGCGAGAGCTTGAAATCGCTGCATTGTTAGGGAAGGCGAGTGGAAGTTTGAACCTGAACCAACCGAGGTAATGTCTGTGCATAATGCGTTCCATAAAATAGAGGAGGTAGATTAAAATTTTCAATTACTTGTCACACAAGAAATTCATCTGGATTAATAATTACAAGCACCTTTGCTTGATATATCAGTAACATGGCGTGCATTACCTGTTTGTGAGCTGGAGGCGTCGCTCGTTTCACTCATGATTGAACGTGTATCACTATCGTCATCTCTACTGCTTCCAACTGTCTCAGAATCAGATGGACGTATTGATGACAGTTTTCCTTTTGATACTGCATAGACAGTGCAGAAACCTGGAGTGCTGGCCGAGATTTTCGAGGACAGACCCTTAGGTTTCCTGACAAGCACATCGAAACCATCACAAGTTGCCAAGAGATTAAAAGTACGAAAATGAATCTAACAACCCTGTAAACGAAGCCATGATATTTATTGAAATGGATCATCTGGGACTGAAAATACCTTGTAAACATGCTATGAGACGGGGCACCAATAACAAGCTTTTTAATGGCAAACTTAGCAACCTCGGCTGCTATTGCATTGACCACATCATCTGATTCGACAACTACAATTTCTACCTCAACCTGAATTTAAAGTTAAAGTGGATCAACCCCTTGCTTCTTCATGTAGTCTACATTGGACCGGATTTCAATAATGAAGAAAATCCCCACCTTTCTCTGAGCACACATTCTCTGGTATGGAAGAAGCATTTCACTCGTCCGCCACTCCATTTCCTTCACGTATGCAGCTGCCACGTCATCGCGTACGCGTGAAATGGGAATCAAATTGCCCACTAGAATCACATATGTAGATGGCAAGAAGTGACAGATCACTCAAATATTGTTCTTCACTTTTCATCTTCTACTAGTTTTACATCACTTGGACAATATTTTGAAAGGAAAAAAAAAAAAAAAAAGCAATCACATAGCAATTGCAAAGCCAAATTGCTTAGCCAGAGAGATTTCGTAAACTACTTTCTTAAATTTATACCATAATTCTTGCACTTCGTAAAACTCTTTTAACAATATGTGAGAACAAATATTAGAGTTATGCAGGCCAAAAGATTTTCCTCTATTTCTGAACAAAAAAGAAAGTAATGAAACATAGCTTACTTGCTGTGGGAACCGCCACGATCTTTGAACGAACATGTATCAACTTAACAGCAACATTTCCCTCCGGAACAAACTTGTCTAGAGCCCACCTAACTATGTACTTGCTATTTTTGTTTCCATTGATTGCAAGACCAACATTCATATAATGGGAAGGCGTCCGAAGCACAAACCCGCCTTCCGATTCTGCAATTTCGCTTCTATCCATTGTTCCTCCACTTCTATGTAACACTAAAGATTCTCTGAAGCATTAAGAAGTGAATCCAAACCGTCACGAAACTTTAAGAAAATACATAGTCAACCGGCTGAAGAATAAAATTAGAAAGTGGATAAAAAGAAGAAAACAGATTATCAAAAAGAAGCCTTTGCAGGCCAAAAGAAGAAAAGGGATAGAAACCCAGAAAGACTTTTCCTTAAATGGTTTTAAAGCCAATTTGAAAAACAGAACTGCTGCAAACAAGAGAGAACTAGAATACCCAAAACAAGAAACGAATTTTTTTTTTTCTTCAACTTCTTGAAACAAAAAGAAACAAGTCCAAATATTTTAGAAGACCCAGAAGTTTTAAGTCAACAATGGAATGCTTCAAGTTTGGTGAAACAAGTAAACAAAAATTTGAAGAACAAACAGAAGTCAGAAACCAAAGCAAAACATGAAAGATTTCATACCAATCAAATATTCTTCTCAGCAGAGCCATTTCAGACATATTCATCAAGCTCCATTTTCACACAGCAGCAGCCCCCAAAAGCGGATCAGTTCTGGAACTCATAATTTTCAGACCAACTTTGCCGTGAGAAGATTTGCTATCTCTGAAATTTACACGCAAGTTTTTTTTTTTTCTTTTTAAATTGTATTTATATCTCCTATGAAATGAAAGAAATGGACAAGTTGTCGCTTCATGAAAAGGATTTGTTTGTTTTGGTTGTGACTTTTGAAGCCTTCCATTGTGACGCCATCATCTATTAGTTTACAGTGATAATCAAAGTTTACCTCTATTTATGTTTGACTTATGTAGAAAAATCAATTCCAATTATTTTATATACATATATACATGTGTTCACACACACACGCACACACAAACACACACACACACACACACACACACACATATATATATATATATAATATATCGGAGGTACAGTTGGCAAATGAAAGATTTTTGTTTTGTTTTGTTTTAGTTAAAGAAAAAACGGTTGTTAGAATTTGGACTCTTGCAAAGAGGCTTCTTCCAATGAACTGCCTAGGAAAGTCCTACAACCGTTAAAGGAGTGTCGTGACCCGTGAGTTATAATATATATATATATATATATATATATTTTTTTTTAGTTTTAGTTTTTTTTTTTTTAGTTATAAATGATTTTGTGAAAAATCAAAGGAGCTTGTTTCATATAACACGACCATATACGAGGTTAAATAAGATATATATATTTTTTATAGTTTAATTTTCTTGAAAGTCTAGTGACCATTCTCAATAAGAGGAAAATTAATAACATCCATATTTATTCATAAACTATTCTCTTAAAAGTAAACTTTAATATTTCCAAAAAAAAAAAAAAAACCTTAACATAATGTCCTATGTGTATGAGGCAAATTCAAAAACAATTCGAATTCTAAATTCTAAAGAAAATCTAATTACTAATCCTAAAATAAATATGGGTTAATTACTCTCAAGTCTCAACAACCATCACCTTCATAAATAACTTTTAACAACTACCACCATTATACATTCATATCTCGTATTCTCACCTGCACTAAATTTGCTTCTTTTTTTTGGGGGGGTCACATCATTTATTCCCTTTTTAATCTATCCCCTCAAGCTTTTGCTATTTTCTTTAAGGAAAAAAAATTTAAAAAAAAAAAAAAAAAACTTCTGGATCAAGTTATAGATCATGTCCATACCATTATCGACATTATGACTCCTCAAAACATGACACCAATAAATTCTTTGAATCGGACTCATATGTAAACATTACTGACAAAATTTTCAACATCAGATAATGTGGAATTTTTTCTATAAATCAATAATCGAAAGAGAGAAAATTATCTTTTGACTCCTTTATGTGTACCTCACCACGAATATCGTGTGGCCAAGAAAAAAAGTGAGGGAAAAAGAAAGACTTGGATTTGATACGAGTCTCGCTATCTATCACTGCCCGCCATCGCGTTTCCATCATGAATGCATATCACATGTGATTGTGGCTAGACGAATAATTATCGTCTATTTTTTTAACTCTCTTTCCTTAGTATCAATCAACATAAAAATTCTCACAATTCTTTTCTTCTTTCACATTTTCCATTCCTTCCGCTCTCTCCATCTCTCCTGCTAAACGGAGCCTAAACTTAACCACAACCGACTAACAAACTACATTAATGAGGACCACTAATGTGATACTAACCCATCTTTATCTCTAATAAATATATATATTTTACCCTAAAAATAAACATTTGATCTATTTATCGCCTTTTAAAATATAATGAAAATTAAAAAAAAAATACTCAATTCTGAAACGCATCTTTGTATTCCCAAATAAGAAGAAGACTTGGTCTAAGTCATCGTTTTTTGTAGCCTTAAAAATTAAAAAATGAAACTTAAAATTTTATTGTTCCCAAATCAGCACGACTCACAAATCACAACACAAGCCCAAAATCTTAATTTAACAACTCCAGCCAAAAATCCGTTGAAAGTTGAATATATCAAAAGGATTTTTTTTTTCTTTTTTCTTTTTCTTTTTAAATGAAAGGCTAGTTATATATATATTTATTTATTTATATATGGAGCATGTTGGCATTATTCTAAAGGAATAGACTGTAACGCCCTAACTTTCAATTAATCATAAATTACTAACCTGACTTTAAAAATTAACATAGAAGATGTGACGAAAATATGTTTAGTTATTTTTGATATTAGTTGAATTATTTTTCACAAATGAATGCGACGAGGACTTGATGTGAAAGAACAAGTTCATGTCATTTAATGAAAAGTTGTATGTAATATTATGTTTTAATATGATGATTTGATGAATAATGATATGATCATGATATGATGTGTTTTATGTTATAACGTATGGAATTAAGTATATAAGGAAAATTATAAGTTTTCCTTAATCTTTCCTTTTTCAACAAAAGACCTACTTTACACGATGTTAATTCCAACTCAATTATGAACCTTTAAATGTCCGAAATTATTTCTATAATTGAGATAAACTTATAGAGCTTTTCATAAGATTTCCAACGCCTACTCATTTGTGCAAATCCGTTATTGGGTAAGAAGTTATGACCAGTATACTCTCTAGATACCTACTAGTCACCAACCAGTTTACTATGTGCGATTGTAAGTGCAAAAATTCTAGAAGTTCACCTAGCTTTTTCTTTTTCCTCCCACATGTTTCACACCCGAATGACAGCCATTCCCCATCTAGTAAGAGATAATTAAACAAAAAATTGAATCTCAATAAATCCCAAAACAATCTCCTTGATTTTTTAAGTATAACGAGTCAAACAAATTATTTTCAACTCTTGCTCTCTCCATCTATCTAACACTATTGTCCCTCTCTCTCTCTCCCTTTCATTATCTCGTGTTCAAGACACAAGAAAACTCCATTGAATAGCCACCAAACCTAACCTCTTAATCTCTTATTATTTCTTGATTCTTGGAGATGAAAGAAAATATTTGTCAAGGTATGATTTCTTCATTTTTTTCATATGTGTTTTGGGATTTCATGAAGGTGATGGTTGTTTTATGTTGGTTGAAAGATGATAAGAGGGGGAGGCATGAAGTTGGATTTGAGGAAGGTTATATGATTGATTGATGATATTTTATTATTTAAGAATGTGTTAGGTTTTTATTGGAAGAATGGTTTTGTTGATTAGAGAATTTTAGGGTTTAACTTTTTCATCTCTTGATTCTTGATTTTGTTGGAGTGATGAATAAGGATTTTTTCGGTTAAAAATATGCCTTAGGGCTTTATTTTGTGTGTGTGAATCACGCACATTTTGGTGATGATTTTATATTTTTTTATGTATTTTTTTAATATATTTAAAATTCAGATTTTACAATTTCTGGAATTTCCAGATTTTATGATCAGTTTTCCAAACTATTTTTGAGGATGCAAACATACTCCGTTTTTAACGAATTTGATATTTTTGGAAAGCCCTGGATGTACACTTTCATTTAAAACCATTTCATATTATTTGGAGGCCTGTGTGAATTTTTATGATTTTTCAAATAGACAAAGGTCCGGCTGTCAGCTTCTATAAAATTTTAGTGTTCAGATTTCAAAACTGTTTTTGAGAGTCCAAATGGTCTCCATTTTTAATGAATTAAGTACTGTTAGAAAGCTACGGATGTCTACTTTCATTCAAAAAAATTTCAGGTCATTTGGAGTTCTTTACTAATTATTATAAATTTTTTAAGGGACAAAGGTCTGACTGCTAGTTTTTATAAAGTTTTGTAATTTTGTGTAATTGTTGGATTTCGTGTTTTGATCTTATTGAATGATGAAACATGCCTATTAGGCACTGTTATATTATGAGGGATGCGTTTGATGAATTATTAAGGACTTTTAGTAATTTATTTGTATTTATTATTTATGGCACGAATGGTTCTCAAGGCGAGCATTCGAGACCTCAATCGCGCGTCACCGTCAGGAAAATTAAAAAGGTTAAGTAAGGTGTTTAACTAAGTACACTCTCAGCTGCAATATGAATTATAAAATCGAGGAGTATATGTTTGATGTTGATGATGATGTTATGATGTTTTTTATACTTCTTTTATGATGACGTTTTGATGAAAAGTATATATATTTATATGTATATGTATTTTTATGTTTTAGAATGACATTGTACACCTTTGATAATGATGTTGTCACCGTTGGTTTGGGATTAGGTACCCTACTCCTTCTGTGACCAGCACGCTATGACGGTACAACTCTAGGTCCAATATATGACGGTTTTGAAAGTCAAAAAGTTTTTCAAAAATGTTTTCATTTATGAGAATAATTTATGATGATGACACACACAAAAAAAATCTCTTTACATTTGTAATATTTAAGTGTCTTACTAAGCATTTATTTATATAAGTTAATTAATGTTGCAGATAAAGGAAAATATAAGATGTAGCAATTGAGAAGTTTGGAGCAGAAGCGGGATGATCTATGATGGAAAAACGGGATGAACAATCATGGGATAAACACTTTTAATTTCAAATAAAGTTTTAGGACTTTGATTTATTCTTATTTGATTGGAGGATTAATATAGACTTTCTTAAAATTTATTTCATGATATGGTTTAAAAAAAATTATATTAATTACAAAAGTTATTTTGATAAGTTTTTTTAAACAAAAATTGATAGTTTTCTAAAATTATTGAAGTAAAGTTTTCCGATAAGTCAAGATTTTTATTTCAAATTTATTATCTTCCGTAATTTTATAAAAGATAAATGTTAAAAAGAGAAGTCAACTGTGACAGTCCATAATTGGTTGTTACATATACATTCGTATGACATAAGTCAACTATAAATACATCTTCTTCGAACATTACAACAACCTCCTCTCTCAGTCAGAAATTAATATATAAAAACAAAAAACAAAAGAAATTACAAAGGCACACAACATGTCATGATGAGAGCCTTTAAGATAGGAAATAAAGAAGAAGATGAAGAAGCAATATAGGTCAATTTCAAGATGTCGGTACAACACTAATTAATACGGTGGTTGGGTAGGGATTGACATAGCATTTATAGAAGAAACCCCAAAACATATGGTATATAGACGTTTGTTTACGCTGATTCTCTTGATTTGAATTGAACATTTTAGACTAGGGAAAAAAAAATGAAACTCTATTACTTATAGGAGAGTTCTAGGTGGGAGCACCTCTTTATGTAGGACAAAGCTTATGGGATTAGATACCCCAGTATTCATAGCCGTAAATGATGGATACTAAGCGTTGTACGAATCGACCCGTGCAGTGCTGTAGCTAAGACGTTAAGTATCCCGCCTGAGAAGTATGCTCGCAAGAATGAAACTGATCAAAGGATTGATACGGGCTTGCACAAGCAGTGGAGCATGTGGTTTAATCCAAGAAATCCCACGGCTTTTATCTATAACCTCTATGTGACCTTATAGTCAGAAAACCACACTGTAGAATCTCGATTACATCTATATTATCCGTTTGGCAAAAACTTTTATATTTGCTTTTAATCAATAGAGAAGAGAAGTAAAAAGTTATAATTTATCAGTAAGTGTTTAGATTACATTTTTAAAAGTGCTTACAGTTAAAATAGTTTCTAAATATGATAATAAGCAATATAAATAATAGTATACAATTTATAATGTTTTATTATTGAAACTTCGTAAAATCTATGTGTAAGGCTTTTTGAGAAGTCAAATTTTGTCATTTTGACTGAGAACTCTTTTAAATAGTCAAAACTCTTCTAACAGACCATCCAAATTTTTAGAAATAGTTTTTAGACCTAAATAGTTAAAATCAACTTCTAGAAAGCTGTGGTAAATAAGTTTAATAGAATTAGCATCTAGAAACAATGTTCAAAGACTCAACAGTCAACTTCTACGGAAATGACTTTCCAAACTTTAGTTTTTTTCAACAAAAAAAAAAAAAAAAGGATAAGCAAATAATGCAGACATGATCTGATGTATTGCGAAAAGGAGCAGGACGCATACAGATCAACACCAAGTGTTCTCGTGGTTCTCACAATTATTATAACATAGCCAACACAAAAGACATAACACATGAAACATGTAGTAGTGTTTCCATGGGGTCCATACTAATTAATGATGTTGCAAGCATAAAATAAAGATAATTTTATATCCGACTTTATTACACAGTGTAGAATTCTAATTTAGCATCATAAAATCATTTATCAGTTTTTCCTACTCTAGTCTTTGAGCTACTTGCCTTCTTGATTTTTGCCTCTAATTTAGATAGGTAAATTATGGAAAATAAATGGCTAGAAAATATCATCATTGGTTCTGCTAAAAAAAAAAAAAAAAAAAAGCCAAAAAGGAAGGAAAAGGAAAGATGCAAGTGGCGGCAGAATGAGAGACCAAACCTGATAGTCTACTCTTTGCTAAATGTTCTTCCAAAATTCCAAGTTCTACAACATATGTTCACTAGAGAAGTATGTTTCCAATTTCAACGTCAAAACATTCAAATTCTTGTAAACACGAAAATCATCCTAATTTCCACTGAGACGGTAGCTCCTTCCGCGAAAGGCAACTCCTTCAGTCTGACTATTAGGCTCCTGTGATGCAGTGCTTGTTTCCTGCTGCTCTGCAGGGCTTGCTCGGTTACGAGTCCCATTGAGTCGGTAGCTTCTTCCTCGGAACGCGACTCCAGCAAATGGATCACGCTGCACCGGAGCATTTATTTGTGTTCCCTCGCTCCAATACGCCACTAATTTGTGACTATAAAGTAGTTAAGGTTTCAAATTCACAGATTGTATAAGCTATAAAAACTGTGAACAAATGTTCAGTGGATCAAAAAAAAAAAGTTGAGACGAAGGGATAATATAATGGCGATATTATTTGCCTGACTAGTCATATTGAAATGAGCAAAGAAAGGATACACCAAATAAGGAGTCTTGAAAATGTACTTCCCACCAGAGAGCGGATAAAGCACAGTTAGAAAGTAATACAAGTGCCCCGCAATTATTCCTCGAATGTCTGGCATTAAAGGGTTCCCGAATAACAGATCGAGCACTAGCATTGCCCAAGGAAGATAGAATCCCTGTGGCCACAAAAACAAAGAGCAAATTAAAACAAAAAACCCGTTGAAATGTTTTAGCTAAAGTCTGACATCATTTCTTTCCATTATCTAGTAGCTGAATCTGGGGCTGTGCAGGGTATATCCCAACCATAGTTTTCGACTAGTATTTCCTACATTGTCTACTTCTTGTTCTTCTCTTTTCTTTGAAGAAGAAATCCAACAAAAAATGCGGTCGACAACATCACAATTCTACGCTAACATAATGCTACTTGTGCAAAAGCTAGATTTCGCATGGAAGAGGAAAAGAGACCAAAAAGAAAAACGTTTCCTTTGACACCAACTTGCATAATCAGAAAGCAACGAGAACAAAACTAGTAATTCGATTAAGTTTTCGAATATCAAATACCTTTAATGATACAAGGCCGTAGATGTTGATACGTGCATTCGGGAATTCACGGCCCCACACATAGACAATCATGAAAACTAGTGAACCTCCCAAAAATGGAGACCACAAAAGTGGAACAGCAGCCATCACCTGAAATACCGTTATGAACTTACAATTTTCAGGCCAAATGTTGTATATATCCATGATTTGAGGTCTAATTCTTAAATATCCAAATAGCAATCTAACATCTGAACTAGGAAGAAGGAAAAAGGATTGTATGGGGGGCTGTTTTTTCATACCAAAAGTGACAGAGCTCCAAACATCAGCATCCATGCGTAGTCTGCGGTTCTCTTGTCAAACGTTCCTCTCTCGAGCGAGACGCCATATTTTGCTCTATGCAATTCAAGAAACCAAAATAAGTAAACAAAAGGAGAATAATTAACCTTTCATTGTATCTATCAGATCCTTTATATCAGAGTTGACACAGGGGTACTTTTCTTAAGGACAGATTGTTGCATTGCTAGTGTAAATAGAGGGAAGGGCCTTCTCACACTTACATTATTATAAGACGAAAAGCAAATGTAAATGAAAATGGCCCAAGAAAGAAGAAATTGGTAATAAGCCTCCACACCTGCAATGGTAGCAAAAATATACATAATTCAGCAACCAGTAAATGCCCAAAAAAATTATATATATATATATATTTAAAAAATTTGGGATTGGGCGTTGAATTACTGCTAGGCTATGGCTGCGATTACTCAAGAGATTAGATTTTGATTTACCTGAAACTTTTGGATCACAAGGCCATAGGAGAGTGCAATGATGCGAGGATCATATAGTTGAAGATAGTAGGCAGCTGTGGTCATTAAACAGGCCACTCCGTAGAGCTTGCTCACGGGTGGTAGAGACTGATAGTATCTGCATCCTCGGACAAAAATCCATCAAGCAATTAAATTTCGATTTTTCGAGCCTAGGTTAACTATCTGGAAGATCTATATAAGTTGTCCCATGTATATTTTTACGTTGACAACATGAAACTACTAGTTTGTTTGGATCATAAGTTGAAAAGTAAATTCAAATTTTTGCAAGAGAAAACTGATCCAAACGGAAGCTACTATTCTGGCTATTAGAGAATTAGCACATATATTCACTGCTTTATATTGATGGACAGAAATTAAACTACAGAGTGGACAGTACTGAATATTTCTATAATTGCACAAAATCAGTTTTATGTAATATCTTTTTCCCCTCCTAATTTTCAGTGGAATCTCAAGGGTAGAAGGTGGAAAAATATTTCATTCACCAACAAGAAGAGAGAGAAGACTTAGTCAACTTTTGATCCAAAAACAGGAAAAACCAGACCAGAACCCTTAATTCACTACTTATTAAAACAATCGGAGAGCCTTTAAACTTCTAGTCCTTCTACTAAAACGAGACTTGATCATATGATCCTTCAAATATATATACATACACATATCATATATTTTTCTCAAATATAATCCTTCAAACATGTGAACGCCTTCATGCAAACACACACACACACACACACACATACACACATATTTATATAACACACACACACACACATATATATATGTAAATATATGTGACTTTAGATATGTATATCTGTGTGTGTATGTGTATGGGTGCGTGTTACGTGTATTCGCGGTATTCCCAAGAAATATGAGAGAGAGAGAGCTCACTCTAATGGCGTAGACATTGCTAGGGCTAATGGCCAAACTTGTGAGGCAGATGAAGAGTGTTGCAGATGAAGAGTGTTTGTGCGAAGTGATACAATGAACTGCGATACCCGGTATTTAAAATCTTTTAAAAATAAAATTAAATAAATAAAAGAGATAAAAAGGTTTTTAGTACTGATGCCCCTGAACTTATTACTATTTGCCAGCTTACCTGCTAAATTTTTAATTTTGACAATTTATCTCCTGAACTTGCTAAATTATTTCAATGTACTCCGTTTAGTTAATTTTACACTTAATTAAAAATTTGAAATTAGAATATTTGCATTAGGGTTTACATTATATTTGGAAGTTTTTAATTGAAAATGAGTTTTTTTTTTTAATCTTCACAGGAGGCGTACATAGATTTTTCATAATCAATTTAACAAAAAATTAATTGAAAGGGAGTACAATGTTATAATTTAACAAGTTCAAGAAATAAATTGCCAAAATTAAAAATTTGACGGGTAAGTTACCTAAAAGTGACAAGTTTGGGAGACATTAGTACTAAATACTTGAGATCAAAGTATCAACTTTTATTTTTATTTTTTAAAAAAGTATTTTATTCTAATTTTTAAAAGGAGAGGTAATTATCTGTATTTTCTTTTTCTTGTGATTTTTCATGTTTCTAAACTACAATCTTTTTATTTGGCATTTGCTGTTGAAAAGAATTCATATTATAGGAAGGGTTTCGAATGAGAAAATCATAACAATTTTTCTTTTAGGATATTTTATTTGTTGTTTATATTTAGTTTAATTTAGGGGGTTTTTTTTTTTTTTTGGGTGTGTGTTTTTAATCGTGTAAGACCTTTTATTTGCTTTTCTTTTTCTCTTTAATAGAATTTTCGCTTATTAAAAAAATGGGGGTCTTTTTTAAAATAAAAAAAAAAACTATATTGATTTAAAGAATGTGTCACCTTTGTGAACTCCGTACATTTGACTATGTTTCATAAACGCGGATTACAAGGTTAATTATACATTGTATCTTAATCACAAAAAAGTTTAAAAAGTAATGTTGTATTTTATCGATTGATTTTTTTTCTTTAATTGACAAACTCTAAAACTTCTTTTATTTATTTACTTAATCAAACAAATCAATCTTTAGAGAAAAAAAATACTCTAGTATGATTGTCACGTTCCATGCTTAGGCTACTTGTCATTGTCGTTTTGATAAGTTAATACAGAAGAAAAGCATTGGACAATGGACAGAGTGTTTTTTTTTTTTTTTTTTCCTCTCTCTCTCTCCAAGCCAAAGTCTTCGCCAGCAAAGACCGCTGACTCTATTGCCAACAATTCAAAGTCCTTGTTGGAAACTTGGAATCTCCATTAATTGCTTTTTGTGAATTTTCTTTTGCCTCGTCCAACCACGCCTCAGTTGTGCAGCTGGAATCATGGTCATTTTCTTCTCTCACGATATGACCCCGTTTGGACCGTATACCACAAGGCAAATAAATTTTTTTTTTCTTTTTTTTTTTCTGTGGTTATTATTTGTTATTTTTTTAATATATTTTAATAAGAACAACTAACATTGATCATTGTTAAGGTTACATGTCTTTTCAAATTATTCCTCACATTTAGGAGTATGAATGAATTTTATAAATAAATATAGGAAATATCACGAATGCAATTTCGCATACCATATGATACTTATAACTTTTTATTTAGAAACTTATAACAATTATTTGATATATATATATATATACCTTCCTAATTATAATCTTATCAAATGATACTATTTGTATATTGATTTATAGAACAAGTATAAATGAAAAATATTACATTTAAATCACCTTTTTGGTATAATATAACACAAGTTATATCATAAGTGACGTATGAGAATGGTGCCGTATAAAAGCCCCTATATATATATATTTATATATGTATATGTATATGTGTGTGTGGTGTGTGTGTGTGCATATGTTAACACGAGTTTATATTGGATGTGTGGAACCAAGTGGCTCCGGTACTAAGCCGGCCATGAAACTTTCTTGCCTCCATAATAAAATGACCAAAAAGTCTTCTCCCTTTCCTTCATGAGGGAGAGAATAACCACGTTAACTCCAGGCTAGTAAATAAGGAAAAAAAATATTCAGCCAAATAAAAAGAAAATTAAAAAAAGAAGAAGAAGAAGAAGGATGAAAAAGGAGGCAGAGTTTATCAGATTCTTTCATTTGGTACTGAGAATAGGGGTATCCTAAGAGACCTTATCGTCCCTATAAATGATAGGAGTGTGCTGGTGTGGTACATGTATGTTGACCAAACTCCCTATGACCCCAACTTTGGGGCAAAATAAAAAATAAATTAAAAAAAAAAAAAAAACATAAGGTGTAAGCCAATGAAGTTCGTGTTTACAAGATTATACCAAATTGGACGTCTAAATGATTATGGCACTAAGGTAATCATTAAATGATGATCATCCTCTAGAGAAGCTCTTCCGAGAGGATTTGGCTCGTACGTCCCTTTTCCCTTACTATTTTTTTGTACCTCCAACGATAACATGCTACGTCAATTAATTGACATGACTTTCTAATTGATGTGATACGATATCAATATTTTAAGTTGATATGGCATTTTAATTAAAGTGCCATAGCTCGGGGAAGGGGAACAGAACAAAGGGACACACAAGTCAAATCGCTTTTGAGAGATCATGTGTTAGACTTCAGGGCCAGTTGCAAATAAGCTTATGAGGCCTCGAAATACTTGTGCTGATAGTTGGTGTGCTGGTAAGAGCTCGCCGTCCAAATTCCACACGCTCTCATTGCCCGCTGAAGTGAATGTAAATGCAGGAGTCTGTGGCCAGCATATGACTATCCATTTAGTAAAGAGATTCAGTCTGAAACACATAAAAGGGAAGTGTAGAGAGAAAACACACCTTGTGATGCTCCACAAATTTGAAGTTTAGTGGGTTTCCGCCTTTTCTTGCTAGCTGTGTAAGATGCCTGCATGTGTGTAAAATAGACGTGAATTAAAAGTGTGTGCAATAGAATTCATTCAACAAATTGGTAACTGAGTTTTCTCAAGTTAGGGGCCAGAGAAAGCAAAGAAAAAAGGGAGTCTCGGTGAGTCGGTAGTACCAAAGATAAAAAGCATGAGGACAATCTCTTATCAATACGAGATGCAAGAGACCATCGGAAAGGTGTGCATCTGCCACTAGTCCATCTGGTGCTCTTTCGTTTCGGCATGAGATAATGGCAGCACCAACACTAAGATAACGCCCTTTGGATTTCAGCCATCTTGTTTCTCCCGGACGAGAGTAGGGCATGGTACTGCCCCTGTAACTGTGGTTTGGCTTTGTCCTACAGATGTTGCAATTAACACGGCAAACCACTCTTTCAGATGAACTTGGGCTACTAGATTCCCATGCACGATTAACCCGATTATTGATTTCAGAATTTGAATTTCTTTCTTTATCTTTGACTTCAAGATATGAAATTTCAGCCTGATAAGACCTGAATGGTACGGATCAAAAAGATAACAATGAGAAGAACTTTAGCTTCAGAACATAGACAAACAATCACTTGTATCTTAGTTTTAGCTTTTAATTTTACACAAATTTGAGAGCGCACGCATAATTATAAATCTCTAAGATACAGTTTACAACAATCTAGGCATGTTTACCAAACGTTAATTAACAAGTTTAGTTCAAACGGTCAAGTACCATGCCAGAATCAGAAGTCATAAAGCAGGAACAAAATATCATGGTCACACACACCTGTGCCTTAAAAACACCTTTGTTCCAGCATAATCATAACGTTTGGGACCCATCCAGCGAAGCTTTTCACTCTCTGCAATGACGTCTCCATAGAAACCATACCTAAAATATTGAAGATAAGGATTTATGAGAGAAAACACCCATAAAATTTTTGTAAATTAAGTGACATAATTCCAAAAGGAAAGACTCCTTCCGTGACCCAACAACCCTAACTTGGATGCTCGGAAAGGATCAAATCACTTTTCCTAGACTAAAAAGCATTCCTAGATGAGTTATGCTTCTGTTATATTGGGTACAAAGGGAAACACAAACTATATACCTTAACATATTGTAGGAGTACATATCTTCCAAATGATGAAAATTCAAATAAATGCTAAGAAAACATTAAAAAAAAAAAAAAAAATACTAGAGGATCAACATGAATCACAAATTTTAATGCGAAGAAACATGAGCAAGAAATTATGGGTGACAAGACAATCAATGGAAACAAAGCAGTAAACATGAAACCAGAGGCAAGTTCATTCCACATAAGCATGCTCACAGAGCGCTGCTCTGTGAAAAGAATCGTTTGGTTGGGCTAAGGTTTGACCCAAGTCAGCCAACTAATAACATATAATGCAGAAGTTTTTAGCCTAGCATTTTGGTTATACGTCAACAAGAAACCCTAAAACCATTTTACCGGGAACAATGAGAAACTACCCAGCAAAAGAAGCCGCATAGCGTACGTGAGGTTCAACCTTTGATGCAGGTGTTATCTTCCACCTTACGACTTGAGCTAGATCCAGGTTCACCCTTTTACCAAGGACGATGTGCAATGCAGATGTTATGGGATCTCGAGCTCCAGTGGTACTGCAAAAGAGAGAACAAGTAGAATGCACTAAGCGCAGACAAATTCTACTCTAACATCAATGTCTTATCTTCATCTGGGTTCCTACTCATTCAAGTGTCGTCCTCCTATCTTGTTACCACAAGTTATCGTACTACTTGCTTCTACAAGGTGTGGCGGAAAATATCCTCTCACCAATTTGATCTTTAGTAACTTTTACATGTCCCCTCCATAAATTTTCAACCAATTTTGGCAATGTCCTAGAATATTGAGTTCATTAAAGTGAAATGTCGCATTAATAGACATCTAAACTGATTTGATACGGTAAATGGTGCCAAGCCAAGAGACGTGAAAAAAGATAATGTAGGAGTAACAAGAAAAAATAATAAACCACAGAAACCTTTTTTTCTTTTTCTCTTAAAAAATAAAGCATAGAAACCTGAACTATTAGATTGAGACCAATAGTTCAGTCGAGTTGAATGCAAAAACTCAGATTAAAACTAGATTCAAGCTTTAAATGCAATGCATGTATGATTTAAAAAAACAAAAAAACAAAAAATAAATAAATAAATAAATAAATAAGGGTAAGAAAATAAATACCACATCACAATGGCATCAGTTGAACCTGCAGGAATGATTCCAAATCTGAACTGCTCATTTGGGATGGGAAATTCAGGATCTTGGTCTGCAAGGTTTTCCAGAAAAGTTAAAGGAAATAGCAGTTATTGGATTTTGACCTTGCTAAAAATTGAAAATTCAACGGGGGAGGAGGACATGAAATTTGTCTAACCTTCCCCGCTGCACGAAGCATCTTCACTTCCTGCATTCAGACACACCCATTTAGATGTTAGCTAACAACCTCTCACAGCTATATCAAAAGATTAACTAGTTTGAAATATAGTAAACTATACAACCATTATGTCTTGGACTTGGGAGAAGAGGAGAATGGTCTTCATTCTGAGAAGTTTCAGTAACTGTCTCGTTCTGGTCATTAACAACAGAACTACCATTATGCCCGATAGAATGAACAAAGTCTGAAGGTACTGGTGGGAATGGAGTTTTGTGCCTAGATTTGAGGAACCCATTAAGAATTTCGTTGAAAAAACCATCACCACCCTGAGAAAAAAAAAAGAAAAAAGAAAAAGAAGCAACAGTCATTGAAAAGGAACACTGAAATAATGAATTGGAATTTGAGGAACAAGCTAGAATGTTAATTTTCTCTTGCATATTCGAGAGAAAATATTGCAAAGCCAGTGAACTCATAATACTGTATCCCGTAAAAAAGTAAAATGACCTCTGAACCAGAACTCAAAAGTTGTGCTACTATGCAAGATTGCCCTAAGATTTACAGTATAGCATGTCAATAGCAACAAAAACCACCTTATACAGAGATGCAGAAACAAGCAACAAGAGGAAAGAATATTACTTACAACAGTAACAACCCCATCGAATAAGTTAAGTTCCTTGTTTGCGATAGACGCCATCACATCAAATGCCTGTCCAGCCCGCTGTGTCACAATCACCTAAAGAAAGAACAAAGTTGGAAAAAAAAAAGGTAGTTTAATACGAACTTCGTTTCATCTTCCCGGTTTGGATGAAAGTAATATCGATGCCCAATGGAAGAAAATGTTGTAGATATAATGATGTTATCCTACATGGCACACGCTATTAGATAGTAGATTGCCAAGAACCAGTACTCAATGGAACCAATAACGTTTTTCTAAGTGAAACGAACAACTACAACTGCCGTAAACTAACGTGAAATCTTGCATGTTTTACATTAGAATATGCAATGATCACGATCAAACACCTTCCGCAGAGTATACTAATGATACCTTTGTTTTCACTTTAGCACGCGAGAATATAGGAGCAACAGTTTCCCAAATTTTGCAGCCATTTCCCTTCCCACTCCTTGGATGAATAAAAACCTAGTCAAATAAGAAAATAAATTTTAGAAAGAAAGCTTACTACTATTTAATTTATCCATGATCAACCAATCAAAGTGTAAACAAGCCAGATAAAGAATAACATACAACGTTTGTCCAATTACCAAACATACCATAAGATTCTTTGGCTTCCCTACTTCCATATTTAGAGACTCGTTAATTCGATTCACCCACATTTGACATGTTTGCTGATCCTTATGACCAAATGTATAAACAGCCAGGACCCAAACAGAAGGCAGAGTCTTTGACCTTTCGAAACCATGCACTGTAAAGCGGTACATCTGCATCAATGTAAAGAATGCATCAAAGCAAGTAATGACCATATTGTCAAGAATTAGACGCCCTAATAACAAACAAACAAGCACACACAAGATTTTTAATTTTCACTCTCATTACAAGAGCTACGTCTACTTTCCACTGCCGGAGAAATTGCACACCTCTCACATTCCACATAATCAACTCATATGAATTATGAAAGGGGTGTAAATGCAAAACAAAGTATAGTGAACAGGTCCATAGGAACAAACCTCAGAGCTGTAACCTGAAAGATGTCTTCCGGTATTTCGAAGACTTGAGCCATGGATGATACCATAATTGGCAATCTCAGTAGCATATACATCAGAGAACTTGATGTGAGTTGCCACCTTTGGGAACAGTTTGATCCCCAAACAAGTTGATTCATCCTGTTCCACCAAAGACCAAACATTGATTAAGGTTAAACGACAATGGTTTCCTAAGAAGTTAACAACATAAGATTTACATGTTACACCAATCTAAACGTTACCCAACAAGAAAAACAGCTAAAATTATGGTCCCCACAGCTTTCCAAGAAAAACCATTCAATTATATTGGAGAAAAAAAAAATAAAAAAACTTACATAATTTGATGATCCAAGAAGTTTCCAAGACAACCCATCGGGATTAAAGGTAAGAAGGACTTCACCAACGTGATCCAGCAAGAGGGTTGAGCTCAGAGCGGATGTTTGACTATGAATCTGAGGGTTTGGAACACGATCATCTCCATCACGTTCCATTTCTTGTAATGTGAAAATGGATGTCAAAATATATATTCTTCAATCAGGGGCTGCTACACATTCGTCGCAAATCTTTTCTTACCAAAGACAGATTTTTTTTTTTTTTTTTTTTTTTTTGGGCGACAATCAAAGAATCAAGATCACCCAAGGGGCGGGTGAATTCAGCTCAAAGACAACACAAATAGCAGATCGGAATGTCCTATTCTTATTCTGCGTTTTTATTTTTTTATTTTTTTGGGTAAATATTCTGGATTTTTATATTATTATAACTATGTCTATTACCCGTTAAAAAAAAAAAAAAAAACTTTATCTATAATTTTCTTGGGTAATTAGTACCGTTAATCCCTGAATTTTAAGTATATTGTTGGTTTGGTCTTTAATTTTTAATTTTATCAAATTACTCCTAAATTTTTTTTTACCAGTTTCAGCTCCTAATACTAAAATTAATAAAGAGTTTAGAATTTAAATAAAAATTATTGTCTGGCAAATACGTGATAACATGAAATTTTAAGAATAATAAAATACAACCTTAAATATTGTTAGAAGCCCTTGATTGTTGATATATTTAACAAAATAAAACAATTTTTTTTGTGTGCTTTCCTACCAAAAAAAAACAAACAAACAAACAAACAAATTTTTTAAAGTTTTTTATTGGTCTGCGTGGAAAATATGATTATATTTAATTTTCAGGATCAAAACTATTGAAAAAATCAAAGTTTAAAGAATAATTTATTACTATTAAAAGGTTTGAGGATCAAATTGATTGAATGTATATATATTAGAACTTATAAAGCTAATTATCTTATTTTCTTCTAAAAAACCCAAATTAATTACTAATAGATCTAATTACATAATTACAAATTCTCTAGTTCACTTTTTTTTTAACAAAATTCTTTGTTCCGTTTCTCGAAACAACAATCTAGTCTTTAAAATTTTAAAATTTTGGATTAAAATTTATGTTCCTAACACTACACATAAAGATTTTGTCACAATTTTATCCCTTTGACTAGTTGACCAGCCATCACGTATGACAAAGATCAAACTAATTTTAAATTCCCAAATTACCCCCACTAAATGGATATCCAAACATGGAGCTGATTCTAGATGTCCATAACCTCGCCAATAGAACAACTAACCCGTTCCCAAACATCATTCTAAGAGACCTCTATAGACAATTAACGAAGTAATTTAGGATTTGTTTGGCTGCAGCTATAAAAGAACTACTTGAATCAAATGCGCGGTTTTGTTCAATAACATGGACATAACGAATGGCTCTTGGGAAGCAGTTGCGGGAGTAACCCGATCGATGACTTGCGAGAGACGGCGCGTCACACTAGTCAACGACATGGCTGATACTCCTCAACATACAACAACTTTATGCAAATGCTGTAATTCTAGAAATTAAAGTTCCAAACAAGCTTATTTTTGTCACAAGTTCCATCAAATAATTTATTAAAGCACGCTTTGTGGATGCACAGTCACTACCTCCACATCATCCATGAGCGGGCTTCTCACCGAGTATTGGAATGTCCATCCGTAGCAAGCACCAGCATGCACACCGTTCTTATTGACGGCAAACACGGCCCCGACAAAATCTGGAAATTTTCTTGCAATTCGTGATATTGCGTCCTTCGCTGCGAGCTTAGGTTCCATCCCCAATCTCATACTCTCCACAACTTGATAACTGAAATAACATGAAGTTCATTTTCAGACTCGAAATAGCTGTTTCAGACGTGGAGAAAGAGTACTTTGTTTTTCACTTGGATTACCATGGAAGGAAACGCATCATGATGTCACCATCCCCGGTTGCTCCACAAGCACCAACTTCATCATCGGCATATGATGAAGACCCGGCAATCGGTCCATCACCCACTCTGCATATACGAAAAGCATTTCTCCAGTGACAGGTTAGGAGGTGCAATGTAAGCATTGTTTTATCTCATGCTTAACTATGGTTCAAGACTTGCATAAAATAGCTAGATAATTAGATCAAAAGGAAACCCAGGTGCAATTTTGTAAAGGTTGCACATAGATTTTAAGCACATTTTTGGTAGGCTGGACCAAATTCAATAGAATACACGCACTCATACGCAGACTCACGCAGATATACGTGCATATATCAATAAATTGAAAAAATGCCAAGGCATCCCCTGTGAGTCGGGAGAACAAAATTTGAGTTCTATCAAAGAACTACAGTAGTATTTCCAGGAGCTGATAGCTATAACTTACCTCCCTGGAATTTTAAATGTAGCTCCATTAGTTGACGTGCCAACAGCAATATGCCCCCGCTACACAATAAGACATATGTTAATCGAAATCATTATATTCGAAGGAACAATATTGTGTGATCTATCTATATTGTCTATGAACATCAACTTACTTTTCATATGAGCTAAAAAAAAAAACCTTACTTTATCAATAACTGCCATTGAAATGGTATCATGATTGTTAACACCAACATGAGACGACCCCGTGTCAACATTTCCCAAAAGAGAGTCTTTGGAACATGTCCTGTCACTGAGTTTCAGAAACTCCTTCCCATGATAAGGGCCGCAACTGTTTATAGGTACAACGTTTTTCCAAAAGTTAGGCTGGCAGTGATTTTGTTTCCATTTGGTCCACTTCTCCATAGATTCTGTTGAGCTAAGGTTAGTCGGCCCCGGAAGTCCCATTGAAATAGCAAAGGCCGATGCTCTCTCTCCAACAAGCAAAGTGTGTTTAGTATGCTCCATAACCAGTCTAGCGGCTCTTATTCCATCCTTCACATACCTCATAGCAGCGACAGCTCCAACCTCCATCGTCGCCTATGGACGTCCTTGGAAAAAATACATAGTAGATTTCATTCTCAGAGCAAAGAAAGGCAACACACAAGAACATAACTAAATACGAGATACGAGGTGATTACCCCATTCATAACCAGAGCATCTATTGTAGTTTCCCCATTCTCATCCGGACTCCCACCAGGCCCAACTGTTCATTGTCAAAGCCATGTTAACATAGTAACTTGTGATTCCATGAAAATAAACTCCACTGGTAACGCCACTTTTGAACCGTCAAATCTTCCTCAAGTTCCATTAATTGTCATACTCTTCTTGATCCGATACGATTCATTATAGAAAACTATATGTAAATAATGCCCTATCACAAAATTATAAACACCATAACAGTCCAGTAACTTAAACGAGGCAGGACAAATCCATAATCTAACACCATCTATCACGCCTAGCTTGTCATGCAAATGGATCGGGATCCAAACAGCCATAGTTGGAATTCACAATATAATTGAATATGAAAGAATTTATTTTGACAGCAAAAAATTCAAGAACTCTGACCTGTGCCATCACATCTGAGTTCCTCACAAGCAGAACAGCCTTCAACGGCAGCATCCACAGCAGAAAAGCCATTGTCAACAGCTCTCCAAGCAGCTCTAACAGCCTCCACGAACGGCCATGTGCTCACTACCAGAGGGTACTGCTCCTCTGATTTCACTGCTTCAAGCCCTAACACCTGACACACATTACCGAAAAACGACAATAAAATGCTTTTAAGTTTTTCCAGAATGAACTGTTTGGTTGCTGAGAAAAATGGGTTTTCGATGACACAGTCAAAAGATTAAAACTGGGTACTAAAAAACAAAAATTTCTTCCATTTTCTTCCGTTTTCTCACAAGGAAAGAAGGGGCAAACAGAGAAACTATGTTTTGGGTCTTTTTGATGTTATTACCAGGAAAACTAACGATGTTATGAGAAATATTTGAACAGAGAGCAGACTTCTGGTGGTGGCCATGGAAGGCCTTGACGAGCTCGGCGTCGGCGACCGGTTTATTCGTCGAGGAAAAGTGCTCCTGTTTAGATACCCGGGTTGGTAGATACGGCAATTGGAAAGCTGTCGTTTTACATTCAACAAGTTTTGCTTACGTGTGCGAGACCTTTTTATTTAACGACATGTCGTTTTGTTGACATCAAAAGTTACTTTTTCCACTGTTTTTACTTCCTATAGGGAATTATCAATTTGGCAACCAAGACGTTTTGTATTTTATAATTCTGGAAAAGGGTTGATATCAAAATTACATACAGCCCTCGCTGATTGTAATCCCTTACAAAGTTCTGGCCATGATCGCCTATAACGTGCATAGAAGTTGTTTCAAATGTGCTCTTTGCTCTGGCTAATTAGCTCTGGCCACTGCTAAAATTCATAACAAAACGTTGGTAGAAATCTTCGACCTTCGTATACGAAATCATTATCTTAGAAAACTACAATACACTAGTTTTAATCGAAACTTTTAAATACCAATTTATGTATTATATGCGTTATTATTATTTTTTATATGTATTTAAAAAATTATCGCATCACTTAATTGTATTAATCAATAAAAATATGACAATTTATCGCTATCTAAATTGATATTTAAAAGTTAATATCCCTAACGTTATTATAAAAATAATTAGGGCTTAAAATTCTTGATAAATTTGGGTTTGAACTATCCTTTATTATTCCTTCTGATCAAACAAAGAGTTAATAGCGGAATAATGCAGTTGGATATTTAATTTTAAAACAAAAAACTAATAAGAAAGTTTTTTAACCACGAAATTACATTTTATCATATCAAATTAAACACAAAAATGTGAAAAGATAGCACAAAATAAAACAAAGGAAAATAAAGATAAATTGCATGGTCCTAAAAAGCATCCTAGTGGGATTCTAGAACATGCTGTCATCAAGACTTTTCATATAAATTCATTTGTTTATTAATTAATTATTATTGTTATTACTATTATTATTATTATTTTTCTAATCTGAATATCTTTTTCTCTAATGACTTGGCTCTAGTTGGAACTAGCTACGAGACAACTTTTTCTTTTTAAATAATCAGTCATTTTGTCTTGTGCTAAATGGAAACTCAAGAGCATTTATCACACACCATATACACTACGGTTTTCTAAGCAAGCACCCATGGCATGATCAAACCTCTATTCACAAGCTAAAATGACCCCAAAAAAAAAAATTTCATTTCTACAAACTGGCGACTCAAACTGAAAACTTAATCCTAACTGAAGATTTACAGATCTTAAGGCAAGGCGACGATTTTTTGCTCCACAGAAAAAGCGATTACGGAATTCTTTCTAAAACCAAAGAGACGTCAATGTCTGAGGCTAACATTGCTCTTATCGGTAACATTCCGTTGGCTTCTCAAAGAATTCAGTACCCTGCGGCTGAGATGATCATATTGACCAAATTTGGTCAAGCACTGCAACTTCATCAGATCCCCAATCTCATTCAAAATCATTTCCAAATCGTTTCATTAGCATCTGTGAAAATTGAATTGTGATGTTCTATGAGGCACTGAACAACCTCGATGGCACCAAAGTCTACCGGCACGCCGTCATCCAATGGAATCAGAGAAGAAGCATCGGTACCCTCCTCTTCTTCTGTATTACAGGAGAGGGGGAAAAAGAGGGCAAACGTAAGGACAATAGTAAAAATTACCCAAGCCATATTATAAAGGAAAGTTGTATTGGCATGACTACTTTACCAGAAAGCATGTCCCATGCACTATAAGCCGGAGGGGGTTCAAAATTATCATTAGAAGGTCCTGTTCTTGGTTGACTCCAATATTGCCTGTAGATGTCGGGTTCACTTCCTTTCTGCCAAATTATAACAGGCGCCATTTCCATGGCAAGACTTCTGGTGTCCATCTGCATCACATTGAAAAATTAATAAGCTTGGCACCTATACCTCGGAAAGTAACTTTTTCAATGCTCAAAGCAAAATGAGACAGATTTTCTCAATACACGTAACCACTTAAAAACTGTCAAACAGATGATTCCTCAATTTCCTTTAGTCAGTGACGGTATAAAGTATAGCATCTAAACTGTATGCGCACTTTCAATCCTCTACAGGAAGCTTTTTCTTCCTGAGGATGCATTTCAGACCAAGTTTTATTCTTTGTGAGTGAGGAGCTTATGACCAGGAAATATAGGTTCTAAAAACCACGCCAGCCAACCGAGACATAACAAGAACATCTACATTTATCAATGCAATCCATGAAAAGAAGAGATGCGAAAGACAGCCTCCTACCTTGTTAAGAAGTGCTTTCTGGCTCACACGGAGGAGTAATGCAGTAACAAATTCCAGGGTCATATAGTTTACATTCGGAAGCCTCTTCAATATGTTTCTCATTGCATTTATGCTAGAACGAGCACCTTTTATTTCATCGTAGAGCTCAAATGTTGTCAGGGGATCAGGAAGGCTAGCTAGGTAATACTTGATTAGAGCTGCCACCTCTACTGGATTCGCACTCTCTGGTATTGATACATTTGAATCTGATGGAATCATAATACAGAGTTATTATACCAGCATATCACTATAGTTGAATAACTGCAGAGAAAACTGATAAAAGACTTTGAGCTACCTTGGTTGAATAGAGAAACTAGTTGCTGGATAACTTTTTTATCTGCCTCAGTTTTAAATAGATAGGGTGTACTGAGTCCTAGAAACCAAGAACGAAAAGAAGAGTGTAAATATCACCTACAACAAGAAATGCAGTGATGTACAGATATAGATGCATATAGTTGTACTTATATTTAAGTGTGTTTTTAACACATGCATACATCTTACATGCTCATACTTGTGGGTGCTTAATCACAAAGCTGCAGGTCCTCTGATTCTTAATGAATTACCTGATAATACGAGGTAATCTGCACTTTTGACCAACATGTTGGGAATGAGTCTCATGGATTGTTCTCGTTGTACAGTAACCTCAATTGGAACTCCAAATACTGAAAATTATACAACAGAAACAATTAACAATGATCTGGGTAAATACTAAATCCTTATCACAGGTCAAGACCTGTAGTCTCCTCGAACACCTCTCCACAATGAACGAATGAAAACATTTTTGTGGGTTCAATAGTTGATTCCAAAAGAAGTTAATTACAACTCATCAGCATAAAACTAATTCAACAACCCAAGGATGCAGTCAATTTTCTGTAGTCTCTCTTCGCCGGCAAAACTCCAAACGTTTACTACCTTCGGGCCAATTCACAGTCATAACTATTTTACTCAACTCAAATTAGACAGAAAATTCAACCTCCTTGGTTGAAGGTAACACTTCGTTACGAAACTTACCATCAGTGCTAGCAACACCCTGCAAATAAGAACACAAGGTTAAACCTTCATAACAAGTAAATTGTACTATTTAGAAGCATATAAAAGAAAAATCAACAGTAATAGTCTCAAAGTTCCATACCTTTTGCCATCTTTCAATATCAGTCAGAATAGTTTTACTTTTTTGTGCCGTCTTCTTTGCCACCTACAAGACATTCACCAACTGCAGCAAATCAGTAAGCAGACAAGCAAATTTTTAAAGCTTCAAGAAAATCACCCTAGTATGTTGGATAATGCATCAAATATAGCACTTAATTGTGTGTTTCTATAGCATTTACATAGTTTTCGTACAACTAACATGTTAAACTTTTTATGTGGTTGAAATCTACATAACAAATAACAACTTAAAACTTTGCTCAAGTTTTGAAAAATAATGTCAAACAATAATCTCCTTCACAGGATCATATCGACGGATCAAAGTTCAGAAGGCCACACAGCTCACTATGAATCATCTAAAGTTGTTATTAGTGGCTAGAAAATTGCCTCTTCAACTTTTATCTTCCCAACAGCAACCTTCTCCTTCGTCCCCGTGAAGCCCCTCCTAAACAATGTGCCAGTGGTAGCAGCCGCAGATATAAGACGTTCTTGCATGGCATGTTTCGTCGATGGCTGCTGAAGAAACGCCCATCGACTTTTGACCAGGGAGCCAACTCGCTCTGCCACATCCGCAACATTTCCTTTTGCATCCTTAGCAACCTCGCCCACAAATGTTCCAGCTGATTGTCCAGCTTCTTTAATCTTTACACCTGCATTAAAACCTAAACTAATTATAAAACAGCAAAAACAAGGGCGAACAACAAAAGTAATATAAACAAAAAGGTACCTGAGGAAGAAAAGAATCCAGTAGCCTTATCATGCCACTGAGGCAAGATAGGAGAAGGCATTGGACCAGTAGCAGAGACCAGACTCAAATTCAAAGAAAAATGCCAGTTCAGCCTGTCAGGAACAGACCCGTTATTAAATCGACATCTCTGGGGTGATTACTAATTTACTATTAACTTGTATCTGTTCAACTAGAACAAACAATATATATATATGAAATACATACATGTGTATATATATATATATCAACACACACCATAACGCCAATCTATACAAAAGGGCTGACATAGATATATAATGAACTCCAAGGCCAAAAAAATTTTACAGAATTATTTCAAAAACGAAAAATAGAGAATCAGCAAACACAGAAAAAATATTATCTCCCTATTATTACCTCCAATTCTACTGCTTGGTACCCAAGAAATCAAAGGAAAATCAAAAGTGAAACAGAAATCGTATGCTTCCTCTATTATTTAGTCACGAAAGGGGATTATAATAAACTTCTAAATGCTACCAAGCCGATCACTTTACTCAAACCCGATTTCCGAAAAAAGTTGCCACCTTGAAATCAGTATATTCTTATATATATTGCATCGTATTCCAGCAATCAAAGATATATATAATCAACCATCGATAACTTTATTCAACTCCCAAAAAAAAAAAAACAAAACAAAACAAAAAAAAGCTGAGAAAAATCAATATCAAGTTCATAGCTTGTTCATACAGTCAAAAAAAAAAGGGCAGAAAAAGGAAAATTCAGAGAAAAATCGAAACCCTATTTTCGAAGATAAATTATGAGATTGGGGAATACCTCTATTTGGCTGGTGATCGGCGGAGCTGAAGCGAGACCAAAAAAGCTCAAAAGCAACCGACTTTTTTTTTATTTTTTGGTTCTAGAGAGAGAAAGAAAGAGAGAGAAGGAGAAAGAGAGGGAGAGTCTGTACTGGAAAGTCGTTAGGGGTAGAGAGAGAGAGAAGAGAGAGAGATGATTTAGGAGAGTTGAGAAACGCAGTGTTTCGCTGCGGTACGTGGATCATTGCTTTGGTATGTAGCAAATGGGATCGTGCCACGTGGAAATCAAGGGGTTGAATGATTGACCGGCGTGGATTCGGTCGTTTCTTGACGATTCTCAACTACAGAGATAATGGGTTCTTCGCTGAAAAGGGCCTATCTGACGTGTCATGTGAGCCGCCAAATATTCCCCTTTTATTTTTTTCATTTTTATAATTAGTTTTATGATTAATATTTATATTGATAAGGTGATCTCAAAATGGTATTTTAAAAAGATTTTATGAGAAAAAAATTAATTTGACTATTTTAAAAAAATATTTTTTTTCTTGGTTATTGATCGAAATTAAAGAAAACATGCATATAATTATACATACATAATTTAACGATTATTTTACATTTAATTTGATCATAAGATACTTAATTTTAAATTCAAAAAAAAATGAAGGAAAGAAAACATGCATGCCATTCCAAAACCAGTCTAATAAAAGTACTAAAAAATTATTCTAAAAAATAATAATAATATAAGGACTAAATAATATATGTACCAGATGTTGAAGGTCATGCTTATGTCAAACATAGTTTGCCAGTTGTTTGGCTACTTATATTGATTTATTTTGATAATTTGGCTGGATCTTCTCCTAACACTTAAATCAGTAAATAAATTCATTTGTCCCTTAACTAAACGTGGCTGCTTAAGCCTTCCGAAAAATAATTTGTTAAGGGATAATTACTTGGATGAAAACGACTTGACAAACCATAAAAGTCAACTATCGCTATCCGCTTCCAATTTTGATTTTTGTGTCACAAAAAATGATGTCATCACATATAGAGACCAGTTTTGGTTTACACGGCAACACACCCTTGCCAAATTAGATAACCAAAAAAATTCACTAAAAAAATACAATATATAATTATATATATATATATATATCTAAAATTCCTAAATCAAGCTTTCATACTTTTTTAATGTGTTTTTCATGGCTCGAAACAATATTACAATATTATGAATGATGGTTGCATGAATAATTTAATAATAATATCATAATTGACTCTATTAAAAATAAAGTGCAAAGTTTCAAATATTTCACCTTCAAATTCAAAAGAAAAAAAAACTATATTATGATATATGTATCAGTTGAAAAATTATGAAAAACATGTTTTGATTTAAGGTTAATTTCAATTTTTTAACTCCCAAAAATAAATTTATTGTCTCATTTTGCCCTGGAACTTAAATTGCCATAAGAGCTCATCAATGTTTCATTATTGGTCACCTTGTAACAGGAAACAATTAAAAAAAATGACAACATGAAGTGTAGGAGGCAAGTAATTTGATAAAAAGAATGTTGGGTGACTAATTAGATGGATGAATTGAGTATGATCGATATTATCAAACTGATAGAACATATGAAAACCATAATTTTGAATCATTTGGGTAATATAATCTTGTTCAATTCACCAGCTCAATCAACCATTCCACATTTATTTTATCAAAATACTCTTCATTCATCCATCGTTGGAGGCTCACGTGCTTAATTCTATCATTTTTTCAACGTTCCTGTTACAAAATGACCAATAATGAAATATTTGACACACCAATATATATATAAGATGACATTTTAAATTTCAAAAAGTAAAACAAGACAAAGCATATTTATACTAGCTAAAATTAAATTTTAACAAGAACACACCCATAATCATTCGAGATAGATCAATCATAAAGACTATCAGAAGGAGAAATCTTAAAAAACCAGGTTAAAATTGAAATTAATCATTTTAGGTATGAGCTCAATTCTTTATATCATGTAATATTTTAATTGACTATATTTTTTTAATATACACAGCAAGCACACACATAATTACACATAATTTTTCAATGGGCATATCGTTCACAAGGGCTTTCAAGAAGAAGAATCAGGTGGACCTCATTAAATTACAACTTCCAAATAATTGATTATCGTAAGAAAACTTATGGGCACTTATTTTAATTGACTAATCTTATTGGATATGAAAGAGGACAAAAAAAGGGAACATATAAGAGCAACACATTTATCGGTATCTAAAATCTATTAGATAATTAAGGTGGGTGGCCTGTGTTTATTACCTAATATAATAAATAACCAAACTTTCATTTATTTAGTTAAATAGCCTAATGTATATTTTGCTTAATTAATTTTCATTTTTCCCAAACATCCCCCCTTCTCTCTTTCTCTTCTTCCTGCAACTGAGGTCCACCATCAGAGGCGGCGCAACTCGTTAACCAGATTTGTAGCTCGTTTCCCCTTTGAGATCCCCTCTGTTTTCTTTCTCGTTCCCCGATGACCGGAGGACGAGCATATGTGACGGAGAAGATGTCACGACAACAAGGGAGAGCCAACCTTTTCTATTCCCGATCTTGGCTTCTTCTCCGGTGAGCTATCTTCTGCAATGGCCTATTTTCCATCGTGATCTGGGATGTTGGTTTTTGTTTTGTAGGTTGAATCGTCAATAGGCGAGGTGGTTTGAGAGGAGATCGCACTGTCCCGATGAAGATTGCAAACGCAAACACGATGAAGACGAACTATTAACGGAGCTCGGAATCTCCTTTCACGTTGAGCTCCGGTGAAATCGCGAATCACTGCTCCTGAGATCTAATAGTGATGTGCAGATCTGAAGCGGCGACAATGTCTGGGAGCTCACGAGGGTGTCGTAGGTTCGGGGGCACAGAGAGAAAGTTGTATTCTTAAATTTTTTTTAATGGTAAATCAGTGATTTACTTATAGTTAATCAATGATCAATCTGATTATAAAATTTGTGAATTATATCGGTCAAGCAGTGATTGACCGTATCAATCAATAATTAACTAATGATTAATTAATTATCAAAGACAAAAAGATCTTTTAACTAATTTTTAAAAACTTGAGCTTTTTAACTAATATTGAAAAACTTAGGTCATTTATTAAAAAAACTTACTTAAAAGAAGTCATTTACCTATAAACCCCTTTCTATTTTACCATCTTCAATACCATGGCCTACAAATCTCTTCCAAAACCAATGATCCCTCCACACCCCATCCATCTTCTCAATCGGAACATTCTTGGTCTCCGGCAAGAACCAGTACACAAAACCCGTCATCACCACCACCCAAATCCCAAAGAAGAAGAAAATCCCCGCCTTGAAGTGGCAAAGCATCGCCAGAAACGTCTGCGCAACTATGAAAGTGAAGAGAAAGTTGACCACAACCGTGATACTCTGCCCCGCCGATCTGATCTCCAACGGGAAAATCTCGCTCGGAACCAGCCACCCCAGTGGCCCCCACGACCAACCAAACCCCGCCACGTACACCCCTATCAGAACAAGAACCAAATACCCGTACCCTTTGCTCACCCCTCCATGGTCGCCGAGCTCCGCCGCTATTACTCCTCCGACCATCATCTGTGACACGAACATCTGAACCCCTCCCGCCATGAACAGAGCTCTGCGTCCGAACTTGTCCACTATGAGCATGGAGATGAAGGTCGAGCACGAGCCGACCGCGCCGGTCATCACCGCCGACAGCAGCGAGGCTTCTTCGCCTAGTCCGAGGGTTCGGAAAAGTAACGGCGCGTAGAAGGCGATGACGTTTATTCCGGTGACCTGTTGGAAGAAGGGGAGCAGTATCGACATGACCAACTGAGGCCTGTACTTTCTCTGTACGATGTACTTGAACGGGTGTTTGATGGTTTTGGATACGTCGCTGGCTTTTACGAGGTCGTCGAATTCGGTTTCGACGTCGTCGGTTCCTCGGACTCGTTGCAGCATCTCTTTTGCGGTCTGCGGGTTGTCGCTGCGTTGGATTAGGCTGTTGGGAGTATCTGGGAGGAAAAGTGCTCCTAGTGTTAGGACTGCGGCTGGGACTGCCGCCAGAGCTAGGGAGATTCTCCAGCCCCACCCGGCTTTGATCTTTTCGGTGCCGTAGTTGATTATACTCGCCGACAGTGCCCCGATTCCAATGCTGAATTGGAAGCCGTTGTTGAATGCTCCTCTGTATCTCGGTGGTGCCATTTCGGAGAGATACAAAGGAACTGACTGTACAAACAGAACGATATTATTAGAAGTTGAATTTGTCCCACGTCACTAAATTACTAGACTATTAAGATGTTTATCTATAAATTAGTATTCTATTCTCCGAACTAACTTTAGGAGATGAGTTTTATTCAAAGGCCCAATTATCATATACTATTATTATTATTATTATTTTGAATTAAAAAGTGTTGAGTGAATGCTAGTGGTGGTGTTGATCACTAATGAATAGGAGTTACCTGGTTAGCGAAACCAACGCCGACTCCTAGCAAGATGCGGCCGAGGATTAGCATGTAGATGTTTAGAGCTGCTCCGCCTAAGGCGGAGCCGGCGAGGAATGAAGCACCCCCTATGAGGATTGAAGGCTTGCGGCCAAAGGCATTGGTGACTGATGAGGCAAACAAGGAAGCGACTAGACCGGCTATGTAGAGCGAGGATGTGAATGAGGTCAAGAGCTGGCTGTTGAATTTGCAGTAGTTGCTAATCTTGGTGTCTTCTTTCATTTTGTGAAACACTTCTGGGAAGAATTTCTTGAGAAATGGTTCCATTGAACTTACCCCACCTTCAAAGTTTAATGTACAAGTATAACAAGAAGCTAACTTTAGTCGTCGGATACAAAATTTCAGATGTTTTGATAGGAAATTTGTATCCAATTTCAGATTTTTGATAGTAAATTTTCCTTCTTTCACCATTGAAATCATGAATCTTTTGATCATCAAAGTCTTCCACATCATGATGATGAAAATGTTGGCAAAATAGATCATAACTATCGTATTAATTAAGTGGGATTTCGATCGTTAATTTTGTACGTATAAGCTAAATCATTCATTAGGAAAAATGCCCATGTAGATGAACACCAAAAGGATGTCTCATATAAGTCATGCCACTACTTATATACAAAATGTAGTCTTAGAGGGCAAAAAAACTAAAGGAACCATACAAATTCATACCATAGCCAAAAAAAGTTCATAATATACTTCACCAAAGTTTTTTTTTTTTTTTTTTTTGAAGAAAAAATTTATGTTATGATGAAAAATGGAAGAGATATAGAGAGAGACCTGAAATTCCAATGTCATAGCCAAAAATAACACCCCCCATGGCTGCCATCATACATGAGAGGATAACAAATGGAGTGATTTTGCCATTGTATTGCCCGCCGTGGCTTGTTATCGCCATCCCCACCGCCATAGCTTCTTCCTATCGCAGAGGATGAGAGACGGAGATGAGATGAGAGACAATGAAAAGATAGAAAATAAGAGATCAGAAAGAGCGAGAGTTGCATTGGTAGAAAAAGAAAAATTAATATGGCAGTCTTGTTTGACTGAAAGTCTTAGATATCGGTATCATTGAAATGTAAGAGGAGAGTATACTCGAAGAGTCAACACTATAAACATTTTTCTATTCTTATCACCCAAAAAAAAAAAAAGTCAACATTAACATTAACATTAACATGGACTTTTTTTTGCAGAAAATAACACGTGAGCTGAACATAGAAGTTGCGGAACTGAATGAAATTAAGCAGGACCACTTGACTAAATTATAGAATTTTGTCTGAACAATCTGTAATGCCAGAGATTTTTTTCTCTTTTTTTTTTTGGGTGTCTAAGGTTAAAAAATTGGGAATGTGTAAAAATAATTGATAAATCTATAGTTATAAGACACATGTTGTCCCAGTTCCACAATAATTGGAGGAGGAACAATTAACATTTCAGAAGTATTGAACAACTGGATGGACAACAATGTCCACGCTTGATTATTATGTGGTCCTAACTCCTAACTAACAAATGTACGTTTTACTTTTCTCCTTAGAATAGTCTTATATATATATATATATATATATATTTTTTTTTTTTTTAAATAGAGCATTATAGTTTTTTGTTTCAAAAAATAAGAATCACGGTAATCACACACGAGTGGGCCCATCAAGTGTCATTTGTGAGGTAATCGAGATGAATTTCATTATTCTTTTTTATTAGTTCCGTAACTACAATTGTTACTATGAGGAGTCGTGTATTTTTTTTTATTTTTTTTTTTTCAAATGGCCCGAGTATAAATATATTACATAGATATCAAATCAAGAAGAATCTTATATAAAAATGAGTTATTTGGTGAACAAATCATTACAGGGATCTGGTTCTTACCCGCTTTTACTTGATTATTTATTTATTTTTAAGAGTTAAATCGAAATGAAGTTTTCAATTGAAGAAGTACTTGAATCAACATACGGGTCTGTTTGGTTGATAAGTTCGGTTTAAATTAAACTGTATTTTTTTTTATCATGTTTTTTATTTTTTTCTCCAAAAGTTTTTTGTCTTTTCTAAAAAAGTCAACCAAAATTACTATTTAAACTTATAAATCTTAACTCAAATTCATACACCAAACTAACCCGTAATGTTTATCCTCCTCAAGAGCAAGCACTGCTAGTACATTGTACACGTGGAGATTTCTTACAATTCTGAAGAAAGTAAACGACATAGTTCACACTTTTTCTTCACTGATCAACGACTCGAGTTACAAGTTCTTGCTGTTGTTTCATGTTGTTTTCTTTTTTGACATGGTTGTACTTCTCATCTTTAAAGTTTCAGGTGTATTTCAGTTGTTGTTGTTTCTATCTTGATGTTATTATTTTCTAATTTTTCTTGTCGTTTAGTTTGTATCGTTTTATTTTATTTTTTATTTTTATTTTTAGTTTTTCATATTTATGTCGGCTGTAATAATGTCGTTTTAACATCACTGTAGTTAATTATCATTATTTGGCCGTTTTCATCGTATAGTTGACTATCGTTTTTATTCTCTGCCGTTCTCTGTGTTATTATTGTTTTTATGATGTCGTTTTAACTGTTGTCGTGTCCATGCACGTAATATCTTTATGTGCAGTTTGCTTTTCATATCGTTCAAGTAATGTATAGTTTCTGCAGTTAATACAATTCTTCAAACCTACTATCGTATTTTTTTAAAAAAAAATTTTTATAGTTTAATGCCGTTTTCCGTTCATGTCGTTCTTTGAGGTCTTTGCCGTTTTACAATTACTGTCTTCTTGTGGTCTCTGTAGTTTTCTATGTTACTTTCCTTTCCCACTCATGTCACTTTAAGTGTTGTCGTTTGTGGCTATAATTTATTTATCAGCTTATGGCGTCTTCATATATTATTGTCGTTTCCATCTTGATGTCATCAGAGACAAAGGGAGGAAGGCTTTAGGGGGGGGGGGGCTTAAACTTTTTCCTAATTAAAATTTTGTATATTTTTTTTACTCAAATTTACAAATAGCCCCCCTTAAAAAAATTAAAAACTTCATTTTATTTCCTCAAAAATTAAGAAACTTATAGTTATTAGTCCCCCTCATCCAAATTTCTGGCTTCATCATTGGATGTCATCTTCACGTATTTGTGTTTGTAGTTATTGCCATTCTTATCTTGATATCGTTCCTTTAAAAAAAAAAAAAATTTGTTCTTGTTCTTTTGATAGTTGATCGATGTTTTTTGTAAATGCTTTTGTCTTGGCTTTCTAGTTTATATTGTTTTCTAAATTTACCGTCGTTTTTTGAGTTTTATGTTTACTGAAGTTATTGTCATTTTCATCATCGGTCATTGTCGTTTTTCAATTTTTTTTTTTTTTTTTTTTGATAAAACATTTTCGTTTTTCAATTGATGTCGTTGTTGAGGTATTCGACGAATCTGGAATGAACTAACGGATCAAGGCCTAAAGTTTGTACGAGTGCCGAAAGGATGGGCCTAATGGGTAAACTAGGCATTGCCCAAAACCCAAACTAAAACCTTAAACGGGGTGGTTTGCAGGATTGCCCTAAAAAAAGTAGAGTCTAATAATATTAATTTTAGTTTTTTTACATCAAATTAGATAAGTACAAAGAGTAAAAAAATTCAAGTATCGTTAAGGGAGGATAAAAAAACATATGCATGTTTATCTAAATGACAGTTTTTTCCAAATTTTTCATTTATTAATTATTTGTTTTTCAAAGTTACGTAACATCTTATACATAATTTAATGGAATTTGAGCTATTTACATATCTCTCATTTATTTTTTTTGGTAAATAAAGGACAGAAATATACATAGCCCAAATTCCATTATGAATTTTAATCCTTTTGGTAAATCATTTAAAATCAAAACATTTCAACTTATTTTTGTCTCTTTTTGAAAGGCCAACAAGTTTTTTTAATGAGTTTTTGAAAAATCAAATAACTCCAATTTAAATATTTTAACTTAAACCTATCAACCACACATATATACGTGTGTGTACATACTTCAGAATAAAGAGATTCAGGTTTTTTTTTTTTGCTAGAAATAAAAAGATTCAAGTTGTAGTATAATCAAGTAGACAAGTCGTTTTTTTCCCGGTAATTTTAAAGGAATCAAATGATTTCATGACTTTAGCCTACCATATTATACAATTAAACACTATAATCTTCATCTAATCTTAACAAGGATTGTGGGCTCGTTTGATAGAGTTTTTTACTTTTGCTTATAGCCAGTAAAAGAAGAGAAATAAAAACTGTGACTTCTCAGTAAATGTTTGGGATCAAATAGCTTTTAAAATCATGTAATCTTTAAAATTTTCTAATAATTAATAAAAATGTTGAAATGAAATCTATAATATTTAATTTAAATTTTGTTACAAGTTTTAAAATATGTTTAGAAGAGCTTTTATTCGAAGCCATATTTTTTAGTTTTGACAAGAAACACTTTTAAAAACTGAAAGTTTTTCTGACAGATTATTGAAATACTTTCAGAAGCCGCTTTTAAACCTAATAAATCAAAAACAGCTTCTAAAAAGCTTTATCAGACAAGTTTATAATTTTATTACAGAAACAATCATCCCTCGGATGTGACTACTATTATTGAGCTGATGTGCCCGTCTAATCGTCTATAATGTAGGTGTATGCGTGTGTGTGTGTATTTATACATATTGAATTTTCTTGTCTTGATAAAATGTTATTACTCAGAAAACAATTAGCAACGACTTAGAGACCGTCTCTAAATAAAATCCCATTTTTTCTTATTTATTCTTCTTTACTCTGCAAAATATTATTAATTTAGTTTCTGTTCCTTGATAAAACAACAAGGACGCTTCAGTTAGAAATTATATATATATATATATATATGTATATCATTATTGATATTGTATGGTTGTATATATACCTAGAACCGCATGTTAGAATAGACACACCTAGCACGTTATGGATTCGGTAGTTGAGGTTTCCTTCTCAATTAGATATATTTTAAAGTTAAATGCATGTGGTTCTGAAAACTTCCAAAGTTTTACATTAAAAAGTAAGGAGCCAATTTAAAACGAATTAATCTTATAAAATAATAATAATAATAATAATAATAATAATAATAATAATAATAATGTTATGCCAAACAGAACTTCAACGATATAGAGCAAATAGTCTGCAATTAAATAATGAATTTAGTGATTAGTGATTTGTGGAACCCCCTTGTGTTGAAATTGTAGCCGTCCATCAAATTTAAAATGTTGAAAGAGATCGCCAAAAACATATCAGAATCTTGAGGATATTGTAACGACCAATAACCAACATCAACGGCAACATCCATGGGAATTTTGACTTATTGTGCATGATAGAAGCTATGGCGGGACCCACCTGGACCCACAAAGCTCCTTTCAAAATTTTTTATTTCGGTAAATAGTTCCTTTCAATTAGATAATTAGTAGTTAATGCAAGCCACGATGTTAATTAGTCAAGGAAAAACTGCTTGAAAATTGGCCACGTAAATACTATAATTAATTTAGTTATCAGTTCTCTTCTGAAAAAATAAAAAATAAATAATAAATTTGTGATAAGTTTCCCCTTAAAATAACAAGTTTTAGACTGTTTACTCTTAATTAATAGATGTCTATATAGACAATAGCGACGGAATCAATCTTCCATTTCAATAAACGTTTGTACTAATATTTTTTAAATTAAAAAATATATAAATTACAAAATTCAGAGAGAATGTACATGTTAAAACTTCATACAAGTGGTGGCAAAACAAAAAAAAAAATATATAATTTTTAAAATCTTATTTTAAAAAACAAAAAAAGTCAGTGGAGGCACCTGCATTTGACCTCAAATGGCTCCGTCACTAATAGATAACAAATACTATTTCAGTTGTTAGGGTTGACATGAGTTAAGGGAGCGATTTTAGGCTTGTTAAATATTGCGAACAAGTGTATTTATCACAAAAATTGAGAATGTTAAATAGATGTTGTGTATTATTGTGTATTGATCAATGAAGCGGACGTTGCTTCGCTACCTATAAAATCACTATTGAAGCCTCATTTGTAAAACCATTTTCTTGAGGAAAAGTGCTTTAAAGTCAAGACTTTTTTTTTTTTTTTTTTTGTCACTTTCGTGGGAAAAATGTACAAAGAAAACTGATCAAAACCCATGTTCTACATATTATTACGAGTAGAAAACTGATAGACAATAGGTCAAAATCGAGGAAAATGAAAAAGGAATTTTAATTATGTTTGGTAGGATGCCATTATCGTTAGTGTAGCTAACAAATTTGGCGTCTTATTACGATCGTAATAGTAGCGCAATTCAATGGACATCTCAGGTCCTCAAGTAAAATATTTAATAAATATTTTTACAATTTCACACTTTTTTTTTTTTTACAAAAGAGAAAACGATATTCTTTATTTCTTTTTCTTTTTCTAATTCCCTTCTTTTGCAGTTTTAACATTTAGCTTCATTGGCCCCTATTACATGTTCTTTGCTAAGTAAATATATAAAATTAACTTGATCAAATAGATTCATGGAAATGTCGTTCAGATTTGGTAGTATTTAAAAAAAAAAAATAAATAAATAAATAAATAAACCACAAGCTCATGCTAATAGAAAGTGAACTAGTTATCTTGGACGGATGTAACATTATTCAAGACTATTGATGTTTGGAATATTTAATCATTTTATGTAACTACATATATATTATCCGGTAAATATGATTAGCATACATAACAAATCCTCAATCTATTTTAGTCCAATTCCGCAAAGCTCAATATCCTCTTTTTCTAATGCAGAAGAAAAGATGTAAAATTGTAATTATAATTTATTCGTTGCATATATATATCAAATAAGATTCTAATGACCCCAAAGCACATGATCATATTTCAAATCCCAGCCAAAATCCCTAACGACAACGAAAATTATTTATAAACAAATCAATTATTAATCATAGATCTACGTGGACTCCTACTCTACTCATAGCTTATATGAGTCTCCACTCTCCGGCCCTTAATCTTTTCCTCTATAAATACTACAACAAAGTTTGCAAGTGTAAATCACAAGCAAAAACATAGCAAAAAGTTCATATACTTTAGTACTAGAGAACTACGTATATACATATATTTATATATATATATATATATATATATATTATATAGTCATGGCTGCAATTAGGTTATCCTGGTTCAGCTTGTGCCTTCTCCAATTGCTTGCTCTATTTTGCAACTTTGAGCTTTGCCTTAGCTTTAAAACAAAGCACTTAGGCTTGTCAGCCGTTGGCACTCATTGGTCGTCCGCCGGAGCCACTTGGTACGGCAGTCCCGATGGCGCCGGAAGTGATGGTACGTCATCGTTTCTGGCTATAAAAATATGTATTGTATGTATAATGTATGTATGTATGTATGTATAGAAAGGGAGTTGAATAATGTATTTAATTAAAATTATTTTTTGAATGCAGGAGGATCTTGTGGGTATGGAAAGTTGGTGTCACAAACTCCATTTTCATCCATGGTTACTGGAATAAGCCCTTCTCTCTATAATTCAGGCAAGGAATGTGGAGCCTGCTATCAGGTATATATGAATTAACTTTGTTTTTTGTCTTCAATTAGCTAGTACAAAGTTAATTATATTTCAAAGGAAAAAAGGCCCTTTTATTATTATTATTTTCTTTTCATTAGTCAAGGTTTATGTATACTTTATTAGAAACTCCATTATTCTCATTAGACTTTGTCAATTATACTTTTTTTTTACTGTTTATTCAAACGATCTTTAAATTTTGTCTCTATTCTAGTTTTTACATTTTCCGTTCCTATTTAGACACGTGATAACATTATTGTGTCCCTTAGAAAGCACAACTCTCTTAAGTACTAACAAAAACAAGAACTATTTTTTGCCTTGGCTTGACGCAATAGGTGAAATGCACAAAACACCCGTCTTGTTCAGGCAAACCAGTGAGGGTGGTCATAACCGATCTGTGCCCTGGATGTCTCTCCGAATCTGCTCATTTCGACCTCAGCGGAACTTCATTTGGCGCCATGGCACTTCCGGGCCAAGAAGAAAAACTACGAGACACAGGAGTTTTGGAAATTATATATTCACGGTATGATCATAAATACTTAATTAAGCAAGATTTTGCCTAATTATGTACTCAAAAGTTAAATAATTCATGAAAAAAAAAAAAATAACATTAGGCTTTTTAGCAACAATTTTTGAAAATTTTTCAGATTTTAAGGGGATGATGTTGTCTAATTAATTGTTGAGGATCAAATCTATAAAACAATAGAAGTTCATGGACTAATCGTGCAAAAAAATTCAGGGGTCAGACTGTTTATGCTTTACATGTTTCGGGACCGTCAAAAACCTAAACTATCAATTGTGACCCAAAAAAAAAAAAAAAAAAAAATCCTTGAGGGGACATGTGTGACATACTACTACCAAACCCAAATAAATTACCACGATATCTTTTTACAATTTTTTTTTTGTTTCCCTAGTGTGGCATGTGACTATTCAGGGAAGACCATAGCGTTTCACGTTGACCAAGGGTCAAACTCCAACTACTTAGCAACAGTGGTTGAGTTCGAAGAGGGAGATGGTGATCTTGGCGCCGTGGCGCTTAAGGAGGGCTCGTCGGAGGAATGGCGAGTGATGCAGCAGTCATGGGGTGCGGTTTGGAAGCTAGACGCTGGCTCACAACTACACCCGCCATTCTCAATCAAGTTGACATCCCAGTACTCAGGTCAGACTCTTGTAGCCAAAGACGTGATCCCAGAGGGATGGAAGCCTGGTGCCACCTATAGATCCGTGGTTAATTACCTGTGACCACACTATTAATAATATGTATTAGTCTTAATTATGTTTCCCATTAGACGTGTGGAAACCTGTAGGCGTGCTAGTATATGGTTAATGGGTGCAAGTTTGGGTTTTTAATTATTAGTATTAGCGAAAAAGGTCATGTGTTAGTGGAGTTTGGTTTTGGGAAATGTTGTTTGTAGGTTAATTTGCAAAGCGGGCTTTGAGATCAAAGATATGATCTGGCTGCTTGTAGCTTGAAGTGTAAAGTGAATTGAGTAATGTTTCTGCAGTACTTTTTATTTTTATTTTTATAAACAAGTGTATGCAGTTTTGATATGTGTAGCATTTATTCACACACACACATATATATATATATCGGATGTATATAAACTTACAAATTTGATATATATTTATAAAATGGTCTTAAATTCAGTATCTGATAATGTGTGATGGATTTCCCTTGCATTACGTGTGGGGTCATTTGGTAAAGAAAGATTTTTAGTTATTAATATATTAGAGATGTCATTCAGCAAAATAAATAAATGAATAATACATTGAGATGGCTGATGACGTAATTTGTAAAGGAACGAGAGGATGATAACAGTAACGTCAAAAAAACCGGCCAACTTTGTCATATATATGTGTGTGTGTTTGTATTTTAGATTTCAAGAAATCAATAGTAATTTTAAGGAAAAACATATATTAACTTCCAAAACTTCAATTTGCAAGATTTTTTTTTTTAAACAATTACAATCCACATATACCTATTGGTTGAGAGTGATTCTCCTTTTAAAAATAATTTTTTGTTATTTTTCTAGTGTCAGTGAATGTACAAACTACTTCTTACCAAATTTTAAAAGTGATTATTTTTTCTCCAACCCATTTTAAATTGTTTTACCAAACATAAATACAAAAAATTTTATGCAAAAAGTAAAAGTATCTTCCTAAAATCAAATCCCAAACTAGTCTTTGGTGGGTAATTTGATACACAACCTTGGTGTCACCTTTTGGGTTTCCTTGTTCTTCAACATTATGAAGCCCATTTAAAGCTCAAAGAAACAGGCTTCAAATGAGCCCAATCAAAAAGCCCACGAGGCCCAATACACGTTTAGCCTACTCTTCATTGGTTAGGCTTGATTTATCCAACAAATGACAAAAGTAAATTAAAGTTGAATCTAAACGAGGTTGAATAATATCAATAAATGGGTTTAGTAAAGCTAAAACTGCAGGGTGGTCAGCACTTGAAGGAGCTTTTTCCAGGAGTACCAACTCATCAGCCGATTCACTTCTCTTCTTCTTCTTCTTCTTCTTCTTCAACCTTTCGCCATTTCTGTACAGATTTCAAGCTTTTTCCACCCACAGTGAAAAGGGTTCCTATTAGCTCGTCGTCTTCTTCAACACTTGGAACCCAGAAGTACAGCTTGTCAGTAAGAGCCAGTGCCACTCACGACATGGTCAAAGCTATTCGGGTTCACGAATTTGGTGGTCCTGAGGTCTCTCTCTCTCTCTCACTCTCTCTCATCTAGCCTTAGTTTCTGCAAAGTACGAATCTTTTGTAATTTTATTCGCGGATTGGAAGTTGGGATTTTCTGCTTTTCGGTTGTGGTAAATAATGTTCATGTTTTGAAAATAATGTTCATTTTTTGATAACCAATTTCGGATTTGTGATGGGATTTTTTATCAGTGATTAGAGGATCATCTGATTGGACTTTAATTTAATGATTGACATGTTAATTTAGGTACTGACTGTGAGTTATTGATCACTAGCAAAGGAAGAAAATATTGACTAATATCCGTAATTCGGGACCCACCTCTATACAAATATCCATTTTATTGATATGTTATACTGTTTTCCGAACAATATCTGTATTATTGGCATATATTTCTACATTTTATTGCCTTGATTTGTGGTAATGCTAAATTCTGAATTCCGATACGTGTGTTGGTTATTGTTTACTTATTTTTATTCATTTGAGTTGCACATGATTTGTGAAAGGTGTTAAAATGGGAAGATGTGGATATTGGAGAGCCGAAGGAGGGCGAGATTCGTGTCAAAAACAAGGCTATTGGACTGAATTTCATCGATGTCTTCTACCGCAAAGGGGTTTATAAAACTTCGACAATGCCCTTCATTCCAGGTTTTGTTCCATTTCTTTAAGGCGTACTAGTAAAAGCAGTTTTGATTTGGGTTTCTACAATAGTGATGATTAAGTGGGGGAAGAATAATAGTTGCCTATGGTTTCCATTAACTAATTAATTACTTGCTTTACTGTATACTGATCAAGTTTTTCCATTCCAGGTATGGAGGCTTGTGGTGTCGTGACGGCAGTAGGTCCTGGACTTACTGGCAGGCAAGTTGGTGATATTGTAGCTTATGGTGGGGCCCCGTTGGGCTCCTATGCTGAAGAGCAGATCCTTCCCGCAGACAAAGTTGTGCCTGTTCCTGAATCCATTGGCCCTGTCATTGCTGCATCTATCATGCTTAAGGGCATGACGGCTCAGTATTTACTCCGTCGTACCTTTAAGGTTTATCTATATACATTCGTATTTTCTGTTATGCTTTTAGCTACAAATAACGACATTTGGAACAAGTAGCAATTGAAGTAGAACTGTCAATGCTATTTATGCAGGTCACTATTTGTCTGTTACCGGAGTGCTAATGAATTTGTTGCTTGGTGTTGCTTAAATGACTTTGTACAGGTTGAACGTGGACACACAATTCTTGTACACGCCGCAGCTGGTGGGGTTGGATCTCTGTTATGCCAGTGGGGAAATGCTCTTGGAGCCACTGTCATTGGAACTGTCTCGACAAAAGAGAAAGCCGCTCAAGCCAGGGCTGATGGAGCTCACCATGTCATATTCTACAAGGAAGAGGATTCTGTTGCCCGTGTTAATGAGATTACATCAGGCAACGGGGTTGATGTCGTCTATGATTCTGTAGGGAAGGATACCTTTGAGGTAATTTTTACTTACAAAACAAAATTTCTGTTTATTCATTGTCCCAAAGATTGAAACGAGAACCCGAGTAGGTTGATTTATTGTAACTCCTGCTTTGCCAGTCTAGTTGGTCATGTTGAAAAATAGTCTTACAGGAAAGTTTCTTTTTCAGGGATCACTGGCATGCTTAAAACCCCGTGGATACATGGTGTGTTTTGGACAGTCATCAGGGGCACCAGATCCAGTACCCTTATCAGCTCTTGCAGCAAAATCGCTGTTCTTGACAAGGCCATCCCTCATGCAATACAATGCAACTCAAGATGAACTATTGGCGGCTGCAGGAGAGGTATTTGCCAGCATTGCATCCGGTGTTTTGCGAGTTCGAGTAAATCACACGTACCCTCTGTCTCAGGCAGCTCAGGCACATGCAGATCTGGAGGGTCGTAAAACAACTGGTTCCGTTGTTCTTATCCCCTGATCCTTTCCATCTCTTCATTGTTATAAAGAGTTGGTTTGTTCATTTGAAAAGGCACTATAATATATGTACCGGTATTGTAAAGTTCTGCACCTGTTTGGGATGTGACTAACTTAATTGCATAATTAAAAAAGATTTTGGAGTGTATCTCCTCTTTTCCTGGAAAAATTCAAACTTTAGCATTGATTTCTCTGACGTTTCACAAAGAACTTCTAACTTAAGCATCACTCCTGTTTTCGGAGCCGATTACCTTATGAATGAACCGAATGATTATACCGAACGACTATGTAGATTATGCGAATGCAAATACACAGTTTTGTGAACTATGTAAAAGCATTTTCTTAAATCATTCTTATACTAGCCTAAGGTTAGTAATTTGATACACAATATCCTTGGTGTCATATTTAGAGACGGGTTAAGTCTCTTTTCTTCAACAACAAAATATGGTTAGCCGAGCTTCCAAAGGGTGGACGGAGTGGTTGTGGTTTCACCGAGAGAGTGATCTACGGTTTGAGTGTCCTGCTCTACCTTGGGATGTTTCTAATACAGGAAAGTGAATGGGTGATACTAGCGAAATGACCAAACCCATTTAAAGCTAAAAGCAACAGGCAATACAAAAGCTCACGAAGACGTCTGACCAAAACTTCCTTTACTTGGTTGCTTTTGAAGAAAATGATATAAGCAAAAGTTGAAATATACAAGCACCTTTAACCCAGTGCAATATTGATGTGTTTAATGAAAAATTTTGACATTTAAAGAAGTGTTATTTCAAAAAATGTTATTTTTGATATTTAATTCTTATAAATATAATCAATATTAAATTTGATATTTAATTTTGTTTTAACCTTTTCATCTAATATTAAAGTTTTGTCATTTTTAAATTACTTAAATACAAATTTTAATTTTATGAATGTTAAACTTGAAAATGCAATCGCAAAAGAAAAAAAAAATATTGAATATGTTATTTTTGATACATTTTTGTAACAAACATAACACATACGAAAGACAAGATCTAACTCAGTGCTAACTCAGTGGACCCACTTCTCTTGAAACCATCGCCATTTCCGTGCAGGTATAAAAGCTTTTTCCACGATTTCGAATACCATTTCCTCTTCTTCTTCTTCTTCAATAAATGAAACCCAGAACTAATCAGTAAGAGCGCTTGCCAGTTGCCACTCAAGCATCATCACCAGTATAGTAGATATGGTTAAAGCCATCAGGGTTCATGAACTTGGTGGTCCTGAGGTCTTTCTCTGAGCACCTCTTCTTTTTAATTTTTCCCTTTCTGCATTTTTATCTAGCTTTAGTTCCATTGACATAATTTATTTAGCTTTTGGAGCCATAATTCATTCATTTTCTTGAGAACCAATTTCTGATTTTTGGTGGGATTTTTATGGGAATTCGAATATCATGTTATTGAAAGTGTTCTTTTTATTATTATTATTATTTTTTAATTTTTTAATTTTTTCGTTTTACTAAAACTGTGTTGGTGATGATTGGGAAAGGTGTTAAAATGGGAAGATGTGGAAATAGGAGAGCCAAAGGAGGGAGAGATTCGTGTGAGAAACAAAGCCATTGGGCTGAATTTCGTTGATGTCTACTTCCGTAAAGGGGTTTACAAGGCTCCTACAATCCCCTTTACCCCAGGTTCTGTTTTCTTCCTCTAGAGCTCACAAATTAGACACCTAATTTGTCTTCTAGTAATCTTATCATTGGTTAGTTAATTACTTTCTGTATTGTATACTCAGTGATGATTTTTTTGTATCCCAGGTGTGGAGGCTTGTGGTGTCGTGACGGCGGTAGGTCCCGGACTAACTGGCCGGAAAGTTGGAGATATTGTAGCTTATGCCGGGACCCCGATGGGCTCGTATGCTGAAGAGCAGATCCTTCCTGCAGTTAAAGTCGTGCCTGTTCCTGAATCCATTGGTCCTGTCATTGCTGCATCCGTTTTTCTCAAGGGTATGACCGCGCAGTTTCTACTCCGCCGTTGCTTCAAGGTATATCTATATGCAAGTCAGGGTCTGGCATGGCCCTTTAACATATGTAGCAAGTGATGGAGAACTTTCAATGCTTTATATGGGAGTGTGAATTCGTTTTTGTCTTAAATTGTCTTTATACAGGTTGAACGTGGACACACGGTTCTTATTCAGGCGGCTGCTGGTGGAATGGGATCTCTATTATGCCAGTGGGCTAATGCTCTTGGAGCCACTGTCATTGGAACTGTCTCGACGAAAGAGAAAGCCGCTCAAGCCAAGGATGATGGAGCTCACCATGTCATAATCTACAAGGAAGAGGATTTTGTTGCTCGGGTTAATGAGATTACATCAGGCAACGGGGTTGATGTTGTCTATGATTCTGTTGGGAAGGATACCTTTGAGGTAATGGATACTTCCTTACCGACTAAAAAAGTACTGTTTTTTAATTGTTGCAAAAGATTCAAACGAGAACCTGATTAGGTTGATTTGATTCATAGTAACTTCTGCTTTGCCAGTCTAGTTAGTTGATCACGATCTATAAAAGGGTCTTAAAGTAAACCTTTTTGTTTTTAGGGATCGTTGGCATGCTTAAAACTCTGTGGATACATGGTGAGTTTTGGACAGTCATCAGGGACCCCGGATCCAGTACCATTATCAGCTCTTGCAGCAAAATCATTGTTCCTGACGAGGCCAACTCTTAAGCATTACAATGTAACTCGCGATGAACTATTGGCGGCTGCAGGAGAGGTCTTTGCCAGCATTGCATCAGGTGTTCTGCGGGTTCGAGTAAATCACACATACCCTCTGTCTCGGGCGGCTCAGGCACATGCAGACCTCGAGGGTCGTAAAACAACTGGTTCCGTTGTTCTTATACCCTGATCCTTACCATCTCTCATTGTCATAAATAGTTTGTTTGTTGGTTTAGAAAAGGCATTAATACATACGTATTGGAAAGTTCTGCGCCTGTTTTGAGTTTGCTGCTGGACAAATGTGACGAAAACTCGTGTACATATTTTAACTAAAAAAAAAAAAAAAACTTTAGAGTATGTCTACACTTTTACTAATGTTTAATTTTAGCATTGATTTCTCTTGTCGTTTCACAATGAACTTGTGGCACTAAGAAATTCGTGGGTTGTGTCTGGTTGATTTGATCGGGTTTTCAGAGGTTGTTTGACAAAATTGTGTGTTTTGCTTAATTGATTAGTTTGTCATAGTTCTTGGTAATTTTCACAGTTTTGGGTTTAAAATATGTAATCATCCCGAAGAAAAATGTAAGTAAAAGTAAGTAAAAGTTTTGTTTTGCATCTATTTGTCCTACCAAAGGCTAGATTTGTATAACATTCCTGTAAAAGTTGTGAAATTTGGTTGGTAACAAGGGATGGATTTCGGACATTTTAACTTTAAGGTTAAGGTGGTAAAAAACAATTTTGACGGTAATATTTTCCTGGTTTAATTTTTTTTATTTTTATAACCAATTATAGGTCATTGTTATTCAGGAAAAATAAATAGGGAAACGGTTTCTTTAAAAAAAAAAAAAAAAAAAAAAAAAAGAGGAAAACCAGAGTTTGGTAGCTTCTTTAAAATGATTTAGTTTTGGGTGTGAAAATTGAATGAAAATTTTTTGAGAATGATGTTGAGATCGCTTATATAATTATGTTTGGTTTTGTTATTAATTTTTTATAGATTGGTTTGGAATTTTGGGATATAAGAAAAATGTGAAATTGTGATTATAAGAGACCAGGAGTTTTGGGATATAAGAAAAATGTGAAATTGTGATTATAACGTATAAGAAACCAAAATGGGTTTTTAATTCTGAGAAAGCTAGCCAGACAAGTGAAAACGACGTCAGTAAATCAGCGACATGTCGTTCGAATCTAGGCATTCGTAATGTATTTTAAACGACAAACGCAAGTAAACACGACCTAAATAAATAAGCGACATGTCGTTTGAATCGTTAGCCCGGTAAAACGACTCGGCATTTGTAATATTTGGAAAACAACAAACTGGAACGACATATGTTTCTTTCTAAAGTGACAAAACCGTGCAAATGATAAGCATGCCGTTTTTGTTCCATAATAAAGTGTGGTCTCTTTTAATACAAAATGAGAAGGAATAAAACGACAGTTGTTTAAGAAACATCATGTTCTTTTCCATCCAGTTTACAAACTGACATGTCGCTTCTACAGTAAGTTGTTGCTGTCTATACGACATGTCGTGCGCTGAAAGGATGTCTGTACCAAATTACCAATTAGGAATGAACAACATGATGTTTAAGCGTCGTTTCTTGTCCACGACAAGAAGCCACACGTTTCATAAAACCGAAACTTCGTTTATTCTAAAGGTAAAACTGTAATTCGTTTTTAAAACTTAAATGTCGTTTTTTTTGCTTAACGGTCTTAACGTGTCGTTTATTGGAGACAAGGGCGGGTGAATATAGTTTCCGATCTGGAAAAGTAACAGCCAAGGATGACAATGTCGTTCATCTGTCGCGAAATTTTGTACTTAAAAAAAAAAAGGTCAAAAAGTAATCTAAATTAGGGAATATGATTATTAGAGAATGGCCTTTGATAATTACCTCTCTTGGATAGTTTGAAACTCAGATAGTTTATATAAATATATAATTCCTATCTGCTAGAGATAGCATTTCCTCCTTATTATGACACTTTTTCTTAAAGGTTTAATTGAGATTTTAATGTAGTAAGATCTCCAATTAGAAATTACATGTTTTTCCTATTTCTAATTTTTCCTAATTTTTTTAGTATACCTTTTAATCCTCTTTCACCGTTTAACTGAATATAAGGTCAAAATTCAAGGCTAAAGAAAGGTGAATTGAACTTTTTTGTTTCATGGACACTACTAGTTTGTTGTTGGATTTATTAACGTTTGTCAACACTATACATACATACTCACACACACACACACACACACACACATATATATATATATATATATATATAGTCTAATTCGGTTGTTTAAAAAATTATAATAAAGTAGCAATACCTAACTGAAGACTAGTAACTCAAAAAGAAAAGAAAAGGCCGGAGACGAATAATTTGTTTAAACTCAAAATCAAACATCAAATACATTTATTTGTGTTTGGAGTACCTATATATAATAAGCTCAAAGAGTCAGTAATTCAGCCGAAACTTACATAAATTTCCCAAATTTTTTTTTGTTTTTTTTCCCCCTCTTCTTCTAGTTATAAAGTTAAAAAAAAAAAAAAAAAAAAACTACCATGTGGTTGCCGGTGTAATTTATTGTTCATCAACATTAATTATTTGTCGAGGTCTAATCAAATATTCATTGTGAGAGTAACAACATTATATCACTTTCCTTAAACGGGGAAGGCCGAATTGAGGTTATATATCGATCTCGAATCGAATGTGAAATTTTTTTTTAATTTTTAATTTTTATTAATAACGCGAATAAGTTGATAAATTGTGTCCTAAACAATTAGATTCAAGCTCGGAATGCACAATAGTTCAGCTTATATTTGCATAAAACCAATCAGACTAGAAAGTTAAAAATGAAATTTCCAACATTTAGAAAAAAAAAAAAAAAGAAAAAAGAAAGTAATTACTACAACACAATATTGTAGCAAGAAACAAACATGATTGTCGGAAGTGGTGAACCAAATTTTGTTACATGCAAATGTGCATCTTTGGACCAGCTAAATAGTTTTCCTGTTTGGAAAGGACAAATAATATTTGATCGGTCCATATGTATAACAGGTTTAAATCAAAATAAAAATAAAATTAAAAACAAAGGAAGGAGTACTTTCGAGTGAGGGGCATTTTCGGAAACGAAAAGCAACCAACAAAATTTGGGGAGAGAGAGAGAGAGAGAGAGAGAAAGTGGAGAGAGAAATGCACGTGAGCTGCGATTCGGCTCGTAATCATTATTGTTAAATCCTCTCTCTCTCTCTCTCTCTCTCTCTCTCTCTCCTTGAGTCACTCTCTCCGCCATTGCAACAAAGCCTTCCCTTCCCTTCCTCATTCGGTTTTTCATTTCACGCATTTAACAGAATTATTCATCTTCTCTCTCTCTCTCTCTCTTACTCTTTTCATACTCCATAATTTTCACTTTGTAATCCGCAGAAGAAGAAGAAGCTGCTCTTTGATCCAAAATTCAGTTGAAGAAACGGTCTGTTTTCTCGATATTTTCTTCACTTCTTTTACGCTGCATTTATACTTCTACTTCGTTTGATCCAATAGTACTTCGTTTCCGAGCTTTACAAATTATATATATATATACATACATACACACATATACGTACATTTCTTGTTGAAGAGTTTTTTTAGCTTTCACTGTATAAAGCTAGATTTCACTGTTTGATTGTATTCCCTGTTAATTTCTGAGCTGAAATCTTCACAATACTGTTCTTGTGATATTCTTAAGAAATGGGTCTCCACTTGAAAATGCTTTTTAGTATTCTCTCCAATCTTTTCATTGGAGCCTTACGTCTCGTTTCTATCTGAAAACGGCAAAGTTTGAATCCAAATTTCTCAGAGAAAACGTACATGAACTATGATTTTCCTTCTGTATCTGGTTACATTTTTGCTGTTTTTTCCCATGTTTTTGAAATCCGAAATACGGTTTCAGGTCATCACAAACACTCCCTGATCTCATTTTGCATAAATCTGTTCATATTTTTCTTTTCAGTCTCCTTTAAAGCTCTCAGATCAGTGATCTGCAAAAATATTTTCTGTGTTTGTGTTTCTGATGCTTTTTCTTACACGGCCGCTATATTTATTGTGTTCTGCTATAAATAGAACCTTTTACTTTTTTTTTTTCTCCGTTTTTCCTACTCAGGCTTTTTGATCCGTATTGTCCCAAGATCAGAGTCCTCGTTCTAGTACTAGTCACGCTTAGTCTTACTCCCAGTTTAACGTAGAATGTCGTTTTCACCATTGATTTGCGAATTCAAGCATGGAAATTAAAATTTCCTGATGATGGTGTTTTACTGGTTGATAGGGTGTGTGTTGTCAATATTTCTTGAACTTATAACTTTATCGATTTTTCTTGATTACCCATTTTGTGTTATTGTGTATGTGTGTGTATATATATATATATATATTTTCAGATTGAAACAAATGGAGGGAAGCTCGAGTACTGATCGTGATCGTGAAGGAAGTAAAGATGGGTATGGTTATGGCAATGTAAGCGCCGTCACTTTCCTGAGAAAATGTTACTTTCCCACGCATGCATTCTTCAGAGAAAAATTCGTTTTTCTGGTATAACTTCCCTCACATACACCAGAACCACGCTCTTCCCCACTCTCAATTTTCTGCATATCACCCCCACTCTCCATAACCCGAATACAATAATAATAATAATAATAATAATAATAATAATAAATGAATATTTCAAAGAAATAAGATTAAAAAAAAAAGTTCTGAAATGGAGACGGTGCGTTTGCATGGAGTGTGCAAGGTTTATTACTTGAAAACACATGAAAACAACCCTTTTAAGTGCAAGTTTCGTTCACGCGCTCCAAAAAGCGATTGAGAACCCCTCGTGTAGAAACCTTCTGGCCTCTGGCTAGCCAGCCACTACAAAAATCAAGGCTTGATTTGCCTCTTTTTTTTTTTTTTTTTTGAGCCTGCAAAAGAGCAGAATTATGAAAACACTGCAGATTAATTACGGGAGTGCCTCAATGGGACACTGTAAGAAAATGACAAAATCCCATATTTCCTTTACACAAATTAAATACTAGACTTTAATTTTTATTTTATTTTTTAAAAAGAAAGATCAGTAGAAAATACTGAGACGTTTTGCACATAAGAGAGGACATAGTACACACGTTTTTTTGCTCTTAGTAGACGATTGAATTTGAATTTGGTATGCTCGGGTCCTAGTGAGGAGTGATATTAATTAGAATGTACATATATTTTTGGGAATATAAATAAATACTAGGAATGAAACCAGAGTTTTATTTAAAAGATGATTAGTACAGAAAATGTACATACATATAATCAAGGGTTCCTTTTTCTTTTCTTTTCTTTTCTTTTTTTAAATAAAGAATAAGGGTACATGGTTTAATTTTGAGAGGATAAATTTATTTTTGTTCTGAATAGAGGATTGAATTTGGATTGGTATTATGGTATATTCTGGTCCCAGTGAGGAAAGACAGTAATTAGTGTTCTAGATAATGTGTGTTACATTTAAATAGAACATACTAAGGATTTTTGTAACATACAAATAAGGTTATATGGTTTAGCTTAGGGAGGATATAATAGTTATATATATTTGTTGAATTGGTATATTCTGGTCCTTGTGAGGAATGACTCTAATTAGTGTTCTAGATAATGTGTGTAACATTAAAATACAATTAATGAATCTTATGCATGTTTGTGTGTGTGTGTGTGTGACTGTGTGTCCATATTTGAAATATTTGGCGTTTCTTGCACTGTTTCTGGCAGGAGGTAATGTACTTGACTAACCAAGGGCAAAGAGCACAAAGCCCTTCTTTGGCCAGACATGCTCTGGCATCGTCTGGTACGTACATCCACACCTATAGCCATCTCTATATAACATTTTCTTTTATCTTTGCATTTCCATATTACTATATATCCTTTCTTATTTTCTTTTTTTTTTTTAATTGCATTCTTTCGTTTCTCTTCTGTTATAATCCTTATGCCTTTTGGTCATGTCCTTTCATACGCAGAGGCTTTAAAGGAGCACATAAAGGTTGGGTCTTTCTACGAAGTTGACCACTCCAAGCTCCCTCCCAAGTCCCCGGAGCAGCTCTACTCCATTAGGGTGGTCATGGTATAATCTTTTCTCTCCAAAACCCACTTCTCCAAAACCTTTTTCTTCAATTTCTTTTTCATGCTTGTATCTGTTTATTTCAAAGATTCAAAAAGCAAGTTTCTGATTTGGGTTTATCCAGGTGAGTGAGAGGACTGCCTCAAACGCTTCACTGAGGTTCCCAAGCGTTCATTCCCTTCGCACCCATTTCAGCGACCGCAACTACGGCAAACCAGAAGCGAAAAAGCTGCCTGCTTTGGATGAGAAGTACGTAATGGGGTCAGGCATGGCGGCTGAAGTGCTTTTCAGGAGAATTCCAACTCAGGAAATCTCTGAAGGTGGGAACTTGTGGAGCTTCTGGGCCTCACCAGCTTTGGTACCCGAGAGAAATGGTGTCAGTGATGCGGTCTCTAAGAAGGGCTCTTGCTGGTCCGAGCTCAAGTTCACCGGTCTGGTTCAATGGGGCAAGCGCCGGCAAGTCCGCTTCCTTAATCGTCACGACGAGTACAAGCTCGCTGTTTTTGCAGGCACTGCGGATGGCGATGGTGATGATGACAATAATGAAGCGAAGAAAGAAGAAGATGAAGAAGAACCTGGCTCTGATGAAGAGGAAGATAAGGAAGAGAAAGAGGAAGAAGAAGTACTAGAGGAGGATGTTGAAGAAGATCATCATGTGAAGGAAGAGGCCGAGGAGTTTGAGGTCAAGAGCCGTCGCTCTAGTAAAAGAAAGCTCCATGGTAAGAATAGCAAGACTCAGAATTTGAAGAGAGCAAGGTCTGATCAGAAACAGATGCAAAAAGTTAACAGTAAAAGCCAGAAAAAGCCTTTGAAAAACTCCATAGAGAGATGGTCTGCAGCGAGGTGAGGAGTACTATATATCTCACATTTTGGTTTTTTCAAATTCATGGCTACTTTTTTTTTTTTTTTTCAACTAATAATGGCGTGTGGTGATTGAATCTGTGAAGGTACAAATTGGCTGAGGAAAACATGTTGAAGATCATGAAAGCCAAAGGTGCTGTATTTGGGAACCCAATTCTAAGGCCTGCCTTGAGATCCGAGGCACGAAGGCTGATTGGGGACACTGGCTTGCTTGACCATTTGCTGAAGCACATGGCCGGAAAGGTGGCGCCTGGAGGAGCCGATCGGTTCCGGCGACGTCATAATTCGGATGGGGCGATGGAATATTGGATAGAAAATGCTGATCTGGTGAATATTAGGAGGCAGGCTGGGGTGCAGGATCCTTATTGGACACCTCCCCCGGGGTGGAAGCCCGGTGATAATCCCACCCAGGATCCGGTTTGTGCAAGTGAGATTAGGGCTCTCAAGGAGGAGATTGTCAAGATGAAAAAGTAATGATTTTGTTTGAAGTTATATTGGCCTAAAGTTTGGATTTTTATTGCCAAAAAAAAAAAAAAAAAGGATTCTCGTTTTCATTTTCTTTCTTGTGTTGTGATCTGCATCTTTTTTATGTTTTTCATCTCTTGGCTTTGCAGGAAAAATATTCAGGAACTCAAGCAGCTCAGAGAAGAATTAACGGCCAATATGAAGAAGTAATATTAATGCGTATTTTGGCCTATATATTTATTGTCTTACTATTCTAAAACATGACATTCGATCTTGTCAATATCGATATATGATTTTTATGGATTGGATATATATTGATCTGATGACTATATAGGGATAAGAAGGAACTCTCCCTCAAGAAGTCAGTGGAGGATTTAACTGTTGTCACCAACCCAAATACTAAGTTGACCACTAGTGGACAATTTGACCCTGAAGAGTTCTTACAACAAATGAAGGTGAATGGTGATAAAGGAACAATAATTGGAACTGGAAGAGTCGATATATAAAATATTCTTCTCTTTTAGTAAGTTTTGTTTACTACCTTATATCTTTTTGTTTCCAACAGAAAATGCATGGGGAGTTGGTGAATAAAAAAGCAAAGGCTGAGGAACAACTGATGGGATTTTCTGAATATTTGAATAAATTGGAGGTACCAAAACCAAAATTTTAATCTCTGAGCTAGGCTTGTGTGTTTTTAGAAAGGTGAAATTGCATCTGTTAACGTTTAAAAAGTCACTCTTTTTGTATGTTAAGAACCATTAAATACTACAGCAGTTCAGAATTAATAGCTTTCCCTCTTTATTTTCCCCAAACATACAGTCACTTTTATGATCTGTATCTGAGTGACTGAACCAAAATTTTTGGCAATAAATATCGTCAAAAGTTGTGTTAAATGTGAATGCCATTAATGCAGGAGCAAGTAAGGATGTTCAAATCAAGAGGTGGGACCCTCTCAGAGACAGAGCCACTCTCATTAATAGCACCACCGACATCACCATCAGACTCAGAGACAAGGGAAAGGAAAGATATGGGATCAACAAAGAACAAATCCGGAGATCAGAAAGGGGACAAGCCGGCAACTACAGAAATGAAAGAGGACAAGGCAGCCAAAATACAGAGGCTGAAGAGTGGCTTCAGAATTTGCAAGCCCCACGGGACCTTCCTTTGGCCCAATATGGCCACTTTCCCTCCGGTGGCTGCTGCTGCAGTGGTCCACCCAGATGTACTCGACCCTGACTCTCTTGTGGTTCCAACCCCACCCTCAGTCTCCTCTTCCACCACCACCACCACCTCAGCACCGCCACCACCACCACAACCCCACCACCACCACCTGAACCCTCCTTCACCGGTCAAGCCATTGGCCGAGAAGCGCCCAGTCAGATCAGCCACACTTTGCACCGTCTCCAAATTATGCTCTTCTTCTAGATCTTCTTCTCTTCCTACTCCTCCAAAATCCCCAAACTCTTTAACCTTGATCAGTACCATTAAAACCGCCACTTCTCTGATCAACCTCAACGAGACCCCGGATGACCAAAACTGCACTGATGATGGGATTTGTGGGACTCTCCCCCTCGGAAGAAGACCGAGCAATGTAAGTGTAAGATTTTGTAATGTATAATCGGTAACTTTGTTATGTGGGAATTGAGAAGATAACATTTTTCTTTTTTTATTTTTTATTTTTTATTTTTATTTTTTATTTTTAACAGTTGGTACCGAGTGAGAATAAGAGAGAGGCCGGAGCTGAAGGTGAAGAAAATGGCATGAGCTACTATGAGTATGAGCAGCAGCAGAAGAAGCAAAGGGAATGCTCCTCCACTTGCAGCTCAAGAGTGGCACAAATGGGACAGAGTAACTGGCTAGCCCTGGCTCGTCAGGACCCGGCTTCGAACAACTCTAAGGAGAGTTGATTGGTTTTGTGAGAATTCCTAACTTTGGGAGGCAATTAAATATGATACTAAACTATGATCATTGATGCAGAATATACAGGAGATGTTATGCATATATATCTAGGCTATATATCTATATACAGGGTTCTAAATTGTCTTACTTATCCAGTAACAGATATTATTACGGTTTTGGGATTTGCAATGCTCAAAGAGGAAATATACGTTTATGTAATGGCGGTTGTTATGGCGTTGACAAACACTGGCAATAGTGTTTGTAGTAAATGAATCATCATTAATTTTTTAAAAAAAAAATTATTTTATGTTGTCATCCTGAGTGCCCTGATGAAGAGGAAGACAAGGAAAGTAGTCGGAAAATTACTATGATTGATGCTGAATATATGGGTTGATGTTATTTATACCTGTGTGTGTACATATATAGTTTTGTGATATTTTTATAGTTTTGAGATTTATGGGCGTTTTAAAAAAAAAAAAAAAAAAAAAAGAAGGGGGGGAGGGGGGTCCAAAGAGCAAATATATATATCCAAACGAGAAGGAAAAGTAAAGGGCAGTGGTTTAAACAGTTTTCAAGCCCTTCTCAACATTGTTCAACAATTTCCAATTGCAAATACATAAGGGTGTCTAATTCCATTATTTTTGTAGAAAGGGCTTGTTAGAAAATCTACATCGATCCTCTTCGCATTTCGACCTGGGTGTCGACCAAGACAGCAATGTCTTTGAAATTCATGCAGCTGGAGAGCGCAGCTACGAACCTCTCCATATCCTTCCTTGTGTGGGCTGCACTCAGGCACACTCTTAGCCTGTAAAATCACAATCAACCTTATAATAAGGTCATAGTAACAAGCATCTCTATGGTTTCTGTTAAATCATAACCAGCAGCACATACTAATTACAAAGGGGGAACAAAAATTAAGGATAACACCGAAGATTTTATTCGCAAATCTGCATGAGTTTGGTGGCACTACTGGGGGCCTAATTGCAACCACTTGGAAACCAGAATTCAACAGATGCCTGTTTAAAGACACAAAACGGTATAAGGCATATTGTTAGAAGCTGTTGTAACAACAATTTCACAGTGATCATAGTAATTTTCATCCTCTTAAATGGTAATTAAGAGAGATCATGGAGGCACACACCGGCTAGCTTCCAGAGCCCAATCCTCGCTCCCAATAACAAGAGATATGATGTGGCTTGTGACGGGAATTCCAGTCAGATCGTGGAAGTCCTGAATCTGATCCCAGATCGCCTGTCTACGCCATGTCTCCTTTCTTGCCACTATAACAGCAGCTGCGGAGTCATACTAATATTGGTGAGTAGGGAATCAAATACAACAGAGAGTGATTAAGCACAAAGAATTCCTGTCATTTGCTTTTGTAAAGCTAACTAAAACATAGCCCTTGTTTGGCACATAGTTTTGAATCAAATTGTTTAAAAAAATTCTAATTGAACCTAAATTTTTTATTTGTTTCGAAATCTGAGCACGATATTTATTCTCTCTCCCCTAAATACCAATCTAAAAATGTTAACATTTTAAAATAGAATCTTTTTAAAATAAGTATATCAAAACTATGGGCTAAACGAGGGCTTAATTTTCTGGTAGTAATAAAGCTCGCTTCAATAATCGCTGCACAAATAATTTACCGTAAAGAAGGAAACAGTTAAGTGGACTTACCATGGGCTGCAGCTGCAAAGGGTACAGGCATACCGGTTGAAAACATAAAACTGCGACCTGCTGATTGTATTAGTTGCTTCCATTTTTGGCTGCTCATTAACAATAACGCAAAACAAAGTTAAAATCCAATTGATAATTAAGGCAACTTGAGTTTAATTTCTTGGAAAATTGGTGCTCTCTACATTTACGAAAATGTTTCTAACTAAAAGATGATCCTAAGTAGTACCTTTTTTCTTTCAACTACTAAAATCTTTTAAAACCAAGAGAGAGTGAGAGAGAGAGAGAGAAGAATGCAATGCATAATATTATTTATTTTTAAAAAAATAAAAGATAAAAGCAAAAGAATTGCCTGCAAGCTATGAATCCTCCTTGGCAACCTGCAGCCTTGCTGAGAGTGCCAATGCATATATCAATTTCTTTTTCACATTTGAACTGATCAGACACTCCACCACCATTTTTGCGACAAACAAATACTCCATGAGCCTGAAACATAACATATTATATATATATATATATATATATATATATAAAATGTCTCGTTTCTATTAGCCGGACAAGTTCAATAATTGTAAAATTCTATTCAGAAACATATAGCAACTAATTGGTTTATATATGATTTTTTATTTAGAATCTTATAATATGGTATTACTGAGTTATTAACTAGTGTAAAAAACAAATGTCATTGAAAAATATTATATTGAAATCAATTATTTATTACAAATATGTAAACAAAGAGTTACTAAGTATGAGTTATGAGCAAAGCGTTTTAAACCATATATATGTGCCAAGGATGAAGGGACTCACATCATCGATCACTAACAAAAAGCCATACTTTTCCCGGAGCTTCACAAGCTCAGTCAGTGGTGCAAAGTCTCCATCCACACTAAACAAACTGTAATAAGAACCAAACAACCATTTCGATCAGATATACGTATCCACACATTTTTTTCTATATATATATATATATATATTGGAGGGTATATCGACTCCATTTAGAAATTAAAATGTTAGAATTTTATGAGACTCGTGTCTTAATTATTATGTGATATTCATTCAAATACCAAATTAAGTTATTGGTTTAGAATATAATAAAAGTTAAAATCCTATAGTTCAGGTTGAAGAAGTAAAGTTTACTAAATTACTGCAATTTTGGTGCAAAGTGGAATTCTTATTCTCTCAAGAAGCTGGTCCGCATAAGAAACCTAAGGGTAAGGTAAAGAAGCACAGTTTTCTCTGCAAGTTGTCTTCTGATCGTTTGGTCTATTAGAGAATTTTCTATGGATTAATATCTTCTCTCAATTAAAAGAATTGTGAAAATCTGCTTGTTTTAAAATCTTTTTGTTTTATGATTTATGCAATTTCCTGTTTGATTTGCATAATTAAGAAAATTCATTAAATAAAACGCTCTTAAGTTTCAAATACGAGAGCTCCTACCGAACTCTCTCCCCTCCCACCTATTGAGCTAACCTAGCGAGGCCAATGGACATTGTATATGAATATTGTTTTTAGGATAATTTTTTAATTAGAAATTCTCCCTGAAGCCAGACACTTACTACTAGGTGCTCTCTGATATCCAAAACGTCTCACTCTCACTTGCTTTAGACTTGCAAAAAGTGTCAAAAATTTCGCTCCTTCCTCTATCCAAATTTTTGGCTAAAATTAGGGCTTTTTAAGAGAATTTTCCCCAAACCATGAAGTTTTAAAATATGTTGCTTTCATCCATGATCTATTAAAAGCATTTAAAATATCCCCTTTTGTTTCCTTTTCTGGAAAAAAAAAAAAAAAATTACGCATATAGTGATTGAGGTTGAGATTTTATTCTATATCAACTCTAATCTAAACTTTTGTCTAACCTATGTTGCGTGTAAATTTTCATTTTCTTAATGGTAGGTATGCAAAAAATTGTCATGTCAATAAAAATAAAGAGATTGCCTCTATTAATGAAAAGATAACAACTTACAACCATATTAACTGATATAAAAAAAGTTAAGATTAGAATTGGTATATCTAATACTACTCACCTATCATTACTTGAAGCATAAATTTGGATGGAAAAGGACAATTAATCAGAGTATTTACAAGTTATTTTCCATAGACAGTAGAAGAAAATGTCTCAAATTAAAGTCTTGATAATAATATAATACGACAACTACTAGGGGGTTTTGAAAAGTAGTTCCGTAAAAATTATGAGAGGAAGAATTTGGAAAATTGTAGCAAATAGTCTATTTTATGGGCATCTTCGAAATTTATAGCAGGTTTTTTAAAAGATGATAAATTATTATATATGTTTTGGTAAATCCACAGATTTCCTTATATATATATATATATATATTTTTAGAAAATAATGGATTTACAATTTATTTTTAATAATAAATTTATGTGCATAGTTTCATGTTGGAGAGAGAAAGAGAGAGGGGAAGTGAGAGAAAAGAGGAAAGAGGAGGGGTTCTTTTAACATAGTGTAGTCATAAATTTGATTATGCTATTTATTACTATGTTTAAAATTTTATATTATAATTTACTATTATTCTTTTCAAAATGGTATTTTGCTATTTCGCCTGAAGAATTTTCAGACTTCTTTTTTAAGCTATTAAAGGGTGAGAAAGATTTGTCATAGGGCTTTCTTCCTAGTCTTGGTTCCCTTGCTCTGCTGATCATGGTTGACTTGAGATGACATGTGAAACTCTAAGATTGAGGTACAAAATCTAACATCAACTTATATAAAAACACCGCTTTGACAATCGATGTTCTAATACTTGTTTAGAATCAAATCGCGTGAAAGCTTTTAGAAGACAATTCTAGTACTTCAGTTTCATGACATTAAACTTTTTGATTCATTAACATAACAATGGCGGTCAAAAAAAGAATCAGTATCAATAACGTAATTTACCTATCGGTAACTACAACTTTCTTCGTCAGTGTGCAGTTTGATCTGTCAAAATAAAGATGACTTGATGATATACCTTATATGCATATATGTAGACGTTAAAAAAAAAAAAAAAAAAAAAAAAGTGTATAGAGTACTCAAAAGGAGAGAACAATAACGTTATTATTTTTTTTTTTGGGGAAAATTTCAAGGTCTCTTACAGCAACGAATCGAGATGAGTCATGTCAGAATGTCTATAGACGTAAACAATTGCGCCGGAGAGACGAATACCATCAACAATAGAGGCATGGTTTAAGGCATCAGAAAAGATGGCAATCTTTTCATGCTCCAAAGGTTTTGAGCCTGAAGCCAGCAGAGATCCGACCTTTCCGATTGCTACTATCGCGGCCATATTAGCCGCAAACCCTGTGGGACAAAGAAGGCAATCCTGGTCCATGCATTCCAAAGAAAACATCCACATCTTTGTTCTCAGTTTTTAGTTTTTTTTTTTTTAATTCAACAAAGTGAACAAGCAAGAATATCCCTTGAATCACATCACGTACTTTAATTATACCATTGCTTTGATAAACAGAAATCAATTTATTATACAGGGTAAATTTGCTCGTTTAATTTTTAAATTTTTAGTTTTTTTTTTTAATTTTGGTTTCTATGATCTTTCTTTCGTAATTTGAATGACCTTAAACTATTAAAATATTGTTATAATAGTATTTTTTGGTTAATTTCTGTACCGAATATGTCAATAATTTAGGTCATAAAGTGATGCTTACTAACAGATTATATCTAAAAATTAATTAAATAGATTGCTATATAACTATATTTTTAAGAGTTTAAGATCACTTAAGCTTTAAAAAAAAAAAAAAAAAGAAGAAGAAAAACATGGATCAAAGTTGTAGGGAATCAAAAATTTAGAGATTAATCTAGCAATTTACCCTATTATATTTATAGATGAAAATTAAAGCTTTAAGAATTAAAAGTATCTATATGACCTCTAGCTGTGTACCTCCTTTTCCTTCAAGTTTGCCAAGTAAGACTCTAGCGACCTGTGATAATTGGTGTATCCAGAGACCAAAGCTGAACCTCTGGGGCCCATTCCATGATCTAGAATTGCCTGATCATAAATAAACATATACATATATATATTTAAGAATGACTCAAGGGTATAATTGAAGAACTAGTATTTAATAATAAGTTGATCATCAAGAATGATAGTATAAAACCTTGGCTGCAGTTTTTGTGATGGAAGGATGTGAACTCAAGGCCAAATAATCATTTCCACAGAATGAAGTTAGCTTTTTCAATCCCTGAGGATATGTCCGTGCTTTTGCTGAACCATCCCTACATGAGTCAGCTTCATCTCCTGAAATTTCCATACTTAAACAGTGAACGCAAATTTTTGTTTTTAAATTATTGTCATTTTCATAACATAAGTTTTCAAGGACATATATATATATATATATATATATATAGGAGAGTGCTAGTTATTGCGGTCCTCCCGATAGAATTGGGAGGACCAATCTACCAAATTTTTTAGGCTGTTGAGATTAAATTCAAACATCTGAGATTAATTCCTCTCAGATACGTATTTTATCGGGGGAGACCAAAATTAATTAACATCAATTAATCTAAATGCCTCAGAGATTGAGGATATTCTAGATTCAATTATCAAAGTTAGGTTGATTACTGTAGTGCATAAGTTTTCAAGGACAAAATATAAATAGGAGAGTGCTAGCTATTACGGTCCTCCCAAACCAATTAATCTACCAAATTTTTTAGGGACCAAAAATATAAATAGGAGAGTGCTAGCTATTAATGTCTAAATCAGGTTGATTAGTACTGTAGAGTGGACATTAATTGTCAATATGAAATGTGAGTATTCATTTTTGTTTGATAAGGGACAAAAACCTGGACCAAAATTAATTGACATTAATTGTCAAAATTAGGTTGATTAGTACCGTAGAGTGGACATTAATTGTCAAAATTTAGGTTGATTAGTACTGTAGAGTGGACATTAATTGTCAATATGAAATGAGAGTATTCATTTTTGTTTGATAAGGGAGAATGGATATGGCTGATTTCACTTTTATTTTCGGATAATCATTGAGTAGGAGCTGTGAATTTGTCAAACCCTTGGGAAGAAGAAATTATTTATACATATATATATATATATACATATACACGTGGCAAAAAGAAATTATTTATTAAAAGTATATGGAAACGTATTTTAGAATTGAATATTTCTTTTTATATATTTTAGTAATGATATACATTGACCAAAACATAATTAAACAAGATTAACATAAAAACTTTGTACATATTAGATAGAAATCTCAACATGAGTCTGGAACACGGGTTTGAGAGGTAATTTTTAGGTTGAAGTTAGTTGACTTTTCAAAAACTAGTTATAATTTTTGTTGACTTTTAAAAAAAAGATAAAAATCGAGATGAAAACTTTAGGTTCACACTTGAGAACCAAACAAATCATCAGTATCAAAAGAAAATCCTATAAAGTGTTAGTCTGATTAAGAATTTTAACGTGATTGAAACAAAATAGGAACCATGATATGCTAATCCACACAGTGTCCATGTACTGCAAAAAGTGTATTATTTGACTAATAAAACTGCAAAAAATGAAAAAAAGAAAAAAAATGATAATAATACGTTGATTGCTGATATTTAGAAATTCTACTGAAACATGTAGGCTGTAGGCTTTAAATCACATGTGTGTGTGTGTGTGTATGTATATATATATGTAGATAAGGAAAATGAGGAATATGAATACCGGAACTGGGGATTTCATGGAGCCATTTGTAAAGCGTGGCTTCGGAAATCTGAATGTCGACAGAAGCGCGGTCCCATGGGTGCATTTCGTCGAAAAGTTGGAGTTGATCATCCATGTCACTTGGATGATGAGGGTGTTGATTTTGGAGGTAAATCGGCCTCAGAGAATGGATTAGTTTACGTGACTCTAGCTTTGCATGAGCCTCCTCCACCCACTTCTCCCACAAACTCATGATCACCTCCGTCTCCTTCTTTTTTCTTTTTTCTTTTTTCTTTTTCTTTTTATTTTTCAGATTAAGAGAGACAGAGAGGCTGAGCTAGAGAGTCGGGTGCTTTTTTTTTTTTTTTTTTTTTGAAATTTGGAGAGCAGTAGTTGAGTGAATCGATATTAATCTCTCCATTTATAGGGGGTCATGATGGGTACGCAAAATTACCAAGTACGAAAGTGTTGAAGTCAATCGAGTTGTTAAGTTTGGATTTGCGAATATTTTTGAAGATAGCTCCCGGCCGGTCGGGCTAAGAAGTGTCCGTCAAATAACTCTAAGTAAGAACAGAGACGGAGTCAGAAATATATTTTAATAAGGATAAACACTATTTTTTTTTCTCAAGATAAAATAAATTTTAGTGATTTTAATGGGTTTATATGAGAATTTTAAATTTTAATGGGAGAAAATATGGACTATATATGAGAATTTTTCATTTTTAATTGGGGATAAATTGTAAAAACTATAAATTTACCCAAAAAAAAAAAAACAAACAAAAAATTTCAATGAGGGCTAGCTGGCTGCTGATAAGAAGATTATTTGAAGAGAGAGGGACAAAAAAAAAAAAAAAAAGAGCGAGAAAGATAATGATATTTCAAGAGAGAGATACGGAAGAAGGTGAATTGAGGGAAAAACCTAGAAGAAAAGAATAAAAAAATATATAAGGAAAATAACTTGATAGGAGGAAACGTGTGAAGACTGATTTTTTCTTTGTATTTTAGTACTTTCTTAACCATTAACAATAAACAAAAAAATAACTGTGAAAAAAAAAAGTCTACCTTGGTTGGCTAAGAATTTGTCAAAAGTATTCAAGGGAAAATTTTGAAAACGATCGACGTGAATATATAAGAAAAATATTTTTCTTATATTTTATTAGACAAGGATTTATTTTTTGGTTTTTGAACTTATTGAGACGGGGATTTTATTTTTTTAATAGAAATGTTAGACATGGATTTGGAATAATATTGGTTAGTTTGTTTCTCATGAAGCTTCTAGTTTTACTAATTCATTTAAAAATAATATATTTAAAATATGTATTTTTTTTATTTATTTTTTCCCAACTTGAAAGTGGGGGATTTGAACTCTACCCTTTTAAAGTTTTATTTTATTTTTTCCTACTTCTGAATCAAAAGTAAGGACAATTTTCGTTTTGGAATTTCAAGATGTTTTATTGTTGAATTGGCTCAAACATTTCAAGTCCTTGTCTTTTTCCCAAACCAAAAGGAAAAGAAAATGGCATTACTTTTTAACAATTTTCAAGCCTCCTGCATGAGGGTGTCTAACCCCATTATTTTTGAATTATTCCTTTCGTGGGCTGCACTCAAACTCACTCTTAGCCTGTAAAACCGCAATCAACCTTATGATAAGACATATGTAGATATCTATATTGTTTGTCAAATTATCAACAGCACATTCAAAGAAAAAATTAGGACCTAAAAACGAAAATTCCTTCACAAACCTGCATGAGTTTGGTGGCCCTACTGGGGACCTAATTGCAACCACACTTCAACATGTGCCTCGTCAATTTATAGACACAATAATATTAGGTACAATGTTGGAAGCTGTTGTAACTCGAATTTCACAATGATCATATGTGACAGTCATTAGTTCCTACAAGAAAATGGTAAGCTATGTAGTCCCAAATTGTTTGAAAATGAATATCTATGTTGGTGATCACCTTCTAATGGTATTAAACCTTTTGGGATAAAGTTCAAGATCAAAATCGTACGAAGACAAGGCCCAAAGCGGATAATATTATACCAAAATGAGGCATGGATCATTACATCATATTAGAATTCACCTTGTAATCTCATTATTGTTTTTCCTTATTTTTTTGTATTAATGGTTATTGTCCTGTTCTTTAAGATGACATGGTAACATGAACCTATAAGAAAAAAACATTAAGACAAGATCGACATAGTATCAATCATGTTTTTAGATGAAACATATCTAAAGATATCGAATTAAAAAATAATTCTGATCCATTTAACAAATACAATTTTCACCTGCTAAGTATTGAATAAAATCCATGATTTAATTAATGTTAACGAAACACTATCATGTGTATAAATCGATAATAGTTGAAGTAAAATTAATGTAAAGATATGGGCATTATTCATGTCATCCTTAAAAAATCATAAAAATACAATTATAATAACCCAATTGGTATGTGCTAAACATCTTTTTATGTCACTTCATCCCTTCCATTTTCTTGAAAAAAAGAAAAAAGAAAAATTAAGATCAATGTACTAATTAGATAGAGTTTTACACCCTATTAAAGAATTAGTCTTCGTTTGAATCGCCAATTTGGAGTTGAAATTTTTAAGTTGGAGTTGATTGACTTTTCAAAAACTAATTATAATTTTTAATAATTTTTCAGAAAAAGATAAAAATCTAGCTGAAAAAGTACAATTTAGTTGGAGTTAAAACTTGATTACCAAACAAAACCTGTATTCACATACAAAATTTCTTAGGTTCTCTTTTCCCCTAACTTAACAAACAACTAATCTTCGTCATAATCCCCTGGTTTTCCAACTTACTTCTTCTATCATCATTTTCTTCTGCACCTCAACCTTAATGAAGCGTAAGTGCAACACTGAACTGAAAAGAATAAATGAAATTTGAAGAACACCCAATACTTAAAAACATGGAATTGAAAAAAGAAAAAAAAAATTGCCAAGGAAATACATATACTGAACAACACAACAAGCTTGCTATCTGTGTGACTGTGAACTCTGAAAAAGTAGACCACCGACAAAGCCATTGTCATGGGCGGTTTTCAAAGGATCCAATTTCTTAATTTCGCTTTCTCTTCTCTTCTTTTATTTTTTATTTTGCACATTTTGAATGACAAACACAAACCGCACTTCAATTCCCTCTCCAAAGGCAAAAACGTTATGTCGTTTTGGCCAACAATTTAACCCCCAATTCGACACAAGATTAATCAGCTTAGAACATGACAAGTTTTAACTCCATGTTACTATCCTTTAACTTATCCTAACCGTTAGTTGAAATCTGAATATCCCATAATAAAAATGAAGGATGGTCCTCCAATTTTTCACAGAAAGACAGTAGACAGTCCATATATATATATATATATAAAATAAAGTAATGTCTAGATCAATTGTTGAGCATGAGATATCTTCCTCGACTCATTTCCACCTCATCAATTGGAGTAGCAGCAGTTGGCTCAATTTATTTCCATCAAGCTACACGAAGTCTCAAATATACTAGAATTTAGGCTGAAAAGCGAAAACTTTATATATATACTACAAAAGGTGTAACAATTACTGCTGATTGCTGAAAGATTAACAAGAAGGAAAAAAAGAAACTGCTGAAAGATTGAAAATTTCCTAAGCTCTCTCTCTTTCAAAGGTTTTTTTTTTTTTTTTTTTTTTCCCGTCCATGGTTCTTGCCAATTGTCTACTAGCCAAAAGGTACTAGCATTTCTTTCCATTTCAACTACAATTTAAAATTGAAATGGTGTCTGCTGATCAAAAAGAATGGAAAGCTACATCCTCGCATATGATCCGGTTGCACCATTGACGCTAATCTCTTTCATATTTATACATCTGGAGAGTGCAGCTGTGAGCCTCACCAAATCGTTCCTCGTGTGTGTTGCGCTCAAAGTCACTCGCAGCCTGAACAATTACAAAATTCAGTAGAAAAATGATGAACAAAAACAGAAAGAAAAGGACATGAAGATTTGCACAAACCGGCATGAGTTGGGTGGGACCGTTGGGGGCCTGATTGCCGTCACATGGAAACCTGATCTTAACAAATGCCTGCTCAACAACAATCGACACGGTTAGAAGCTGTTGTAGCAACAAATTCATATCAATCATAAGTACGTTTGTGTGTAGACACAACAGTGCCGTGATGCGCACACAGAAACAAAGATATGAGAAGGGTAGAGAGAGAGAGGAGGGGGGGGGGGGGGGGGGGGGGGGGGAGCATACTGGCTGGCTTCCAGAGCCTTGTCTTCACTTCCGATAATAAGAGATATTATGGGGCTTGTGATTGGAATTCCCGTAAGAGCGCGGAAGTCTTGAACCCTGTCCCAAATCGCCCTTCTACGCCACATCTCCTTTCTTCCCACAAGAACAGCAGCTGCCAAGTCATACTTGCTTTGTTAAGAGAGAAATTATTGGCACAATAGAGTAAGCTTATGCTAGTCTAATGCTAAAGAATAAACTTTACAATGTATATGATTAGTAATTTGCCAATCTTTCCTGTTACACCTACTTATTCCGAACCACGTTGGCCCATAATGCTTATCCTCATGGCCTAACCTTATCAAGCAATAGCAGGCACCAAAAAGGAACAGTTTAACAAGTTGAATGACGAAGAATTCAATCACCAATGAGCAAATAAATCCTCCGCAACCAAGTAAATAAATAAAGCTGTGAGGCATAGCCAGCTTGGCTCATACGTCACAGCAAGTAGGTCCAATCCCAGCTGCTGTGAGACAGCCGGGCTTGGCGATGCCTTGCAGCAATGCTCTAAAAAAAGGAGAAAAATTATGATTTACCATGGGATGCAGCAGCAACAGGAACTGGTGCAGCAGTTGAAAAAATAAATGACCGGCCTCTTGATTGAATTAGTTGCTTCCACTTTTTGCTGTTCATAGACAAGTCAAGAGACAAAAATTTAAAATTTTAGTTTTAAATACAAGGAGACGAAACATGCGTAAATATCATAAGTACCTCTAATCTAAGTAAAGCTTCATAATCGTTTGATTTAAACCCTCTATCCAAACTTTGAAGCAACTACTAAATATGCACAAAATACTTTGAAAAGGGACCATGACCCGTAAAAGGGTTCAGTCAAATTATTACGGATTCACCCACACGCACACCAACACAATGCAGGTCCCTGATAGGTGCTTCACGTAGTTATTGTAGTAATAACATTCTTACTTAGTAGTAGATCAAGATGAGACGTTTGGACTGGTAGGATTAAACAATAAAAATAAATAAGAAAAAAGGTGGAGATGAAGGCATAGTAATTGCCTGCATGCTATGAATCCTCCATGGCAACCTGCAGCCTTGCTCAGAGTGCCAACGCATATATCAACATCTTTCTCACAATTAAACTGCTCTGCCACTCCACCACCATTTTTGCCGCAAACAAATGTTCCATGAGCCTGAAACAAATAGAATTACACACTTTCAGGGAGGATGTCTTTTGCTCTACACGATTTCCAAGAAGAGTAATTGATGGGTTGTTAAGCGTAAGTGGAAATCAATTTATTTATTCAATTTCAGAAATGCTCGCAAAATCGAAGTTTCCAAGAAGAGTAATTGATGGGTTGTTAAGCATAAGTGGAAATCAATTTATTTATTCAATTTCAGAAATGCTCGCAAAATCGAAGTTTTCACCCCGGGGCCAAATCTATAATTGTTTGACTATCCAAGATAAACCATGGAACTTATGTAACGACCTAGCAGTAAAGTAATACCTATGTGAGCAAACATTTAACCATTTCTATCCAGAACCTAAGGAGGACTTACATCATCAATCACTAACAAAAAACCATATTTCTCCCTCAACTTCACAAGCTCATTCATCGGTGCAAAGTCTCCATCCATACTAAACAAGCTGTACCAAGAATCAAATCAAGCTTCTGTAAGGATTCAATGTCCAGGGTTGACATGTAAATGCATATACACATGCATTATGCAATGAAAATAAACCACATTAAAAATTTAGGTCAATAAAAATGAACCAAAAAAAAAAAAAAAAAAAACTTTAACAACAAATGTGCTGATACTATTTGGGAGTCAATTATGTGAAAAACTAATGTTTGGATGACATATCCAATTTCAGAAATTGGAAATTTTTTGCAAAAAAGTGTTTGTTTCAAGTTTTTCTATCATTCTCTCAGTTTGAAAAAGAAAAACTATCTCATTTCAAACTTATTTTGTACAATACTCTTTTGGAAAAAGAAAAAGAAACTTTTTGAAATCTTCTCACAATACACTATTCCCAACAAGATTTTTTCTCATTCCAAACAACTTTTTGTTTTCAAAAAGAAAATTTTTACACATTCAAACACTGTCTTATCTCAAAATGAAAAGGCTTTCTCTTTTAAAACAAGAAAATTTTTCTTCTCGGAAATGGATATGTGATCCAAACGAGCCTTTAAAGCTTTTAGAAAACTATTCTAACTATTTCCAGAAGATAGGTGTCTCGGCCTTTTGGTTTCACGTTCTCTTTAGTGTTTTCTACTAAATACCTAATCTAATGGAGCATTAACACTTTGGCATTAAAAGAAACAACCATAACGCCATAATTACCTATCGGTCACTACGACTTTCTTCCTCAATGTGCAACTTGATCTGTCAAAAGAAAGATGGATTGCTGAGATACATTCACAGAAAAATAAATACTTATATACATATTGACATTTCCATAAATAAAAGAAAGATGTGCAAGAATGTTTAAGAAAATTTCAAGACCTACAACAACGCGTTAAGGTGATTCATGTTGCAGTGTCTATAGATGAAAAGCTCTACGCTACGTTGTCGCTCAGCAAGACGAATACCATCAATTATTGAAGCATGGTTTAATGCATCAGAGAAAATGGCCACCCTTTCATGCTCCAAAGGTTTTACACCCGAAGCCAGGAGAGATCCAACACTTCCAAGCGTTACCATCACAGCCATATTAGCCGCAAACCCAGTAGGACAAAGAAGGCAATCCTAGTCCACAGAGTTCAAATAGTGTCATCAGTTTTTCGGAAAAGAAAGATTGCGATTGCCCATTAACAGTATGCATATTTAAACAAACTTCAATGAAGAGCTAAAAGATTATTGGTAACGCAATTTATACCTCTTTCTTCTTTAAGTCCGCCAAGGACGACTCTAGCAGCCTATGGTAATTGGTATATCCGCAGATTAGAGCGGAACCTCGCGGGCCCATTCCATGTTCCAGCGCCGCCTGAATACACAACAAACTTGTAACAAAAGTCTTAAGAAAATGTCGAGCAAAAAATCAGGGGAAATCATCAGACCTTCGCCGCAGCTTTTCCGATAGTGGGATGTGAACTCAAGCCCAAATAATCATTTCCAGAGAACAAAAGCAGTTTCTTGAAAGTCCCAGCTTTAGAGTCGGATAAAACACGCCCACAGTCAGCCTCGTCTCCTGAAAATCCCACAGAGCGTAAAAAGCCAAAGCACCCTTTTGTGAGAAAACGAGGTTTGTTTCATGAAACAACACAAATGTTACTAATGAAGTAGTTCAGAATTTTAACGTTAATATGGAAAAGTACCGGGACTGGAGATGTCGAGGAGCCATTTCTGGAAAGTGGCATCTGAAATTTGGACCTCGACGGAGGAGCGGTCCCATGGCTGCATTTCGTCGAACACTTGGAGATCACGTTGGAGGAGTGGTTGATTTGGCATGGCGGGTTGGTGTGGTTCGCGTTCATTGCGGAGGTGAATGGGTCGGAGAGAGCGAGTGAGATGCAGAGACTCGAGCTTTGAAAGAGCCGCCAGGACCCAGTCGTCCCACGAGCTCATCACCTCCATTGTTGTTCTTCGTTTTTTGCAGAGGAGAGAGAGAGAAGACAGAAGAAAGAAGAGAGAGAGGGAAGCCGGAAAGTAGTTGTAAGTGGGAGAGAAGTAGTTGAGAGCTTATTAGAAGGCTACAGGGTCACATCTGATTGGGTAATTCATTCCACATACGGCGTCAAGTTCGATGGCGCAAATTCAAGATTTGCTGATGGCCTACGGCCTGTTTGATACACAAATTGAGTTTGAGTTGAGTTAAAATTTTTAAATTTAAATAATAATTTTTGTTGACTTTTTCAGAAAAGATAAAAAAAAATTTTAGAAAAGATAAAAAACATTATGAAAAAAGTATAATTTAGTTTGAGTGAAGATAGAGAACCAAACTCCCCTTACTCGTGTTTACATATAAGTTATTGTCTTTTTTTTTTAATTAATAAAATTTATAATTAATTTTAAGAAAAATTAATCAATTATAATATAAAAATTTAATTTTAAATTGATGTTGCAAATGAAATTTTTTTTATTTTAAATTTTATTCATTTAATTCAATATGCACTTTAGTTTAATAAAAAAACTGGGTCCAAGATGATATTGTTAAGTTGGTTTCTAAAATTTTAAGTTTTCATAATTTTAGTTCCTATTATTTTTTCGTTGTTAGAACTTAGAATAATTCTAAACTATTAAAAACATTATTACAGTAATCATTTCTGTTAATTTTTAAATGAAATATGTTAATTAACGTTACTTTTTGATCAATTTACTAACGAATTCTATCTAAAAATTAACCCAAGAACTATTTTAATAACATTTTAATAATTTAGATATACTCCAACTAAAAAAAGAATAAAGATGAAAGTTACATAAACTTAATATTTCAGGACTAAATGACTAATTTATCAAAATATATATTGCATTGGGGAGGGGAACGGGAGAGAATATCGAATTGCTAAACGCACTGTCGTGTCTCCTCTATCTCAATATCGTTCAAGTCCCTCTTGTCGCTTAAACGCACCGTCTACTTACTTCTAGTTTGGTCGTTTTGAGTTTTATTATTTGCAACTGATTGTCGTTTCTTTGCTTTGTTTTCACTCGAGTAAAGCTTCGGCTAGCAAAAAGGCTTGTGACTAGTGAGCCTCTGTGCTGATTCAGCCTAGTTGATTTCTGATTGTAGCTTTGCTCCCTAATATCCAATTATGTCGTTTAGGGACGAGATCGTTGAATCCTCCCCTTAGATTCGGTTTTGTCACCAGATATTCACACTTGCCACATCAATGGTGCAATAAACGCCAACCTGCCGTACGACAAGAGTCGGGAGATGTCGTAGGGTGGTGTCAATTTGCAGGAACTTCTTAAATGTATGAGCATTACATGTAAAGATGCCGTAGCTAATTCATCTTCTGGAGTATATTACGAAGATCTTCAAGTTATGAATTTCCTGCAAGATCAAGAGTCTGTTGATTAGTCAAATCACCTATTTGGATAGGTAGACTGTCTAAGTACTTCAAATGAGTCAATTTTCCAACCGTTCTTCGAAGGCATCTTAACTTCATACCATCCAAGTCTAAGACTCAAATGAGTTTAAACCTTTTACATATCAATTCCAAAACAAGATTAAAAGAAGGCATTGACAACAGTATTCATATCACGGTATCGAATCCCTTTGATGACCAACTCTGAGGAAGAGGAGAGAGCGGAGATGTTGAGTTGAATCGTCCAGAGATTTAACAGAGCCAAAATAGATAGCATGGTGACGAGCTTTGGCAAACATCAAGGAATCCTGATTCTCCCAAGCCACCACTTCCATTTCCACCACATGGGAAGGCCTTTGTGAATTCCAAGCTTATGTTGCTTCACAAATCATCTAAACTTTTCTTAAATCTCTTGTTGTTCTCATGACTTGCTTGATGATGCCTTGTATTAAGGAAAGATTATAGTCAAAGATTTGATGAGTTGTATATTATTCATTTTTGGATGTAAATATTCTGTCCATAACTAGCTCATGTATTTTAGGCATTAGTGATAGAGTATTATTTCCTTCCCTATATAGCTCAATTTTGTACACTGTATATATTGCTATTCTTTCTTAATGAAATTAGTGAAGCCAATTTTTCTCCAGACTCTAGTCATCTCAATACTTTTTATGGTATCAGAGCCTTTCTAAAACTCCCACGAGTTCGATCCCTCTCAAAAAAAAAAAAAAAAAAAAAAAAAATGACAGACTCTCAAACCACTCCCATCTCCAACGGTTCGTCTGGCACCTCCTCTAATCAAGATCGTCCCACCATCATCAACCCTTTTGAAAATAGTTCTTCCATTATCTCTATCAACACAACCTCTCAAATCTCCATTAAACTCACCTCCTCAAATTATACATCGTGGCGCTTCCAATTTCATGCTATTCTTATAGGATATGATCTCATGGGATTTATAGATGGATCCAAGCCATGTCCCTTACCAACTATTACAACCACCAATGGCAACAATCCAAATCCAGATTATTCACTTTGGGTTCGCCAAGACCAATTAATTCTTAGTGCTATTGCAAGCTCTATTTCACCCAATCTTGTCCCTTTCATTGCCTCCGCTCGCACATCACGTGAAGCATGGGAAATTCTAGCCAACACATATGCTAAACCGTCTCGAGGTCGACTCACTCAATTGAAAGAGGATCTTCGCCTTCTTACAAAAGGCACACAGTCGATTACCGACTACATGCAACATGTCAAAGTCATCGCCGATGAACTCGCTATGCTGAATCACCCTGTTGACAACGACGATCTCACTTTAAAGATCTTAGGTGGTCTTGATGAAGATTACAAAGATCTTTGCTCAGCCATACATGTCCGTGAAAGTCCGATTATGTTTGAAGAATTGCATGAAAAGCTCATCAACTTTGAAGCACACCTTAAGTATGAAGCACGAAAGCATGCCAACCTGCCAAACATGCCCGCATCTGCCAACCCTGCGCAAAAACCATTCCATAGCCCATCCCAAAAACAAACAGCAAACCACCCATACCACCCACCAACAAATAACAAAAATCGCACGTCCTCATTTCCATCCCAACCACCCTATTCTCCAACACCACAATCTCGTCCTTATCTTGGCAAGTGTCAATTGTGTAACCAACAGGGCCATTCTGCAAAGCGTTGTCCCACGTTCAAATATGTGCCTTGGTCTCATAACTCTCAATCCAACAATCCCTCCAACCCTCCCCAAGCTCATTTCGCCACTCCTCATGCCTACCTAGCCGGCCCTCCTGCACCCTCTGAGAGTGAATGGCTCTTGGACTCTGGCGCATCTCATCATGTCACATCTGATCTCCGAAATCTATCGCTTCATTCTGCGTACCCTGTCGCCGAGAATATACATATCGGCGACGGCTCTGGCCTACCCATCACTCACACCGGTTCAACCACACTACCCTCTTCTCCTCAATCTTTTGTTTTGAATAATGTTTTGTGTGTCCCTTCCATGAAAAAAAATCTGATTTCTGTCTCTCAATTTTGTTCCCATAATAATGTGTCCATCGAATTCTTACCATCTTCCTTTTATGTGAAGGATCTTCGCACGAGGGCAACACTACTGCAAGGAACGACTAAAGATGGTGTTTATGAGTGGCCGCGCATATCACCAAAAACAAAGCCTGTTATTGCCTTTTCCTCAATAAAAGTTTCTGTCGATCAATGGCATCATCGTCTTGGTCATCCTTCTTCTAATGTTTTACGTCATTTACTTTTCAAAAAAAACTTGCCTATGTCATCTTCAGTTATATCCAATTTTACTTGTAATTCTTGCCATTGCAATAAGACCATAAATTACCGTTTTCAATTTCCTCACTCACCAGCTCTCATCCTCTTGAATTACTATATTCTGATGTGTGGACCTCTCCTGTTGTCTCCTGTGATGGTTATAAATATTATGTTATTTTTGTGGACCATTTCACTCGCTATATTTGGCTTTATCATCTTAAGCAGAAATCCGATGTTCATGACATTTTTATTCGCTTCAAAGCCTTAGTGGAAAAACATTTTCAACGCTCCATTATTACATTCTACACAGATAATGGTGGCGAATACATCTCGTTGAAATCTTTTCTCGCCACAAGTGGTATTTCTCATCTTACCACTCCACCACACACTCCCGAACACAACGGCCTTTCTGAACGTCGTCACCGCCATATTGTTGAAACTGGGCTCACTTTACTCCATCATGCACACATGCCCCTCACTTTTTGGCCACATGCTTTCTCCACAGCAGTCTATCTCATAAATCGTATGCCAAAAGTTGATCTTTCTATGAAATCATCATTTGAAAAATTATTCAACAACCCACCAAATTACTCCAAATTAAAAGTATTTGGTTGCCTTTGTTATCCATGGCTCCGGCCATTTGGGTCTCACAAACTTGATCCCCGGTCTCAACCTTGTGTTTTTCTTGGTTATTCTTCCACACAAAGTGCATACCAGTGTTATGATCCAATTTCAAAAAAAATATTTATTTCTCGTCATGTTAATTTCATCGAATCAATTTTTCCTTTTTCTCATCAATCATCAACTCTTCCACGTCCCACAGATACCACCTTCCAAGAATGGACACAAATTAATCCATCAATGCAAATTTCCACGTCCATTTCTCTTCCTCAAACCGTGTCAAATCCCATTAATCTCTCCAATCACCAAATCTCCTCCAATCAATTCATTCCCATAAATACTCCACTAATCACTCCTACTCCCCAACCAAATCTCAATTCCACGTCTACATCCTCCACTTCCAACTCACAACAGGCTGAAATTTCCAAAATTGGTGATAATGCGCTTACTCATAATCCTAACTTTTCTCATTCCTTGCAAGGTGTGTCCTCGGCTGATATTCCTTCTTCACCACCCTCCACGTCACCACAAAAAAAATCAACCTCCACCACACCTCACAACAATCATCCCATGCAAACTAGAGCCAAAAATCACATTCACAAACCCCTCACCAAACTCAGTCTCGCCACTCTCCATACACCTTCCCAAATTGAACCCACCACCATATCACAAGCTCTAAAAATTCCTGAATGGCGGGCAGCCATGTCTGATGAATTCAATGCGCTTCTACGAAACGGAACGTGGAATCTTGTTCCGCCAGAGTCCTCACAAAACTTAGTCGGTTGTAAATGGGTGTTTCGAATTAAAAGACACCCCGATGGATCCATCGAGCGCTACAAGGCTCGGCTTGTTGCCAAAGGTTTTCACCAACGGCCGGGAATCGATTACCATGAGACATTTAGTCCTGTCATCAAACCAACCACCGTTCGTCTTGTCATTAGTTTTGCGCTCTCCAAAGGATGGTCCCTCAGGCAATTAGATGTTAATAATGCTTTTCTTCATGGACACTTGGCTGAGGATGTTTATATGAGTCAACCCCCGGGCTTTGTTGACAAGAACAATCCTACATATGTGTGTCATCTCAAGAAAGCTCTTTATGGCTTAAAACAAGCCCCACGGGCTTGGTATCACGAACTTCGCCAATTTCTATTGTCCATTGGTTTTGTCAACGCCAAGTCGGATACCTCTTTATTTATTTATAAGCACATGCATCTAATCATGTATCTATTAGTGTATGTGGATGATTTAATTCTCACAGGTAACGACGACAGTGCTCTAACCAAATTCACCAACCAACTTGCGGCAAAGTTTTCAATTAAAGATCTTGGCAGTCTTTCCTATTTTCTTGGCGTTGAAGTCATCCCCACAACTCACGGTGTTCTGTTGTCACAACACAAATATATTCATGATCTATTGGAGAAGACCCACATGCTCAACGCAAAAGATGTTTGCACACCCATGTCTCCGAATCACACGCCAAGTCTCCATGATGGTACCTCACTCACAGATGCAACAACCTATCGTTCTATTGTTGGTGGTCTACAATACCTATCACTTACACGGCCGGATGTTGCCTTTGTGGTCAACAAATTGTCTCAATTCATGCATCGTCCTACCACCCAACATTGGTCTGCCGTCAAAAGATTACTCCGTTATCTTCGGGGTACCATACATCATGGTCTGTTTCTTCACCGAAACTCTCCCTTATTACTCCATGGGTTTTCTGATGCAGATTGGGCTGGTAACGTAGATGATCGTACCTCCACTAGTGCTCATATTGTGTTTCTTGGTCATAATGCTATTTCATGGAGTTCAAAGAAACAACACACAGTTGCTCGATCTTCTACTGAAGCTGAGTATCGAGCAGTTGCCTCAATTACTGCTGAAATTACATGGCTAAAATCTTTGTTACATGAACTAGGAATTCAATTGTCTACGACACCGACAGTTTATTGTGACAATATTGGGGCTACCTATCTATGTGCAAATCCGGTATTTCACTCTCGTATGAAACATATTGCCATAGATTTTCATTTTGTTCGGGAAAAAGTACAAAGTGGCGCAATCCGAGTGTCTCATGTCTCATCTGACGATCAACTGGCCGATGCTCTCACTAAGCCACTATCTCATCAACGACTCAATACCCTTAGAGTCAAGATCGGCGTCCTTCCCAGGGACACCATCTTGAGGGGGCCTATTAAGGAAAGATTATAGTCAAAGATTTGATGAGTTGTATATTATTCATTTTTGGATGTAAATATTCTGTCCATAACTAGCTCATGTATTTTAGGCATTAGTGATAGAGTATTATTTCCTTCCCTATATAGCTCAATTTTGTACACTGTATATATTGCTATTCTTTCTTAATGAAATTAGTGAAGCCAATTTTTCTCCAGACTCTAGTCATCTCAATACTTTTTACCTTGCAATATATTTCTGGTTGTAAATTCTTGGGATATATGACCCAAGCACGGCAGTCAAAACGAGCTACAACATTGACATGGTTATATATCTCTTTGGCCGGAGTTGTCTTTCCAATTCTGCCCATTCCAACCATTGAGATTACTCGCTATTGATCACCATCCTTGACAAGCTGCACCCAGAGAGACTGTATACTCCCCCAGGTCGATGATATCCTTATTTTGACCATGACGAGATGATTGACACAACTTCAGAAGCTTTTCGATCACATGACTTGTTTCCTCTTCCACATTCTTGATGCCATACATTTTGAATGCTGGCAGGGATGTCAGGGATTCTCAATTGAATCACTTCAACATCCTCACCGAGATTGGAAGTTGCTTCCAATTTTTGAAATTGGACGCGCACCTCTTGGTGAAGTGCCTCTTTTGCAAGGATTCGACTTTGATTAGGTAAGTGTCAATGAGATATTTGGCGTGATAAGCGACATTTCTGATGTGAATCATGCCACTGTGATAGCGCTAAATGCTGAAACACAACGGCTACAATCTCAACTCAAAATAAAATGATTGTATCTTCTCCTAGACAATAATTAACTAAAAGCAACAATTTCTTGAGCGAAAGGACACGAGATTATTGCCCTCGGGCCTCGTGCATTAACACAAGATAAAGCATGGACATGAACGGACTAAAAGCATTCTTTATGATCCAAGCTATATCTCTTTCTTCTTCAAGTCTGTCAAGACTGACCTCTTAGTAGCCTATTGTAATTGGTAAGCCCTCCGATTGCTATTTCCATGTTCTTTCCCAGCATGATCACATACAAATTTCTCACTAGTTGCTATTTCCTTTATCTTGGAGGTGAAATCTGAGTCTCCAACAGAGGAGCATTTTCATTGAAAGGCGGTAAAAGGGTCTGAGAGAACAGAGGAGTTGCAAAGACACAAGCTTTGGAATTGGAACAGCCTCCTGGACCCAATACCCACGAGCTCGTGACCTCCATTTGCATAGAATAAGAAAAAGAAGCCAAAAATGGATGATTCCGGCGATGAAATCCGGTGAACCTCTATTGTTTCCGACATATTCCGGTGAACCCAATTGATGTTTGGTGCGTGACTTTTCTTTTCCTATTTTTGTTCATGATTTTATTTTTTATATTTTTGCTTAATACTTCAACTGGAATCACGAGATTCAGGGCTCGCCGTCACTCGCGAGCTGCACAAATGAAGCCGCCGGAGTTTCGTGGACGTCGATAACGGAAAACAGACACTTTGTAGTTTGTACCGCCAAAGCCCCAGATTGCCAGTATCGTTTATTATCTTATTATCCTTTTCTTTTCTTTTTTTGGTTTCAACTGTTAAAACGACACTCTCCCTCTTTTTCACCGGCTCAAAACGACATGTCGTCTTTGTCGATCTTTCATATTTCTTCTCTTTAGGGATCGATTGCTAATTCTAAATTGTTGATATATGTACACATAATACATAGATATACATATACAAGTGTCATTATTAATCTCTTAAAAGTGTACTCGGTAGCCTAGTTGATAATAAATACATGGATTATGGAAGATATTCTAAACTCGAACCACAAAAACAGCTAGTAATATGTATTGACCAAAAAAAAAAAAGGGGTACACTCAGATGGTTGAATTTCTAAGAAATACTTTCTTATTCGTTTGACATGGCAATAGAACTAGTCAATAATTTTCCCTTTAGAAGAATCTCTATAGACTCTGAAACTTAGGTTATGCTTGACATTAAGGTTTAACTTTAATTAAATTATATTTTTTTCATTTCAATTTTTATCTTTTTCTGAAAAGTCAACAAAATTTATAATTAATTTTTAAAAAGTCAACTAATTCAAATTTAAAAATTTTATTTTTAACTAACTTATTAAACGGAGGCTTATATATGCAACAAAAATTTGACATACGATCAGCCGAATGCTGCCCAATCTGCTAAATTTATAAACAAATGTTTAGTACTTGTGAACACGAAGCCTCCTTCCGTTGACCTTGCTCTGCAGTTACTAAAAATTAAAAACTAAGCAAAATTCTATTTTCCTTCCTAGAGCAGCCAAACTGTTTTGGTCAAACCTTTAAATTAACTCCATTTAGCTCTAGTGGGTCCGTTTTAATATTACTTGACAGCTGTTAACTTGTCTAGAATTAGGCTCACCTTAACAGACATACCTATAAAATATACACACTAACACCACTCCTTTCTTTATCTATGTTCACTCTTTCATAATTTGACAACTGTAAACTTGTCTGCACTTAGGCTTACCTCAAAACATTAGACACATAAATATAAGTATATAAACACTGACACTAGCATATAAAATCATGTGTGTATATATATATTTTTACAAATTGGGGTGCATATACATGTGCCACTGTAAATCTATTATTATTTTCTATCAAATAATCTATACTCTCATTCCACATATCAATTTAATTTTAAACCCACTTTCAAACTTTTTCTTACCGTGTTTTCTTTTACAAAAATTTAAATTTTTACCGTTTGAACCATACGTTTGATCTATAAAGATAATTCTGTCCTTCCACATTTTACCTCTACCAAACGTAGTAGTGTGAATGAAATTCATGAAGCATTCAAGTTGGCATTTGCCCAATAAGAAAAACAAGTCGCTTGTCAAAATGATCACCATGTGCATGTTTCCTATATCTACGTCTCGAATAATTTTATATAGTGCATTACATCCATACATACATATATATATATATGTATGTATGTATGTATGTATGTATGTATAGATGCTTATTTCTCATTCACCGAACTAGTTATCTAGTTAGCTATATAAATACATATTGACAACCAAACCAGCCAACAGAACCAACTAACTCAAATCAATCACTTTTTTTTTTTTTTTTTGATCTTGGTGAATAAGCTAAATGGCCACCAAATCTCAGACTTCTATAGAACTCCCCATCTTTGACATCTCACAGCCGTTGGACAAATCTTCCCTTTCCTCTCTCTCACAGGCCTGCAAAGACTGGGGCTTCTTCCACATTACAAACCATGGCGTCTCCAAAGAGCTTTACAAGCAACTCTATTCACTCTCAAACCTTCTCTTCAATCTCCCCATGGAGTCAAAGCTCCAGGTTGGTCCATTTTCTGACATAAAATCTTACACTCCTCATTTCATCGCCTCTCCTTTCTTTGAGAGCCTCAGAGTGTCCGGACCGGACTTCTTTGCCTCCGCGCAGGCTTCGGCAATGGTTCTCCTTAACCAGCAGAATTCAGAATTCAGGTAACCAAAAAGACATATATATTGGCAATATTCCATTTACCTCTTCATATTGCTATTTCAACATCTATTTTTTATGTACAAGAGGTGTGCAATTTTCTCTTGTAGTCTTTTTCCTTTCTCATAATAACATTCTGCGAAAAAGTAGACGAAAAGAAACACTATAAATCTCATCTATGCTTATTTGTTTGTTTGTTTTTTCTTTAATTTTATTGCTCTCAGTAATACAGGATTAGAATTAGGATGTCTAATTCTTAACAACAAAAACATTTAACATTGCGCAACTACTTGAAATTAGTATTGAAAATTAACCATGTAGCTATAAGTTTAAGGCAAGTCATTTTTTTTATTATTATTTTTATTTTCTTGCAATATGTTTTTGAGTTTTGTTTTTTGGGTTATCCAGTGAGATACTAAAAGAGTATGGGAGCAAAATGACTGAGCTGGCAAAGAGAATTGTACAAGTTGTCTTGATGAGCTTAGGGGAGAACTTTGAGCACAAGTTTTACGATTCCGAATTTGGAAACTGTCATGGTTATTTAAGAATAATCAACTACACACCCCCAGAGAGTGTGACACAAGAAGAAGTTGAAGGGCTTGGAATGCACACTGATATGAGCTGCATAACAATAGTGTATCAAGACCAAATTGGTGGGCTTCAAGTGAGATCCAAGGAAGGGAATTGGCTAGACATAAATCCATGTGAAGAAACCCTTTTGGTGAACATAGGGGACTTGATGCAAGCATGGAGCAATGGAAGGTTGAGGTCGTCCGAACACCGAGTTGTGCTGAAGCGATTCGCTAACCGGTTTTCGCTTGCTTTCTTCTGGTGCTTTGAGGATCAGAAGGTGATTTGTGCCCCTGATGAAGTGGTTGGAGGAGGGCATTTGAGGGCCTATAAGCCTTTTGTGTGTGGTGATTATTTGAAGTTCAGAGAGATCAGCAGTGGGGAAGGGAAGTTTGAGAAAGTTGGTTTTACTGTGAAAGATTTTGCTGGAACAACTAGTTGAACAATGTTAAGCTTGATCAGGAGTTTTTACTTGGCAATAAATTTATTCATTGATTCTTAATTAAATTCTTCTCCAATATGGTGGTATGTCATTGATAAATTATTCTTTTATGCTTATTTAAAAATCATACAAATTTCATTTTGGGTTTGTTGAGATGTTATTATTTTGGGTTTTGAAGTGTTGATGTTGGCATTGTGACAATAACATTATTCTTGTATACCGAGTGTCCTTTGTGAATTATGTACGTATATGTTCATGCATATATATTGCATGGTTAAGCTATCCTTTCTTACGTTTCTTCTTCTATAGTTTTTATTCTAATGTTAATGTTATTATGGTTGTTGTTGTTACTATCATCATCCTCAACCCCATCTATATTCTCATCTATATTCTTGAGTTCAGCCTTTGAATTTTAAAAACTCACATTTTGCTCCTAACACTCTGAATTAGTCCTACTTAACCCATTTTGTTAAGAATTTTTGCTTAAAATAGATTAAAAAAAAAGGAGTTAAACATGATCCTATGATTTTTTTTCCGTTTGCTTTTAACATTAATCCTAAGAGAAGTATTTTATTAAGATTGATTCTTATATTTTTAATGTTTGTTAAAAGGGATAAATGAGACTAATTCAAAGTTTAAGACGATAAAGTGAGAGTTTTTAATATATAAGAACAAATGAAAACAGAGCCTAAAATTTAAAAGTACAGATGAAAATAAGCTTTTTTTTTCTCTCTCATTTTCCTTTTTTTTAAATTTTTATTTTCACTTAATCATCAATATATGAGGTTCATCTATAAATATTTTCTGAAAAGAATTCTGCCAAAAACTATAACACAATGACTATAATACGGGGCTCATTAATGAGACTAACAGTCCCCTCAAGTATCTTATATAAGCATTAGATTTACATTGATTATTTGTTTTATTTTATAGGAAAAATATGGAATAATTTAGGACGATCAAAAGGTTGGCTATTAAATTAATAATCATGTGTAATGTACTGATTTATGCTTGGCCACAAAGCCTGCTTATCATGTGTATTATTTTTAAACACCAAAAATTTAAAATCTTATTAAATAATCATTGGACATTTTTTCTATTGGTGCACGTTAGTCGGGAGCCCCCACACAAGTTAAAGTTACACCTCAAACTTCCTGTAGCGGCCCAAATTTTTTAGGGGGCAAGGCACCACTAATCAGGTCAAACTGAATTTTATTTTATGATTGCTCCAATTATATATTTATAAATAGATATCCATATCTATTTATTTGTATGACAAGACAAAATAATTTGGGAAATGTTGTATTGATTTCAGCTCAATGAGCACATAGAAAATATACCTTATAAAGAGCAGTACACTAAAGGGGAAAATCTAGAAACCTAAATATAGTTCTCATTCTCAGCAATATATATATATATATGTATATAGTTGTGCCAGCTGATAATCAATCCAATTTGTTACACAATTAACAAAAGAACGAGTATAGATTGTTATGATCGAGATCTCCTATAATTAGAGGCTAAATAGACCAGTATTAGTGTTTTTAATATTTTTTTTTATTTGGAATATATTTTACCTTCAGGAGGAAAAGAAAAAAAAAAAGAGTATTTCGTAATGAAAAGTTGTACTCAACAACCCAAATCTGCTCATAATTCATCAAAAACCGAATATGGCCATAAAATGAAAGGCTTGCAAAACTAATAGTGTAGTTGACACTTGGAACAGTGTTGTGTTTTAGGGAAAGAAAACGGCGGAGACAAACTATAACACAAGCTAAAACACAAGCTAAGACTGCACATGATAGCTCTAACTCAATCGGGTAGCCCCAAAAAACCAACTGAAACCGAACCGAACCAAACTTCAACCGATGAATGGAAACCAAACCTACTGATTCACCAAATCACCAACACTGTTTTAACATATTTTTGCTTCAATGCGTTGTAAACTTCACGTAAGCAATGCTTTGGAGTCCCCCATGATACGGAGCAAAAGTTTCCTAACTCATATCTCCCATATAAAGCAATCCAAATATGCATTATGTTTAAATGGACCTTGAAACAAAGTGAAAAATAGCTAATTTTTTTAAAAAGTTCAAGTTCAAAGAGAAAACCGATGGTTTAACCAAACCGATCAATTATAGTTTGTGTGGTTTTTTTGGTTAAAACTGAATCTTTTTTTGTTAGTTTCAGCTTTGCTTTCTAAAAAATTGCAATACCGATTCGACTCTATTATCCTCCAAACTTGTCATTTTTAGACATCTTGCTCTCTAAACTATTAATTTTTGACAATTGACCTTATAAAGTTTTGTAAATTATCGCGGTATGCTCTATTTAATTAACTTTATATTAAATTGAATATTTGATTTTTTAAGATCTGCATTAGGGTTTATAATAAATTTGGAAAGATTTGCATAAAAATCTTGAACATTGCATAATCAATTTAACCACAAGTTAAGTCATATTATATAAATTACAACAATTTAAAAAATTCAAAGCAAAAACTAAAAGTTTGTGAAGTAAATTATCAAAAAAATAACAAGTTTAGTGACGTCAAAAAAATAACAAAATACCTGTTGTTTTAGATTTTGTTATAATATATACTGAGATCTTCCAGAAAGTTCAAGTTAATATATATTATAATTTGTAACCCTAAATCAAAAAACCCTAATCAGCCCAGCGGCATTGGAAATTTACACTCGTCCTCAACATCTAAGGTTCGAATCACGGCGATCACTTTTTCCCCCAAAATTTTTTTTCCCTCTTCCTCCATCATCGACTCGTTGTCTTTAAACCAGAAAGCCATGGAGAAAGACGATTCCCCTACTCGCAGAAAGGTAGCAACTTTCAATCTCTCCACTCTCTTCTCTTCTCTTCCTTCAACCAAGCTTCTTCAATCTCATTTTCACTCTTTCCGTTTCATCAGAATTCCTTCTCAGATCTCAAATTGTTCTCCGATCCTTTTTTTTTTTTTTGTTCTTCTCTCTGCAGGTTAGGTTCACTCCCAAAGCTCCAAGTCGCAGAAAGCCCAAATCTGTTCCCCTCAAAACGTAATTCTTCTTTGAAATTTCTTGTTCTTAATCTTTAGTTTCTTGAGTTTCATTTGATGATTAATTCGAATTTCGTTAAAATTTGAATTTGAATTATTTGCAGAGAAGCCGGCGATGATGACGATGACGGAGCTGCCGAGGCTCAGACTCTGCTTCGCCAGTTCAACGTAACGACAAACCCCTTTCTTTACTTCACCATTTTCTTTTCTTATTTTTACTTTACAATAATTTTTATTTCTTTATTTCACTGTTTTGTTATGATGATTTTTGTTTTTGTTTTTCTTTTTTCCGGAAATAATATAATAGTAACTTGCATTTGTGATTGTTTGGTTACATGTTACGTTTTTTTTTTCTTGTAAAAGTAAAACAAAATGTAAATCTCTCGGGAAAAAAAATGAAAATAAAACTCTATATGTGGGAAGATTTATACTAATTTTACACCTTATATTTAGAGGAAAAAGAAAACCCAAAGTCTAACAAAACCAATCCATTTTTTCAAAATGTTGAAAATAGGAATTTGTAATGTTCCTTTTCACTATGCAGATTTGAGCATAGGAAATAACAAAAAGGGAAAAGAAAAATCATGTTTATAATATGGAGGAAGAGAAAATTTGGTTTTGAGATTAGATGCTTGTAAAAAAAAAATAATAATAAACAAATGCTTTGCAATTATGTAGTTAAAAAACTCTCTCCTTAAAAAGGGGGAAAAAAAAAGTAGTTCTATAAAAACTTCGGTTTAAGTTGTGCCTCGGATGGTGAATCTCTACGCCTTGTGGTATAAATTTGTTAGAACATGTCAAAAATGGCGTCAATTTAGGTCCTTTTCCTTGGCAAAAACTCCAAGAAGTCATTTAACTTGTCATATTTGGCAATAGAGTTGATTCATTTTTGTCTGTGAACTCACAGGCGAATCTCAGAAGACGAGGTCCTAAAGCTGGAAAGAAGAGTAATTACTCATTTATCTTTGTTCTTTTATTATTAACTCGTATTATTATATTTCCTCTGTTTGTAACAAAGGCTTCCTTAACTATGGAGTAGAATTGTTTCCGATTCAGAGACTGTTTTAGTTTAAATCAAACTATATGATTAGGAAGCAAACTTGAAACTTGTAGTCACATCACTAGTTTTTATTTCATACTGAAGTAGAAGTGAAGAGCATGTTTTAAAAGCTGAGTAGAGTCGGCAATATCTGTGTTACCATAAAAAGATCAACTAGATCAAGAAATGTAGGTTACTTTTTAATTGTCACTGTGATTATTGTGATGTGTCTGGTTTTCACTCAACCATTTTTGTTTGGCATTCAGCTCAAGTAGCTTTTGGTCCTGGGGCCACAACGTCGTCTTCCACGATAAGGTCATTTGGGGTACCTAAGAATGGTGGTAGTAAAAGCAGCAGCAGCTGCTTAGACCTCAAAAGTTCTGATGATGACGAAATTCTCTCACTTTTGCCTTTCAAGAAGGATGAGACTGATGTGTCCTTTGAGGATGCCACTGATGCATCAACTCTAATCGGAAAAAATGAATATATAGAGCCTTGGGTAAGAAACCCTTTTGCGGATCTCTCTCTCTCTCTCTATATTTATTTATATATATAGCAGATTAAGCATGTGTTTTTTCTTTTGCTGTTGCAGGATTACCACCACAATTACTATCCAACTGTTCTTCCCCTAAGGAGGCCTTATTCTGGAGATCCAGGTACTCATATGCTTCTACAAGAGTTGTCCTATTTATCAAACATTTAATGCAAGTCTCCTTGATTAAATAGTTACCAGTGAACCGGATTAACCCGTTGGCTCAATTTTCGTTCTGAAGCTTGTCGGTAACCACTTACATTCAATCAACCGTTTTAAAAGAATTACGGAATCTTCTAAATAAACATTGAAAATAATCAGTAATGTCATTCTTGATTTCGCAAGGGACTTGATTCCGACAATCATCGTCACTTCTATTGATGTTCCTCCCGGTTTTTGTTGATTCTACTATCTCTATGGTAACCAATATGGTGTGGCTCGGTTATTTCCACAGTTAGGCATGTTAAATTCCATTGCTTGTTTTGCTTTCAGAAATCCTGGATGCAGCTGAATTTGGAGAGGCTGCTATAAACGAAGAGTACGACGAGAATGCTACTAATCCTGCTCAAGAACTTGGGCTGGAGGTGTGTGATATTATTGATAACATCATTACTGTTTGAACATTTACAAGTATTACATTTGGTTGGATCTTGTGATGTGAAGAATGACGATTGGTGACAGGAGGAAAATGAAGAAAAAAACATGTTACTGTTCCAGCTTCCTCCTACCCTGCCATTGGTTAAGCGATCCGCAAGTGTGAAGGGAAAGGAAAAAGTCGGATCCTCGACGTCATCAAATGGCACGGATGCTCCAGTTAAAGGCAGTAGATTGGAAGCTTTATCGTCGGGATATGTAGGGAAAATGCAGGTGTACAAGAGTGGAGCAATCAAGTTGAAGCTAGGAGATGTCCTCTACGATGTGAGTCATGGGGCACTAAGCTTGATTTGAACCATAAGCCAGGGAAAATTGCATTCATAAGAACGCTAGAGAATGTGACAAGATCACACGATGCCCGTATTTTATCTCCATAGCGGTCACAAATTATTGCAAGTTAATTATTTGGTTTGTCCATACCTTTGCAGGTTTCACCTGGTGTAAATTGCACATTTGCTGAAGATATTGTGGCGATCAACACTAAAGAGAAGCAATGTTGTGTTCTTGGAGAGCTGAGCAAACGAGCGGTCGTGAATCCCGATATCAATTCCCTTGTTAATTCAGTGATCGACTTGGGTTAAACTCAAAAGACTAATGTAGATAATTAACGATTTGTGAGGTAACACTGCATATGATGTAGCCGGTAAATGCATGTATATGGAGTAGGACATCTGAGCACATTTTTAACAACTCGGTGACAATTGAACCTTTGCCATAATGACAACAGATTTTGGTAGATTCTCCATTAACATAGTTCGTCTAGTAACAAAATTAAGACTATAGTTTCTCATGCGTAGCAGAAAAAAAGTTCGATGCGTGCGATCTCGATTTTTGCTAGGAATGGAAAAGGCTCGACTAGAAAAAACAGAAACAAGTGAGAATTGTTATCATTTTGCTAGGCATTATTACTGTTAAATGTTGCTTTTAACTTTGTTGCTTTTCCAAAAATAGGAAATAACCGTAGAACTTGAAACAAACAGGCATTTCCATATTCAAGGGAAGGAAAAGGAGAGAGAAATTCAAATCCTATCGTAAAGCAAAAAACAAATAAACAAAACATAAGACATTAAAGTCAACCAATGGTGACAATCCACCTGTTGTGTCGTCGGATTCATGGTCAAGACTTGTGGGCTCGCGCGACAACCACAACTAGTAGTACCATAATGGAGAGCATGAAGGATGTCCTCAGCTTCTCCTTAAAAGGATCGGTGCCTCCTGAATCGGATGTCTTTTCGTTCTCTGGAGGTTGAAACAAGTCATTCACAAGCTTTGAGATCTTCTCAACTGCTTCCATGATTTTTGCTCTAGCGCCGTTAAAAATCCGTGTCACTATGTCTGTTTCTTCGTTGGAGCCGTCGGAGCTCTCATCTGTACTCTTGGACCTACTATCCTCTGCAAGTTATGGGAGATTTATGCAACTGCTAATCAAGAAACACTACTAAGTAGCAAGTAGCAACTACAGATAACAAATTCAAGAGATCCGAAAGGGCAGTTAAAAGATGTTTTGTTAAGGAGCATTGCTAGGGAAGGAACCCGTAACAAAGATGAGATTTGAAAGCTAGAATTCGCACTAACCCAAGCAAAATGAGTCTCTGAGCTCCCTCACCGCCGCATTGTTCAGAACGGCATTCCAAACAGCTTCATCTGATGATAATGACTTGACCATATTCTACACAAGAAGTGCACTAGTAAAACAAATAACCTCGACTAAAATCGAACATCGAAGTATGTTCATAAGATATTATACATGAAATCCCAAAAAAAAAAAAAAAAAGACACAGGTATCGCATGTCTTCCTTCAAAACATAGGAATAAAAGACTACATTCATTATGAGGGTTGCTCCGTGCATATTAGGATGAAAAAAAGCTTTAATGTCATCTTGAGCTTGTTGAATTCCTTCCCACATCAAGATATGAGTTATTCGACTTTCAGGAAGTTCTATTTTTTAAAACAAAAATGAACTATACATATATATATATATATATATACACACACGAACACGCACATGTAGCAGTTCATCTGTTTAATTTCATCTGCAAGCACCATATCAGAAGCTGAAAAAAATAAAAGGCACCTGTACTAATGGCTCGGTCCGCAACAAATGAAAAGCATCGTAAACTCTTTCGGATCCATAAGGTTGCAGCATTTTCGAATTACACATAAGAACGGATGGCTCCATCCAATCTAACTCCGACCCAACTGGAGAAATTTGATGCACCAAATCAGTAGGACTCATAACCTGATGTTCCTCACCATTGACAAAATCAGGAGCAAATTTATCCCTCACAAGATTGGAGTAGGACTCCTGGTTGAAAACCCTGCAAATACATCATACGCACACCACAACAGCCCAATAACTTAACCATGTGCGATAAATTCACAAATTAACTTAGCGACGTGCAACAAATTCACAATATTTGAAAAACACTCTAGAGTTTCTTCTTGTCCACACTGTTTGATTATTTTATTTCCTAGTACATTATCTAAGGGAACTCAAAACAGCCATCGTTTTTCACAGTCCTTGTTATTCTTTCCATCATTTATTTATGAAAGCCACAACATTTGTTGAAGACTCTGTCTTGTTGGGGTCTATTGAAGCATGTGTCCTTTTCCATAGCCGTCAAAACACCCATACCACCACCATTACCTACCCCCAATTTTATAATAACACAGAAAGAAAGTCACAGCTTCAATGACTCAAATATATTTTTTTAATTAATAAAAAAAAAGTCCCACAAGCCACTCAAATTACCCAAAATTTTAAATAACCCAAGGAACACCAATTCCAATTTAATTTATGAAAACAAACTTAGTAAATTACAATATTTTTATGATAGATAGATACAAGTGATAATTTTTTAAATATTTATCAATAAATAAACAACAACTTATCAGTTATATAGATTAGAATCGGTATTCAAATGTTAGGATTGGAGAGGATTAGAGCCGATGCTCCGACATTTTTATTTCAATTGACAAAAAAAGAACCCACAAACACAAAAACGAAATCTGGTGGCAAAAAGAAAAGAAAAAAAAGGGTTCTCACTGTTGAAGAGCAGAAACGGCGCTGTGGACTTCATCCTCGGAAGGAACAGGGCCGAGAACAAAGGCATCATCGACAAAGCCGTCGACGGCGACCCAATCGGAGTCGTCGGAATGAGGCCACGACGGCGGTGGCGATGTGGGGAAGCCATAGACGGAGGAGACAGGAACATTGCACGAAGCAAAAGGCGAAGACAGAGACAGAGTACTACTGCTTTTCTCTTTCTGGGCATGCCTAGGGGTATTACTAGTACGGCTGTTGTTGTTGTTGTTGTTGTTATTACCAATACCAGTACTGGTAGAACTAGGACAAGAAGATGAAGAAGAAGAAATGGAATCTGGGAGAGGCCCACCGGCGAAGTTAGCCCTTGTGCTTGTAACGACTCTGCCGACCGACCTCAACAGACCTCCTCCGTTGCCACCCCCCATGCTTTTCCCTCCGAACATCGTTGAGAATACAGAATATATAGATAGAAGATAAACTCACGATTTGGATATATTCCGGTTTTGTATTTATATATATATGTTGTTCTTTCTTATGTTTTGTTTTCTCCATTTAAAAATTTTAAAATTAAAAAAAAAAAAAAAAAAGTGAAGAGAGGGACTGGTAACTTTTCTTGGTTGGTGTGGGGGTGTTTTATTCTCTCGAGAGGATTAATTTATGGATAGGAACGTTTCGTATGTGACGGCAGAGTTTCCCATTTGGTGTCATCTTTTAATTTCTTCACAATATATATATGTTTTGTGTGTGTGTGTGTGTGTATATATATATATTTTTTGTTTGCATTCTTCTCGGTGACTTGTGTCCAATTGAACTGCCTAGTTTAATGCCCAGGTGCCGCGTGTTTCTTGCTACGTTTTTATTCAGAAATTTCTAAACTCGGCTATAATTTTGGTAGTTCTATGTGATATTTATAAATAAAAAAATTATGTCTTGTGTATTCCATTGAATTTCATGATTTGCGAGGATAGAAGCAATTGATGTTTTTCGATTGGAACGATTTAGTTTAAATTAAAAATCTAATGATCAGATTTTCTAATTTGATTGGTGCCAAATTAGGTAAATTATGGGGAAAATGATGACTCTTAAAATTCAGCTCAAGGACATGTAGAAATTCCAAATTTTATTTGTTGCATGTCCATATATAATGATTTCTTATACTAACCTTGAAATAAGGGGTAATTGTTGCAATAAAACTTTATTATTTAATAGGGGAAAAAAAAAAAAGAAAATACAATGTACACATAACGAAAAAATTGGAACAGAATTAACAAAAAGAGAGTGTGGCAACTACAAGTCATAACCAAAAAATTGGAGCCAAATTGTTGCAAGTGTCCTTGTTTCCATGTTGTTGTCGTTTCTCATGTCAGTTATTTATTGGGTTTTGCAGTTTTCTGAATCATTGTCGTTTTTGAGTCATCGTCGTTGTCCCATTGTTCTTATTTTGCCACATTGGTGCTGTTGTTCAAGCTACTGAAAATTATTGCACATTAGAAATACACCAAGTCCGAGCATAAAACGACCATGTAATAAAGAGTGACCCCATTTGGGGACGCGCGGTTTATTATTAGTTAGTGTGTAGCGTTCGACTTCATTGGGGATGTTATAGCATTGTTCCTGTCATCCTAATGTGGTATTGAAATTCCGTCCTTCAGAGGGTTTTGTTTATTTACGCTACTTATTTTAAATTTTTATGAAAACTGTTATTTACTCTTTTTTTTTTTTTCTTTTTAAATTATGTAGATTGGATACTGTTGCAGAAGCATTAGTATGCAGACCCGAAAATAGATATTGGTGGAATTTATTCCAATGTTAAGATTCATTCTAGTATTCTCTGACTGGGCAAATTACTTACATGGTGTCCTGTAGATTCATTATGAACCTTAGTTCCACCCATCATTTACTAGTCTTTCAGTAGTTTTTCTTATTGTTATTTCAGTTGTTGTTTTTGTGAGCTTTAACGCTCCGTTATACTCTTAACTCTCACGGGTTGTTTTTAATAATATTTCTCCTTTAGATTAAAAAAAAAAACAAAACAAAATAAACCCATGGTGATGTATTTTAAATCTACTTCAGAATATAAAAATGAAAATAAAAAAACAAAACAAAACTCTTTGGAATCTTACGAGCTCGTTTGGAAATCAAGTTTGAACTTGGTATTTCAAACTCAAGTTTTGTCTTTTTCCTCCAAAGTCTTTGTCTTTTTCCTCAAAAAGTTTTTTGTCTTTTCTGAAAAGTCAACAAAATTTACTATTTAAACTTCAAAAACTCAACTCAAACTCATTTACCAAACGGACTCAACTCAACAAAATTTACTATGGCCCCGTTTGGCACACCGGTTTAACTCAAGTTAAACTGTACTTTTTTCATCATGTTTTGTGTCTTTTCTGAAAAAGTTTTTTGTCTTTTCTGAAAAAGTCAACAAAAATTACTATTCAAACTTAAAAATTTCAACTCAACTCAAACTCAACTTGTGCACCAAACAGGCCCTATATCTATTAAGCCAAAAAGTAAAGAAAAAAAACCCCATCGTCCTTTTCCATCTCAATCGATGGTGCCCAGTCTTAAAATTTTGGAAACCAGTGTATTAAAGTGATGATAATAAAAGAAATATCATGGGCCAACTTCTGAAAATTTTCACATATTTGAAGCCATTTCTTTTAGGGTGGTTGGTGAATGAGTTGAGTTTGAGTTATGTTGAAATTTTTAAGTTTGAATAGTAATTTTTGTTGATTTTTTTTCAGAAAAGACAAAAAATTTTTGAGAAAAAGATAAAAAAAAAGCACATTTTAAGTTGAGTTAAACTAGAATACCAAACAAGCCCTTTATTGTTTTGCTCATCGAGATTGAGAACGCAAATGATTTGATAATGAGATTGCAAAACTGTGCTTTTTTTTTTTTTTTTTTTTTTTTCCTTTGATTGGTTGTCTTGTGGTGTAGAGAAGGAAAACACGAAAAAAACGAAAGAAAGAGAAGAAGAAGAAGAAGAAGAAGAAACCCAAGAGAAACAAAAAAAGATGAAGAAGAAGAAAGGTCGGAGCTATTCACAGAGAAGAAGAAACAATCTCTTTCTTTAAAATAAAATAAAATAAGGAAACGAAGAAGAAGAAACGGCAGGTAAGAGCAGGCAAACGGCAAGTTTTCTTAGCTGTTGAGTTTTTTTTTTTTATCTGATGTGGCGGGATTTGATTAGTGGGGACAGGAAGGGGGACAGATAATAGGGGACAGGTGATCCCGGCACGATATGTAAGTAAATGACTAATTTTAATCGGTGAGTTTACCTGGGTCATCTTGTTTCTAAATTTAAAAAATAAAAATTCAGCCCTTTTTAAGAGAAGGGTTCAAAAATTGTCAATCTACCTTGTTTTTTCTTTTTTATTTATTGAATAATCGGATAAAAGTTCTTTTTTTTTTTTTTTTGTGCACATTATATAAAAAGTAATTTCTGGTTGAATTTATCTCATTATCTCTATTTTTTTCTTCTTTGAAATGAAACTGTATTTTATTGGATAATCTTTATTTTTTTGAAAAGTTGTTACTGGATAATTTTTCCCTAATTAATATATCAATAAAGAAATTTGATATAGACTAACGCCCTTTCCTATAACACTAGTCCAACTTGAATTAGGAAACCAGGTACACCTTTTTGCCTTTAAAAGAGCCTGCCATTGGCATATCAGTTTTCATAAATTGAAAGTCTTAGATTTTGTTTGACATTTAAGTTGAACTACAATTATATTATACTTTTTCATCTGAGTTTTTATCTTTTTTCAAAAAGTCAACAAAATTTATAATTAGTTTTTGAAAAATCAACAAACTCCAACTAAAAAATTTAATCTCCAACCGGCAAACCAAACGTAAGCTCCACTCTTGAAATCAGAGACCTTTTTCAACTGTTCATATATGGATTCTGGTATGTTTTTAACCCGTCCTTATATGTTGCATTCCTAGGATCGATAATTATCCGAGCATAATTTTTAAAAATGAATAAATTAGTTAATTAACAGTAGTTTGGAATACAAATTTAGTTCCTTGTTGGATAGACGAAGGCTGGTTTCTTGTATATCCCAAGTATGAAATGTTGTAAAATATGAACGAAAAAAATCATCTCATGATTTAGTGGTTGTGATCAATATTATCTAATACATGGCGTAGATGTCTTCTGTGTATATTTAAATTGTGAGAAATTTTGAAATTAATGCTTAGAAGTTGTTTTATTTATTTTTTATTTTTTTATTTATGCAGATTGGGCAAAGTTACCAAAGCATTTATTGGACTTAGTTATAGAAAAATTGGACTCATCGTTTGATTATTTGCAATTTGGTGTTGTTTGTCTCAAATGGAATTCTATGTTGAAGGATAGCCAAATCCAACGGTATAAAATATCGCAACAGCATCATGTTCCAATGCTTCTCATCCCTGGTGAAGAGAATACTTGGAGAATTTACAATACCATGGACAACAGATTCTCCGAATTAAAACTTTATATACCACACAATAGGCGTTTTTCTGGCTCGCAAGGATGGTTGGTAGCTGTAAATGAGGACTATACGGTGACGCTTTACAAACCTTATGCTATGATTAACGAGGGAAATAGTGCAGATTTTAGCATACACCTTCCATGCCTATTTCCTCCTTATCTAGAAGATGGTTTTGATCCATATAATAACACAACAGATTTTTCTGAAATCTTTGATTTTCATATTGAGAAATCCGTACTTACAGCTGATCCATTAATAAATCCAAATGAATGCACCGTTGTTGTGATATTTGGCGACATGGAGTTGGCTATGTTTAGAATCGCGGAAGACACAACATGGACTAAAATTAAGGCTCCTGATCCTTTTACTGAGCATAAGATGTTATGCATGCACGATATACTTCAACATAACAATCAAATTTATGTTTTAATTTCTAGTGATGGGGAACTTGTGTCTTTTGATGTTACAAACTCGTGCAATCCCACTATAAAGTTGGTTGCATCTGGGATTCCACGAAAAAGATTCCGCCGATGCGATGTTGAGAGATATCTCGTCGAGTCATCTGAAGGAGAGCTTTTACAGGTTGAAAGATACATGAGGTGGCGGAAAGAGGACGAAGGTCGTGAGACAAAGATGTTTAGAATTTTCAGATTGGATTTTGAAGCAGCAAAATGGATTGAAATAAAAAACCTTGGTGGTGATTCTTTATTCTTGGGTGATAATTCCTCTATATCTGTCTTGGCTTCTAATTTCACTGGATGCCAACCAAATAGTATATATTTCACTCACGACTTGGATAATACATACGTACTTGGACAAAATCCCATCATTTGTGATGTGGGTATTTACAACGTCGAGAGCAAGAACTTTAACTTTCATTATACGATAGATCCAGATGTCCTTAAGAAAATGAATAGAAGACCTCCAATTTGGGTTGTCCCCACTCTTAGTCTATAATAAGATTTTTTTTTAACTTTTTGTTTTTTAATCTTTATTATTAGTAATTATATTAACATTTATTGGCTTTTTAAGTAACACACCGGTTCTTTATATATATATATATATATATATATATATATATACATATTTTTTTTAAGTTCACCGGTTCTTTTTTTCGTCAAATACTTTTTATCTCAAATTTAATTAGGAAATTAAGATAAAGAAATCTTAGTAGTATATTCTTAAACACCTATTTTAAATATGTAACATATTTTATAAATCTTGTCAAATTATAATATTTTCATATTTCTGATGATGTTAAATTCCTTTTTAACCTCTAATGTTTAATTTCTATATTTTATCTAATATATTGCTCTTGTCAAATTATAACATATTCATATTTCTGAATATGTTATAATTTCTATATTTCTGAAAAAAACGAAAGAAAGAGAAGAAGAAGAAGAAGAAGAAGAAACCCAAGAGAAACAAAAAATGATGAAGAAGAAGAAAGGTCGGAGCTATTCATAGAGAAGAAAAACAATCTCTTTTCTTTAAAATACAATAAGGAAACGAAGAAAAAGAAACGGCAGGTAAGAGCAGGCAAACGGCAAGTTTTCTTCTAGACCTTTTCTCCATCTCCCCCTAGCTATATCTACTTCCTGCAAATAATTATCGTTCTATTTGTCGGACCAAGAACTCAGAGGAGAAATGAAAAAAAGAAAAACCCATTGTCGGGCCAAGAATTCAGAAAGAAAAGAAAAAGGAAAGAAAAAAAAACCAAGAATTCAAAGAAATTGAACTAACCTGCACTCGCACACGTGATTGTCGAAGACGTCGTCGTCGGTGAAACGCCGTCCACAGAGAGAACACCGGTCTTTTCTCTTGTTTTTGTGTCGTTTACGGTGCTTGACCAAAGACTCGTGGGTGTCCCTGGTGTGTTCGCAGAGGGAGCAGACAAGACATTCAGCGGCAGGATCATCGTCGTCGTCGTCGTCGTCGTCGTCCTCCTCCTCCTCCTCGTCGCCGCCATTGTTTTCGCCGTCGTCCTCGACTTGGGCGGGGTTGTCTTCGCCGTCGAACTCCTCTTCGGCATCATTGCCGTCATTTCCGTCGCCGTCGAACTACTCTTCGGCATTATTGCCGTCATTTCCGTCGCCGTGGTAGTCACCGCCGTCGTCTTCCTCGTCTTCGGCAGGAACATAGATTTCGGCGTCGAGTGCCATGGCTGAAGTTTGTGTAAACGAAGGGAAGTGTGGTTGATTCTTTTCCTTTCTTTTTTTCGAGAGAAATATGAAAGTACTATGGTTGGTGTAAACTAACGGTGCTTTTTAAATTATAATCGGTTGAGTTCTTATAGTTATAATTTTTATCAATTTTTTTTTATAAAAAGATAAATTGAAATAAAAAAATTTAAAGGGGGGTTTGATATTTGAGTTTAACTCAAGTTAAACTGTATTTTTTTTTTATCTTTTTTCTAAAAATTTTTTTTGTCTTTTCTAAAAAAATCAACAAAAATTATTATTCAAACTTAAAAATTTCAACTCAACCCAAACTCAACTCATCTACCAAACACTGTCTAAGTTAAAGTAAAAACATCAAATAGAGGTTAAGTATGTGTTTGATATTAAGGTTTAGATTGTAAAATTTAGATTTAGATTGTTTGTGCGTTTATTGAGGTATTTGAATTGCTAGAGTTAAAAAGTGTAAAAATTTAAAATGTATTTTAAAAAATATCAATATAAAGTTTGTTTTGTTCGTCTCAAAATTCTATGTAATTAAAAAATATAAATATATATATCTCATTTAGACTTATTTATACAAGTTATGGACTTTTAAAATTTGAGTTCTAAAACTGTATGAATAGTGAACTAAAGGAAAAATATAAAAATTGGATTGTGATTCTAAGATTTAGATAGTGTGTTCAAACACATGCTAAGTAAATATTATATATATATATATATATAGCCTGGAGAAAATTTTATGGTGTAAGCCTGAAAATTTTTTGTTATTTTATTTTTATCTTAAAAATTTTATAATTCTTATATTTTGTCCTTACTAAAATTAAAAACTTTTTATGCGTTCCTTATTTTATCCTTACTAAAAATAAAAAATTCTCATATAATAGATATAAAGTTGTTAAAAAAAGATTATATATTGACTATTTTGCCCCTACAAAAATTATATATAATTTCTTATAAAAACCTACTAAAATTAAAAATTCTCACATAGCTCCCTCTAAAATTTATATTAGGGTAAATTACTTATTTAGTCCTTAAACTTTTGATCTTATGCAACTTTGATCATTAAGGTTTTTTTTTTTTTTTTTAGTGCTGAAAGGCTTTTTAACTTTTAAAATATTACTAGAATAGTTATTTCCGTTAATATTTGGATGGAATTTGTTAGAAATTTAATCAAAAAGTTATACTAGTTAACGAACATAGTCCAAAAAATATCTAAAAGACTACTTATATTTTATGTAGTTTATAGTCATTCCATCTACGGAAAAAATAGGGAATGTGCCTAAATTGTTAAAAATATTACTGCAATAGTCATATTCATTAATTGTTTAATAGAATTTATTAGTAATTTGATCAAAAAGTGATACTAACTAATGGATGCCGCCAAAAAATTTATAGAAAAAGTCTATTGTAGTAACATTTATATAGGTTTGGGGCATTTTAACGACAAAAAAAAAAAATTAAGGATCAAAGTTGTAAAAAATTACAAATTGAGGGACCAAATTAACAACTTATCCTTTATTTTATCTTTAAATTTTTTTTTTGATATTTGCCACTATTAAAATATATTTCTGACTGTAACCGGTACATAGCTATTAGGTTGTTAGATTTTTTGTTTTCCTTATATATTAAGAACTATCTTAAATTAAACACGCCATTAAGTTAGATTTGATAGGTCGGATTTTTTTTTTTTTTGATAGGTTAGATTTCTTGAATTAACAATTCTATATAGATTGCTCTAGTATAACGTCTGGTATTTGATCACTTATTATTTCCGTATTCACTGTTTACTTTTTTTTTCCCCCTAACTGTATGGTTGGCAAATAAAAGAATAACAAATTGTCAAAAAAAAAATGTAATAAATAGTATTTTAGGAAAATAAGGAAATGAAAAGTAGATTTTTAAAATTTTGAAATAAATAAAAAATTTACTATGTGATCGAAAATTTTAATAGGTAAATGACATATTTATAAAATAATAATAATAATAATAAGTCTTTTACTTGAGAAATATATTTTTTGATGCAGGCAAACTAAATTCTTAATACACCGTGATTAGGAAAGCATAAAAACAACATGTCGTTTTCCCATTATGTCAGCAGCAAATTTTTCCAAAACGTCATGTCAATTCCCGAACATAACGACACGGGTTCTCGAAAGAACATGCTACATTTTCTTTCCAAAAACGACATGTAGTTTTTTGCTTGAAAAAACGACATTAGTTGACCTGTTAACGAAAGATATCATTAAAGTACAACAATGCGCCCACCGCCCGGGTCGATTTAGTAGAGTTAACAGCGACTTGTCGTTTAGAAGAGAAAACGACATGTAGTTTTTACTTTACTTTTTTTTTTTTCCCCTTTTAGCGGAGTTTGTTTCATATTCCAATTGCGACACAAAATTTTTAACTCAATCTTTGTTTTTTTTCCTTAAAAATCAATAAAATTATAATTAATTAGTTTTTAAAAATTCAATCAACGCTAACTTAAAAATTTCATCTCCAACTGACGAACCAAAAGAAGACTAAGATATTGCTTGCAAACAAAACAAAAGGTAAGATAAAAAAGTACAGTTTAGTTAAAGTTGAGTTAAAATACCAAATAAAATAACAATATGATATACTTGAATGATAGCAGACTTATAACAATGAACGACATGCCATATAACTTTAATGATAATTTGGTCTCAATCTTTTTTTTTTCTTTTGAAAAAAAATGGTCTCACTCTCATTATATAAATTAAAGGACAGCTAATGTTACATTAGAGAAAATATTTGAATGAAACAAATTTAAAGATATTACATTAATATGATACAAAATCAATATGACACAAAATAAAATTAAAATTTGTATTATATTGATTAAGAATAAATAATTGGTATCATGTTAGTTAATTGATGAAAAAACTATAACTATTTAGGTAATTTTCTCCTTTATAGATTTACATGGCAAGCTCCAAATCTTCTCGATTTAACACAAAATAGTTCCCTTTTTTTTTTTTTTTTTTTTTTTTTTTTTTTTAAATTTTAAAGTTGTTGTCCGAATGCTATTTTCTGGAATAAAGTGCATGAGGGCTAATCGATTCTACTTGTATGCATGGCTTAAATATACATCAACGTCTCAAGAGATTCACATTATCGATCATTGGTTAGTTTTTAAGGTCTTGATCATATTCACATAACAAAATCAAATCATTGAGATTTCCTTTCTTTGATGATGGAACTTTTAAATAATTGTAACTACTTATAAGGTTTTTGAGACGTTCATCTCTATGTATTCATGATCTTAATTATAGATATTCACTTAACAAGTTTTCTGATTTCGTCATTGCTTGAACCTCTTTTATTAAATGAATGTCGATGTAGGTAGCTAGGTTCATCACCAGCAAGTAGGAAACAAAGCTGTAGAATTCAAAGATTCTGCAAGACACGTGTTATGGCCCTCGAGACGCAATAGCATTAGGAATACTTTTCACAGTTCAAAATTAAAGGGCCAAAGATGTTGGTTTTAACCTACGAACTTTGGAAGTGATCGTCCATGCACTTCGCAATTAAATCCTTTTTCATAAATAACGAGTTTTGGAAATGTTTTATGGAATGCATCTACAAACCATTTGACACTCCATCTTGAACTTAAAGTTTTCATCTCAGTTTTTTGTTTTTGTTTTTTTTTTGTTAATAAAAGTTATAACTAGGTTTTTTAAAAATCAACCAATTTTAATTTAAAATTTTTATTTTAAACTGATAACGCAAGCTTAATTTATTATTTATTAATTAATTTATTATGCAAATTACATGTGTGCTTTTATAATAAGTAGAGCTGCTAACAACGCACAGGTCAGTTCTAGCAAAATTTTTCACTTTCGAATGGAAAACACTTATTTAGGAGCAATTATTTGGTAAATTAGATATTTCACAGTCATTTTACTTACACGATATATACGTTTAACAAGAAGTTGACATTTGACCCATTTATTCATATCAATTCTATGAAATCATAATCTGTGCAGACCACCGAATGATAATCTATCTTTTTATACGTCTCATCATATGTGGCTGTGTGAAAAACAAAAACAAAAAAACAAACAAAACAAAAAAAAAAAACAATTTAAAGACGCAAATAATGGACTGTTGCAAACTAGAATGAAAATATTTACTAAATCATAAAGTTGGTGGTTCAATGCAACGAAAAGGTTGGAGAGAGTACTAAATATTGTGAGGATTTCAGCTCAGAAATCAACAGGGAAGACAATCAAACAGTAAAATCTAGCTTTATACAGTGAAAGCTTAAAAAAACTCTTCAACAAGAAATGTACGTATATGTGTGTGTGTGTATATATATGATTTGTAAAGCTCGGAAACGAAGTACTATTGGATCAAACGAAGTATAAGTATAAATGCAGCATAAAAGAAGTGAAGAAAATATCGAGAAAACGGACCGTTTCTTCAACTGAATTTTGAATCAAAAAGCAGCTTCTTCTTCTTGTTCTTCTGCGGATTACAAAGTGGAAATTATGGTGTATGAAAATACTGAAAGAGAGAGAGAAGATGAATAATTCTGTTATATGCGTGGAATGAAAAACCGAATGAGGAAGGGAAGGGAAGGGAAGGGAAGGGAAGGCTTTGTTGCAATGGCGGAGAGAGTGACTCAAGGAGAGAGAGAGAGAATTTAACAATAATGATTACGAGCTCACGTGCATTTCTCTCTCTCTCTCTCTCTCTCTCCACTTTCTCTCTCTCAAAAACTTTTGGCTGCTCTGCTCTGCTTTGCATCTTTTCGTTTCCGAAAATGCCCCTCACTAAAAGTACGCCTTCCTTTGATTTTGATTTTAATTTTAATTTTAATTTTAATTTTATTTTGATTTTAATCCTAAATTGTCCTTCCCAAACAGGAAATGTATTTAGCTGGTCCAAACACACACATGCAATGTGTATGAGACAAAATTTGGTTCACCACTTCTGGCAATCATGTTTGTTCCTTGCTACAATATTGTGTTGTTGTAATTTTTATTTATAAATGTTGGAACTTTGATTTTTAAGTCTCTCAAGTATGGGGGTTTAATAAAAATTTAAGCCGAATTAATGTACATGCCGAGCTTAAATCTAGTTGTCTAAGACACAATTGATCAACCTATTTTACGTTATTCACAAAGATTAGAAGTAAAAAAAAAAAAACGAAAAAAAAGGATTTCACCTTTGATTCGGGTTTAAACAAAATGATGAATATTTGAGTAAAACCTCGACAAATAATTAATGTTGATGAACAATGAATTCCATCAGCAACCACAAGGTAGTTCCTAATTAGTTGAACTTTAAAACAAGAAGAACAAAAACAAAAAAAAAAAAAAAAAGTGTTAGATTAAAACAACATATTAACATTTGATCTTGATAGGGGAAAAAAGAAGTTGTATACTTTCTGCTAGTTGTACAAAAGTTCACGTCGCAAAATTATATAGATTCCCTTTGGGAAAAAAATAGGTTTGTTTTTTCCTCTGTGCTGGAATATTGTTTTGTAAATTGTTACTATAATTTAGAGGGGGCATTTACATAAATTTGAACTATATTATCGACTCCTTAAGCTTATTATGGTTAATCCTAACACAAGTAAATGTATTTCAAGAAAAAAGAAAAAAGAAAAATAGAAACACGAACGACATGTAATGCGAACAACAGAGTTTTAATCTCTCTCCCATATTTTTTCGGATTCATGGAACATACATTTGTGATAGAAAGGTATGTGTGATTTTTCTTTTCATAGTACATTATCCAAGGGAACTCAATGCAGCCATCGTTTTTCACAGTCCTTATTATTCTTTCCATCATTTATTTATGAAAGCCACAACCTTTGTTAAAGACTCTGTCTTGTTGGGGTCTATTGAAGCATGTGTCCTTTTCCATAGCCGTCAAAACACCCATACCACCACCATTACCTACCCCCAATTTTATAATAACACAGAAAGAAAGTCACAGCTTCAATGACTCAAATATATTTTTTTAATTAATAAAATAAAAGTCCCTCAAGCCACTCAAATTACCCAAAATTTTAAATAACCCAAGGAACACCAATTCCAATTTAATTTATGAAAACAAACTTAGTAAATTACAATATTTTTATTGATAGATAGATACAAGTGATAATTTTTTAAATATTTATCAATAAATAAACAACAACTTATCAGTTATATAGATTAGAATCGGTATTCAAATGTTAGGATTGGAGAGGATTAGAGCCGATGCTCCGACATTTTTATTTCAATTGACAAAAAAAGAACCCACAAACACAAAAACGAAATCTGGTGGCAAAAAGAAAAGAAAAAAAAGGGTTCTCACTGTTGAAGAGCAGAAACGGCGCTGTGGACTTCATCCTCGGAAGGAACAGGGCCGAGAACAAAGGCATCATCGACAAAGCCGTCGACGGCGACCCAATCGGAGTCGTCGGAATGAGGCCACGACGGCGGTGGCGATGTGGGGAAGCCATAGACGGAGGAGACAGGAACATTGCACGAAGCAAAAGGCGAAGACAGAGACAGAGTACTACTGCTTTTCTCTTTCTGGGCATGCCTAGGGGTATTACTAGTACGGCTGTTGTTGTTGTTGTTGTTGTTATTACCATTACCAGTACTGGTAGAACTAGGACAAGAAGATGAAGAAGAAGAAATGGAATCTGGGAGAGGCCCACCGGCGAAGTTAGCCCTTGTGCTTGTAACGACTCTGCCGACCGACCTCAACAGACCTCCTCCGTTGCCACCCCCCATGCTTTTCCCTCCGAACATCGTTGAGAATATAGAATATATAGACAGAAGATAAACTCACGGTTTGGATATATTCTGGTTTTGTATTTATATATATATGTTGTTCTTTCTTATGTTTTGTTTTCTCCATTTAAAAAATTTTAAAACTAAAAAAAAAAAAAAAAAAGAAAGTGAAGTGAGAGACTGGTAACTTTTCTTGGTGTGGGGGTGTTTTATTCTCTTGAGAGGATTAATTTATGGATAGGAACGTTTCGTATGTGACGGCAGAGTTTCCCACTTGGTGTCATCTTTTAATTTCTTCACAATATATATATGTTTTGTGTGTGTGTGTGTGTGTGTGTATTTTGCATTCTTCTCGGTGACTTGTGTCCAATTGAACTGCCTAGTTTAATGCCCAGGTGCCGCGTGTTTCTTGCTACGTTTTTATTCAGAAATTTCTAAACTCGGCTATAATTTTGGTAGTTCTATGTGATATTTATAAATAAAAAAATTATGTCTTGTGTATTCCATTGAATTGCATGATTTACGAGCATAGAAGCAATTGATGTTTTTCGATTGGAACGATTTAGTTTGAATTAAAAATCTAATGATCAGATTTTCTAATTTGATTGGTGCCAAATTAGGCAAATTATGGGGAAAATGATGACTCTTAGAATTCAGCTCAAGGACATGTAGAAATTCCAAATTTTAGTTTTTGCATGTCCATATATAATGATTTCTTATACTAACCTTGAAATAAGGGGTTATTATTAGAATAAAACTTTATTCTTTAGTAGGGGAAAAAAAAAAAGAAAATACAATGTACACATAACGAAAAAATGGGAGCCAAATTGTTGCAAGTGTCCTTGTTTCCATGTTGTTGTCGTTTCTCATGTCAGTTATTAATTGGGTTTTGCCGTTTTCTGAATCATTGTCGTTTTTGAGTCATCGTCGTTGTCGTGTCCTTGTTTCAATGTTGTTGTTGTTTCTTATGTCAGTGAGGTTTATTTTTTCGGTTGCCTTTTTCTGAATCATTGTCGTTTTTTAGTCATCGTCGTACGTGATTCCGGACTAATTTCGGGACGCTCAAAGGCGAGGCCCACGTCATGTTTAAGCCCAAAAATTTTTTGAGCCCAAAATAGTCATGGGCCCAGGACCAACACAGAGAAGCCCAAAAACAAGTCACAAAGGAAACGACAGAACGATATTTCGGTTCTTCAAAACCGTAACTACAGTCTTTCTAAACCCTAATTATTATCTCTCTCTCAGCTTCTCAGCCGAAACCCCAAGGGTAGAAGACGACGCCATAGCCAAATGGGTACGTATCTTCATCCCCAGATCTCTTCGATTTTCATCGCCTTTGCACAATTTCCATTTCCTTTCGTTTCTTATTCCTTTCTGCGTAGCATATTTTCTGCATAATTTTCTCACCCGCCAATCAAAGTTTGCATTTTTTTTCCCTTCAACCATTTTTCGTAATGAAATTGTCTCGTCAAATTCAAGTTTTTTTTTTGGGTGATAATGGCTTTGAAATTGGTGTGATTTTAGGGGCGTACAAGTACGTGTCGGAGATATGGAGGAAGAAGCAGTCGGATCTGATGAGGTTCGTGCAGAGAGTGAGATGCTGGGAGTACCGCCAGCACCCTTCAATCGTGCGTGTCACGCGCCCCACCCGCCCTGATAAGGCTCGCCGCTTGGGCTACAAGGCCAAGCAGGTATACCTATATAATTATATATGTGTGTGTATGTAATGTTTGAGGATTGTATAATTATATTATACAGGTATACCTGTATAATTATATTATACAAATATCAGTATTTATATCAGACCTTTGAGGATTGCCCTTCGTGTTTGTGTTGCAGAATGTTATGGTTTTATTATTGTTGTTATTGTGCAATGTTTTTCTATCTTATCTTAGTCTAGAAAACAAAAAAGTGAAGTTCAATGAGTTTTTGCTTTATTCGCTTTCTGGTTCGTGAGGAGCATTTGTGCAAAAGATGAAGGCAAGCAATAGAGAATTGGTTTTAGAAAAATGGGTTCCTAATTGTTTGAAGATTTTGAGAGGAAATTTTTGTTTTTTGTTTTCATGATTCGTGTTTCATGGAGTGATATGATCAGCCAGTTTCCAACGACCTTGATTTTTTTACTTTAGCTATCAAAGGAGCATTTTTTGCTTTCTTTTTTTGTTCGCTGATGGAAATGTTACACACACACACCCCCTAATAAGGATTTGTTTTTGATTGTGTTTTGAGATTCTATTTCAAATCACTATCTGTGACTGTAACGTCTGTATTTGAGTTTTGCTAGACCCATGAAGCTTTCCCTGCCATTGATGAAATGTACAATGATACTGTGGTTATTCTCTGACAGGGGTATGTGATCTATCGTGTACGTGTCAGACGTGGTGGTCGCAAGAGGCCAGTTCCTAAGGGTATTGTTTATGGCAAGCCCACGAACCAGGGTGTCACACAGCTGAAATTCCAACGCAGTAAGCGCTCAGTGGCAGAGGAACGAGCTGGACGTAAGCTGGGTGGTCTCAAGGTTCTCAACTCCTACTGGCTCAACGAGGTTCGTACCAGAAATTCACTTGATCTGTTCAAATTATATCACACGACTGTATAAGTATATTTCTGCTTATTATAACTGGAAACATCTTGTTGAACATGGAGGTTTTAGTATGAACAAAAAGAACAGTTGGTTGGTAATAAGATCGTTTTTTAACTTCATTTTGGTGCTTTACACTTCCATTCTTCCAGGATTCTACGTACAAATACTTTGAGATTATCTTGGTTGATCCTGCCCACAATGCGATCCGTAATGACCCAAGGATCAATTGGATCTGCAAACCTGTTCACAAGCACAGGGAGCTCCGTGGACTCACTTCTGCCGGAAAGAAATACAGAGGTCTTCGTGGGAAGGGGCACACGCACCACAAGGCCCGACCTTCCAGGAGGGCGACTTGGAAGAGGAACAATACACTCTCTCTTCGACGCTACCGTTGATCTCCATGACATTGGTGGTGTCTGTATCGGTGTGTTTTGTTTTCTGCTCTTGGATTTTAGCTCGAGTATTTTTTTCTTTGTTGAAGCTTTGGTTAATTTATTTGGTTGTCCTCGAGCTGTGAAGTTTTGTTCTTATCAAAATTGTTTGCATTTTTCATCTAGTAAATTCCATTTACTTTATAAGTATTATTATTATTATTATTATTTTTTACATACCGTCGATGCATTTATCGATTATCGTCTAAAGATCTAATGGACTGCTGCCCAAATTGCTTAGCTTTAAATGCTTTCGCAACCTTATTTTAAATTTTTTAATTTTACATCTAATCTATACTCTTACGTGGACAATTACTAGTTTTGTCTATTTAAGTAGCAATGTCATCTTTTAAATATTATTTTTAAGTATTTATTTGTTCACTCTGTTTACCTCACGACAAGTGCGTATACATCAAAACGATAATATCCGGAATAAAAGACATCGAGAATAACAAAAATGGGAAAAAAAAACGACATTAATAATAACCACATCGATTATAACCTCAATTGGCAATCTCAATAGGATAAACGACAATACCAAAAATATATAAGTTGACCGGATAAAGTCAATTACATCAGGAAACGGCAACAGGTACAAAAACAACACAGAATGAACTACAATCGTTGCTCCACCCCGGCAGCCCATGCCCATCGAGAAACACCACTGTCATCACGGAACCGCCCCCCACGACGTCGACCTGATGGTCACTGGCAAAGAGGAGTACAAAAAGTGAAGATCCTTGCTTTTGCACCATTTTTTCAACCTTTTTGCCTCACCTGTTCACCCTTTTTTTCCCCCCTTCGTCTTTGTGGGGCTTTCACACTATTATGGGCAGCCAATTTTCTTGGAAATTCTTATGCGACTCAAACCTATTTTGAGAGCAAGATTGTTCTGTGGAAGCTTATATAAGCAATTGGCAGTTGAGTTGTTCTTTATAGGCATTTCTAAGTCGTCGCATTGTAATGATCTTAAAGATGATTTTCATCTGTTTATTGGATGTCCTTTGGCGATGGCTTGTTGCTTGGTGGTCGGCGGAACATTGCTTAGAATGAGACTCTAGTCTCGGTCTCTCGGATATGATTTTGTTGGCCTCTTTGGTCCTAAATCCTATCCTCCGATCTAGCTTCTGAGAATGAATTTGCAGGTAGAAAATGTTCCGGCTTTGTGTGCCTCCGTCTTACCAAGGCTAAGCAGTGGAATCATGTTTTCCAAGGAGATTGCCTTCCTATTTTCAATGCTCTGGAGAACTCAAATGTTCTTGAGCGGGAGTCTTCTCATATCTATTCATGATCCCTTCAGATTTTTTTAGCCTCTTGCAAATTGCCATGGATTTCTTGCGAGTTAAATGCCTTGTCTCATTCGATAGAAGCGGTCACTAAATAATATTTTATGCAATTCTAATGTTGGCTAGAAATCTTTCGTTTTTTTGCGTTTTCCTTCTCTACACCTCAAGACAACCAATCAAAAGAAAAAAAAAAAAAAAAAAACAGTTTTGCAATCTCGTTATCAAATCATTTGCGTTCTCACTCTCGATGAACAAAACAAAAAAGAAATGGCTTCAAATATGTGGAAATTTTCAGAAGTTGACCAATGATATTTCTTTTATTATCATCATTTTAATACACTGGTTTCCAAAATTTTAAGACTGGGTACCATCTATTGAGATCGAAAAGGACGATGGGTTTTTTTCTTTGCTTTTTGGCTTAATGGATGTAAGTTTGTTTTATTTTGTTTTTCATTTTTATTTTTTTCCCCCTCTCTGAATCAAGGATGCCGAAGGAGATTTAAAATACATCACCATGGGTTTATTTTGTTTTTGTTTTTGTTTTTTTTAATCTAAAGGAGAAATATTATTACAAAAAAGCCATGTGAGGGCTAAAAGTATAACAGATGGATAAAGCTCACAGAAACAACAACTCAAATAACAATCAGAAAAATCATTGAAAGGTTAGGAAACGACAACTAAAACTAAGGTCTATAATGAATCTACAGGACACCATGCAAGTAATTTACCTATTCAAAGAATGCTAGAACGAATCTCAACATCGGAGTAAATTCCATTCACATCTGTTTACGGGTCTACATGGATGTGGTCTAATAAACAACTAATGCTTCTACAACATTGCCCAATCTACAAAAAAAAATTTTAAGAAGTTAAAAACAATTTTCAAAAAATTTTAAATTAATTTGAGTAAAAAAACTAAACCCTTTGAGGGACGGAATTTCAATGCCACATTATGATAACAGGAACAATGCTATAACATCACCAATGAAGTCGAACGCTACACACTAACTAATAACCGCGCGTCCACAAATCTTAATAATAATAATAATAATAATAATAAAGATTAAAGACAAAGTTTTTAAAAAAATCTTATTATAGACTAAGTGTGGGGACAACCCAAATTGGAGGTCTTCTATTCCTTTTCTTCACATAATGAAAGTTAAAGTTCTTGCTCTAGACATTGTAAATACCCACATCACAAATGATGGGATTTTGTCCAAGTACGTATGTATTATCCAAGTCGTGAGTAAAATATATACTATTTGGTTGGCATCCAGTGAAATTAGAAGCCAAGACAGATATAGAGGAATTATCACCCATGAATAAAGAATCACCACCAAGGTTTTTTTATTTCAATCCATTTTGCCGCTTCAAAATCCAATATGAAAATTCTAAACATCTTTGTCTCACGACCTTCGTCCTCTTTCCACCACCTCATGTACCTCTCAACCTGTAAAAGCTCTCCTTCAGATGACTCCACGAGATATCTCTCAACATCGCATCGGCGGAATCTTTTTCGTGGAATCCCAAGTGCAACCAACTTTATAGTGGGATTGCATGAGTTTGTAACATCAAAAGACACAAGTTCCCCGTCACTAGAAATTAAAACATAAATTTGATTGTTATGTTGAAGTATATCGTGCATGCATGACATTTTATCCTCAGTATAAGGATCATGAGCCTTAATTTTAGTCCATGTTGTGTTTTCCGCGATTCTAAACATAGCCAACTCCATGTCGCCAAATATCACGACAATGGTGTATTTATTTGGATTTATTAATGGATCAGCTGTAAGTACAGATTTCTCAATATAAAAATCAAAGATTTCAGAAAAATCTGTTGTATTATTATATGGATCAAAATCATCTTCTAGATAAGGAGGAAATAGGCATGGAAGGTGCATGCTAAAATCTGCACTATTTCCCTTGTTAATCATAACATAAGGTTTGTAAAGCGTCACCGTATAGTCCTTATTTACAGCTACCAACTATCCTTGCGAAGAGCCAGAAAAACGCCTATTGTGTGGTATATAAAGTTTTAATTCGGAGAATCTGTTGTCCATGGTATTGTAAATTCTCCATGTATTCTCTTCACCAAGGATGAGAAGCATTGGAACATGATGATGTTGCGATATTTTATACCGTTGGATTTGGCTATCCTTCAACATAGAATTCCATTGGAGACAAACAACACCAAATTGCAACTAATCAAACGATGAGTCCAATTTTTCTATGACTAAGTCCAATAAATGCTTTAGTAACTTTGCCCAATCTGCATAAATAAATAAATAATACATACAACTTACATGCATTAATTTCAAAGTTTCTCACAAATTTAAATATACACAGCAAACGCCATATATTAGATAATATTGATCACAACCACTAAATCATGAGATGATTTTTTTCGTTCATATTTTACAACATTTCATACTTGGGATATACAAGAAACCAGCCTTCGTCTATCCAACAAGGAGCTAAATTTGTATTCCAAACTACTGTTAATTAACTAATTAATTCATTTTTAACAATTATGCTCGGATAATTATCGATCCTACGAATACAATATATAAGGACGGGTTAAAAACATACCAGAATTCATGTATGAAGAGTTGAAAAAGGTCTCTGATTTCAAGAATGAAGACTCGACAATTTATGGAGAAAGATATGCCGATGGCAGGCTCTTTAGAGGAAAAAAGGTGAGCCAGCTTTCCTAATTCAAGTTGGACTAGTGTTATAGGGAAAGGGCGTTAGTCTATATCGAATTTCTTAACTGATATATTAATTAGAGAAAGATTATCCAATAATAACTTTTCAAAAAAAAATAAAAAGATTATCCAATAAAATAACAGTTTCATCTCAAAGAAGAAAAAAAAAAGTAGAGATAATGAGATAAATTCAACCGGAAACTACTTTTTATCCAATGCGCACCAAAAAAAAAAAAAAAAACTACATTTCCGTTATAGATTTACATAGCAAGCTCCAAATCTTCTTGATTCACGTTATCGACCATTTTTGTTTTTTAAGTTCTTTAGTTTTTCTTTAGCTATCAATGGCGCATTTTTTTGCTGTCTTTTTTTTTTTTTTTTTTTGGTAGATGGAGAATGTTCTATATATATATATATATATATATATATATATATATAATATCCTGACAAGGATTTGTGTTTGATTGTGTTTTTAGATTCTATTTCAAATCACTATCGATGAACGTACCTTCTGTATTTGAGTTTTGCGAGACCCATGAAGCTTTCCCTGCCATTGATGAAATATACTATGATAACTGTTGTTATTCTCTGACAGGGGTATGTGATCTACCGTGTACGTGTCAGACGTGGTGGTCGCAAGAGGCCAGTTCCTAAGGGTATTGTTTATGGCAAGCCCACGAACCAGGGTATCACACGGCTGAAATTCCAACGCAGTAAGCGCTCAGTGGCAGAGGAACGGGCCGGACGTAAGCTGGGTGGTCTCAAGGTTCTCAACTCCTACTGGCTCAACAAGGTTCGTACCAGAAATTCACTTGATCTGTTCAAATTATAACCCACGACTGTATAAGTATATTTCTGCTTATTATAACAGGAAATATCTTGTTGAACATGGAGATTTAAGCTCTAAAATAGAACTGAAGTACATTTAAGATTCAAGGGAATCAAACACAACATAAGAACCAAACCAGAAAATGAAGCCCTTAAAAAAGACATTGAACATATCTTTTTCTCTCTCTCTTTTTTTTTTTTTTTTTTAACTTCAATTTAATACTAGATTAATATTCCATTTCAGTACTTAAGCTAGTTCTTAATAGTATTAACTTTCTATTAGTGTATAACTTACGAGCAGAACTTCAAGGTTCTAGACTTCTAGTGCAAAATGTTACTAATGATCCGTATAGTCGTGGCCCATTGTTCTTAGTTTGCCATATTGGTGAAAATTATTGCACATTAGAAATACACCAAGTCCGAGAATAAAACGACCATGTAATAAAGAGTGACCCCATTTGGGGACGCGCGGTTTATTAATTAGTTAGTGTGTAGCGTTCGATTTCATTGGGGATGTTATAGCATTGTTCCTGTCATCCTAATGTGGTATTGAAATTCCATTCTTCAGAGGGTTTTGTTTATTTACTCTACTTATTTTAAAATTTTTTGAAAACTGTTATTTACTCTTTTTTTTTTCTTTTAAATTATGTAGATTGGACAGTGTTGCAAAAGCATTAGTATGCAGATCCGAAAATAGACATTGATGGAATTTACTCCCATCTTAAGATTCGTTTTGGTATTCTTTGACTGAGCAAATTACTTACATGGTGTCCTCTAGATTCATTATGGACCTTAGTTCCACCTGTCATTTACTAGTCTTTCAGTAGTTTTTACTATTGTTATTTCAGTTGTTTTTCTGAGCTTTATCCCTCCGTTGTACTCTTAGCTCTCACGGGTTGTTTTTAATAATATTTCTCCTTTAGATTAAAAAAAAAAAACAAAAACAAAATAAACCCATGGTGATGTATTTTAAATCTCTATGAGAATATAAAAATGAAAATAAAAAAACAAAACAAAACTCTTTGGAATCTTATAACCATTAAGCCAACAAGCAAAGAAAAAAAACCCATCGTCCTTTTCCATCTCAAAAAAAACCCAGTCCTAAAGTTTTGGAAACCAGTGTATTAAAGTGCAAAAGAAATATCATGGGCCGACTTCTCAAAATTTTCACATATTTGAAGCCATTTCTTTTTTGTTTTGTTCATCGAGATTGAGAACGCAAATGATTTGATAATGAGATTGCAAAACTGTGCCTTTTTTTTTCTTTTCCCTTTGATTGGTTGTCTTGTGGTGTAGAGAAGGAAAACACGAAAAAAACGAAAGAAAGAGAAGAAGAAGAAGAAGAAGAAACCCAAGAGAAACAAAAAAAGATGAAGAAGAAGAAAGGTCGGAGCTATTCATAGAGAAGAAAAACAATCTCTTTTCTTTAAAATAAAACAAGGAAACGAAGAAAAAGAAACGGCAGGTAAGAGCAGGCAAACGGCAAGTTTTCTTCTAGACCTTTTCTCCATCTCCGCCTAGCTATATCTACTTCCTGCAAATAATTATCGTTCTATTTGTCGGACCAAGAACTCAGAGGAGAAATGAAAAAAAGAAAAACCCATTGTCGGGCCAAGAATTCAGAAAGAAAAGAAAAAGGAAAGAAAAAAAAACCAAGAATTCAAAGAAATTGAACTAACCTGCACTCGCACACGTGATTGTCGAAGACGTCGTCGTCGGTGAAACGCCGTCCACAGAGAGAACACCGGTCTTTTCTCTTGTTTTTGTGTCGTTTACGGTGCTTGACCAAAGACTCGTGGTGATGTTATTAGTTAGTGTGTAGCGTTCGACTTCATTGGTGATGTTATAGCATTGTTGCTGTCATCCTAATGTTGTATTGAAATTCCGTCCTTCAGATGGTTTTGTTTATTTCCGCTACTTATTTTAAAATTTTTTGAAAACTGTTATTTACTCTCTTTTTTTTTTTTTTCTTTTTAAATTACTAGTTTGGACATGTGCGTTGCACATGTTGAGTTGTGATGAAAATTTTCATAACGTTTAATATAAAGGAATATTTTCTAGAAATTATAAAAAATATATTAATAAATACAATTGAAGAGTTAAAACTTTATGATATAATTAATAAAAATATAGGTTTTCTTTCACCAATCCCAGTCCATCTTTGTCTTAAAATAGGTTGATCAATTAAGCCAATAATCCAAACAAATGCAAAAAAATTAATCATCCGAAACAAAAGATCTTACCATTTGAAATAAAACTTGGGCAATTAATTTTCCTTCCTCGAAGACACATATAGTTCTAAATTAACTATTCAAAACTACCATCATAACCCTACAATAGCTTTAGCAATAGGAAACAAAAAGCAGAACATCATTTGCAAGAAAAATAAATAAATTGTTAAGAGGAAAAAAACATAATAATCAACTAACAAACTTATCATTAAATCATAAAAACAGAACAATTTTGGAATCAGATTTTCTAGTCAAACATATAAAATGGGCACAATAAAAGGGCTCACATTGATGCCCCTCATTTCACCTAGTAAAAGTATGTAAGACCAATTTAACACTTGCATAACATACATTGTTTGAGACAGAAAATGTTCTGATATTGTCGCCACCATAGATTAATCAACTGATTGAACTTTCAATTATTACAGAACGTACAGAAACATATCAACAAATAATAAGTCAAGTATATTGATCTTCAATGATGTGCTTTTAAAAAGTTCATGTGCTCGTTTGTTACACTATTAAGATTAAAAAAAAATTATACATCTTAAGTATCTAAAGAAGTGAGAAGTGATTCATTAATGAGTCCTCTTCTTAAAGCTAGAGAGAGGGAAAGAGAATTACACTTTACATTATCTTCAAAGTCACGGTTACTTGTAGATGATCGAGTATCTAATACATACACTTAAATTATGCGAAGAGATCATATTTCCCGAGAGCATAGAAATTAATGGCAACTTTTTAAAAAAACGAAATATTGAGAAAAGAAAAGCCATCTACCTGTTTAGAAGTTTCTGCTTTCCGATATCAGAAAATACAATTTGACCAAGTCTAGTCTAATCTACTTCTGCATCATATCGTAAAAATTCTTCCCTAAATGCAATAGTCTCTTTCAAGCCCCTAGTGCTCTTCTTCAAGATATCCTGCAGATCATGATATTGTTACACAAAGTAACTAAAGCAAAGAAAATAGTGAAAGTTTATTGGCTTAAATGAGAAACCAATGCCTCCCAAATAATCAAGAGTCAATAAAATAGTTCGATGTCCTTTATTTAGAATCAGTCAAGCCTTAATGACTTGCTTAACGTTTACATGCATGAAAGTAGGAGATAATAACTAAGAATAAATCAAGTTCTGATGTGTACAACTAATTTAAATCATAAATAAAGAAAAACAAGGAATTAAATAACTACTACTTCAAAGATAAGTTCATCCAAGATTCTTCTAACGGCATCGTAGAACATAAGACTTAAATGATATTGTATCAGATATTCTGAACCCAATATAAGATGGACAATAGACAAGAGGAAATTCTGAAGTTAAAGAACTATTCCAACCAAATTAACAAAGACAGTTTAAACCTATACAACGGCTGAAATTGTTAATGGAAAGATCAACAAAACAATTTCACAAGGCATACTTTCAACGAAATAAAAAAACTTCATTAAGCATTGGTAAAATAAATATTTGAATCTAGTCTTTCTTGAACGATTTAACTTGATCGGAATAAATAAAATCTCATTTCAGGCACTAAAGCGATTGGAACTCACCAATTAAAAATTTTACTTCTCAGAATTTGTTAAATATTATTAATCTTTCAAGTTCTCATTTTAGTATTAAAAAAGTTCTTTAACATACTATCTGCCACAACAGTATTCCTTTTCAATTCCCATATATGCATCATGATAATGAAAATTTTTATAATACTTGACAAAAGACATTACTTTGTAGAAGAAAATAGTTGAAATTTTGAGACTCTTCTGTCCAGAGATCATCTAACGGGCTTTTTTGTGAAAAGTTATCATCTTTTCTTTCAAAGTTTTCATTCTTGTTTTACAAAAGAAGAAAAAAAAAAATAGAAGATTTTTAAAAACTTTAGACAACATTGTCCCTTTTGAATTCCCCTATGTGGGTCTCGTGGGAACCGTTGCGACGAATTAAAGAAAAAATAAAAATAAAATTCTAAAAAAAAGGAAAAAAAAATTAGTGTTTTTCTTCAAAAATTTCTCTTTTACTTATTGATGTCCCGGAGCACCAAAAAAAAAACTAAAAAAAAAAAAACTAAAAAATGAAACGTATGAAAAAAAAAATAAAAATGATTTAGTAATTCTGTTTGTTTTCTTCCAATTTTCCACCAACCAAACAGAGGAAAGGAAAAAGGAAAACATAAAAAAAGGGCCATGTATATGAACATATCTCATAAATTAGAGGAAAAAAAAAGAAAGAACCCCCCAAATTGAAAATTTTAGGGGGGGGTGGGGGCGGAAACAAAAAATCAGCAAACATGTAAAAAAAAAAAAAAAAAACTGTCGCTAAATCGCCGAAAACCCACGGCAAGCCCAGACTCACCAAGAAGAGAGATCGCGAGATCACGATCTAGAGGTAGAACGCGTAGACGGCGGTGCATCTCGCGATCTCGGCGCTGCCGAGTGCGATTGAGAGGCTGAGATCATGAGATTGCGATCGCGAGGCTTGGATCGATGTTGACAGCACGATAGCTAGAGAAAGAGAGAGAGAGACAATGTTGACAGCCGACAGTGATAGGAGAAAGAAAGGAGGGGAGAGTGAGAGAGAGATGGTGGCGATCAGATATCTGAGGGAGGAGAAAGAGTGGAGCGGTGGGAAACAAAGTGGCGGAAAAAAAGAGAGGAGAGAGAGAGATAGAGTAAGAGAGAGAGAGAGGGCTAATGGAGGAGAGAGTGTTGGAAGGAGGAAAAGACAGTGGGCGGAGGAAGAGAGATGAAAGATAGAGAGAAGAACTGAAGAACGAGAGGAAGGAGAAATAAAAACGAAGCAGCTTTTTCACAAAGAAAAGTACGGAAAGGAAAAGTTAAAAAGCATCAAAACGGTGCGTTTTTCACTACGAAAAATGAATAGTAAATTCTTTTCTACTCTTTTAATATAGTTAGATTAGATGTAGATTGGATAGTGTTGCAGAAGCATTATTATGCAGACCCGAAAATAGATATTGTCGGAATTTACTCCGATATTAAGATTCATTTTAGTATTCTCTGACTGGGTAAATTACTTACATGGTGTCTTGTAGATTCATTATAAACCTTAGTTTCACCCGTCATTTACTAGTCTTTCAGTAGTTTTCTTATTGTTATTTCAGTTGTTGTTTTTCTGAGCTTTAATGCTCCGTTATACTCTTAGCTCTCACGAGTTGTTTTTAATAATATTTCTCCTTTAGATTAAAAAAAAAAACAACAAAATAAACCCATGTTGATGTATTTTAAATCTCCTTCAGAATATAAAAATGAAAATAAAAAAACAAAACAAAACTCTTTGGAATCTTACGAGCTCGTTTGGAAACCAAGTTTGAACTTGGTTTTTCAAGCTCAAGTTTTGTCTTTTTCCTCCAAAGTCTTTGTCTTTTTTCCCAAAAAGTTTTTATCTTTTCTGAAAAGTCAACAAAATTTACTATTTAAACTTTAAAAAACTCAATTCAAACTCATTTATCAAATGGACTCAACTCAACAAAATTTACTATATCTATTAAGCCAAAAAGTAAAGAAAAAAAAACCCATCCTCCTTTTCCATCTCAACCGATGGTGCCCAGTCTTAAAATTTTGGAAACCAGTGTATTTAAGTGATGATAATAAAAGAAATATCATGGGCCAACTTCTGAAAATTTTCACATATTTGAAGCCATTTCTTTTAGGATGTTTGGTGAATGAGTTGAGTTTGAGTTGTGTTGAAATTTTTAAGTTTGAATAGTAATTTTTGTTGACTTTTTTCAGAAAAGACAAAAAACTTTTTGAAAGAAAGACAAAAAAAAAGTACAGCTTAACTTGAGTTAAACTAGAATACCAAACAAGCCCTTTATTGTTTTGCTCATCGAGATTGAGAACGCAAATGATTTGATAATGAGATTGCAAAACTGTGCTTTTATTTTTTCCTTCGATTGGTTGTCTTGTGGTGTAGAGAAGGAAAACACGAAAAAAACGAAAGAACGAGAAGAAGAAGAAGAAGAAGAAACCCAAGAGAAACAAAAAAAGATGAAGAAGAAGAAAGGTCGTAGCTATTCACAGAGAAGAAGAAACAATCTCTTTTCTTTAAAATAAAATAAAATAAAATAAAATAAAATAAGGAAACGAAGAAGAAGAAACGGCAGGTAAGGGCAGGCAAACGGCAAGTTTTCTCAGCTGTTGGGTTTTTTTTTTTTTTTCTGATGTGGCGGGATCTGATTAGTGGGACAGAAAGGAGGACAGAGAATAGGGGACAGGTGATCCCGGCACGATATGTAAGTAAATGACTAATTTTAATCGGTGAGTTTACCTGGGTCATCTTGTTTCTAAATTTAAAAAATAAAAATTCAGCCCTTTTTAAGAGAAGGGTTCAAAAATTGTCAATCTACCTTGTTTTTTTCTTTTTTATTTATTGAATAATCAGATAAAAGTTCTTTTTTTTTTTTTGTGTGCACATTATATAAAAAGTAATTTCTGGTTGAATTTATCTCATTATCTCTATTTTTTTCTTCTTTGAAATGAAACTGTATTTTATTGGATAATCTTTATTTTTTTGAAAAGTTGTTACTGGATAATTTTTCCCTAATTAATATATCAATAAAGAAATTTGATGTAGACTAACGCCCTTTCCTATAACACTAGTCCAACTTGAATTAGGAAACTAGGCACACACCTTTTTGCCTTTAAAAGAGCCTGCCATTGGCATATTAGTTTTCATAAATTGAAAGTCTTAGATTTTGTTTGACATTTAAGTTGAACTACAATTAAATTATACTTTTTTATTTGAGTTTTTATATTTTTTTTCAAAAAATCAACAAACTCCAACTAAAAAATTTAATCTCCAACCAGCAAACCAAACGTAAGCTCCACTCTTGAAATCAGAGACCTTTTTCAACTGTTCATATATGGATTTTGGTATGTTTTTAACCCATCCTTATATGTTGCATTCCTAGGATCGATAATTATCCGAGCATAATTTTTAAAACTGAATAAATTAGTTAATTAACAGTAGTTTGGAATACAAATTTAGTTTCTTGTTGGATAGACGAAGGCTGGTTTCTTGTATATCCCAAGTATGAAATGTTGTAAAATATGAACAAAAAAAATCATCTCATGATTTAATGGTTATGATCAATATTATCTAATACATGGCGTAGATGTCTTCTGTGTATATTTAAATTGTGAGAAATTTTGAAATTAATGCTTAGAAGTTGTTTTATTTATTTATTATTTTTTTATTTATGCAGATTGGGCAAAGTTACCAAAGCATTTATTGGACTTAGTTATAGAAAAATTGGACTCATCGTTTGATTATTTGCAATTTGGTGTTGTTTGTCTTCAATGGAATTCTATGTTGAAGGATAGCCAAATCCAACGGTATAAAATATCGCAACATCATCATGTTCCAATGCTTCTCATCCCTGGTGAAGAGAATACTTGGAGAATTTACAATACCATGGACAACAGATTCTCCGAATTAAAACTTTATATACCACACAATAGGCGTTTTTCTGGCTCGCAAGGATGGTTGGTAGCTGTAAATGAGGACTATACGGTGACGCTTTACAAACCTTATGCTATGATTAACGAGGGAAATAGTGCAGATTTTAGCATACACCTTCCATGCCTATTTCCTCCTTATCTAGAAGATGGTTTTGATCCATATAATAACACAACAGATTTTTCTGAAATCTTTGATTTTCATATTGAGAAATCCGTACTTACAGCTGATCCATTAATAAATCCAAATGAATGCACCGTTGTCGTGATATTTGGCGACATGGAGTTGGCTATGTTTAGAATCGCGGAAGACACAACATGGACTAAAATTAAGGCTCCTGATCCTTTTACTGAGCATAAGATGTCATGCATGCACGATATACTTCAATATAACGATCAAATTTATGTTTTAATTTCTGATGATGGGGAACTTGTGTCTTTTGATGTTACAAACTCATGCAATCCCATTGTAAAGTTGGTTGCACCTGGAATTCCACGAAAAAGATTACGTCGATGCGAGGTTGAGAGATATCTCGTCGAGTCATCTGAAGGAGAGCTTTTACAGGTTGAAAGATACATGAGGTGGCGGAAAGAGGACGAAGGTCGTGAGACAAAAATGTTTAGAATTTTCAGATTGGATTTTGAAGCGGCAAAATGGATTGAAATAAAAAACCTCGGTGGTGATTCTTTATTCCTGGGTGATAATTCCTCTATATCTGTCTTGGCTTCTAATTTCACTGGATGCCAACCAAATAGTATATATTTCACTCACGACTTGGATAATACATACGTACTTGGACAAAATCCCATCATTTGTGATGTGGGTATTTACAACGTCGAGAGCAAGAACTTTAACTTTCATTATACGATAGATCCAGATGTCCTTAAGAAAATGAATAGAAGACCTCCAATTTGGGTTGTCCCCACTCTTAGTCTATAATAAGATTTTTTTTTTAACTTTTTGTTTTTTAATCTTTATTATTAGTAATTATATTAACATTTATTGGCTTTTTAAGTAACACACCGGTTCTTTATATATATATATATATATACACATATTTTTTTTAAGTTCACCGGTTCTTTTTTTCGTCAAATACTTTTTATCTCAAATTTAATTAGGAAATTAAGATAAAGAAATCTTAGTAGTATATTCTTAAACACCTATTTTAAATATGTAACATATTTTATAAATCTTGTCAAATTATAATATTTTCATATTTCTGATGATGTTAAATTCCTTTTTAACCTCTAATGTTTAATTTCTATATTTTATCTAATATATTGCTCTTGTCAAATTATAACATATTCATATTTCTGAATATGTTATAATTTCTATATTTCTGAAAAAAACGAAAGAAAGAGAAGAAGAAGAAGAAGAAGAAGAAACCCAAGAGAAACAAAAAATGATGAAGAAGAAGAAAGGTCGGAGCTATTCATAGAGAAGAAAAACAATCTCTTTTCTTTAAAATACAATAAGGAAACGAAGAAAAAGAAACGGCAGGTAAGAGCAGGCAAACGGCAAGTTTTCTTCTAGACCTTTTCTCCATCTCCCCCTAGCTATATCTACTTCCTGCAAATAATTATCGTTCTATTTGTCGGACCAAGAACTCAGAGGAGAAATGAAAAAAAGAAAAACCCATTGTCGGGCCAAGAATTCAGAAAGAAAAGAAAAAAAAACCAAGAATTCAAAGAAATTGAACTAACCTGCACTCGCACACGTGATTGTCGAAGACGTCGTCGTCGGTGAAACGCCGTCCACAGAGAGAACACCGGTCTTTTCTCTTGTTTTTGTGTCGTTTACGGTGCTTGACCAAAGACTCGTGGGTGTCCCTGGTGTGTTCGCAGAGGGAGCAGACGAGACATTCAGCGGCAGGATCATCGTCGTCGTCGTCCTCCTCCTCCTCCTCCTCGTCGCCGCCATTGTTTTCGCCGTCGTCCTCGACTTGGGCGGGGTTGTCTTCGCCGTCGAACTCCTCTTCGGCATCATTGCCGTCATTTCCGTCGCCGTCGAACTCCTCTTCGGCATTATTGCCGTCATTTCCGTCGCCGTGGTAGTCACCGCCGTCGTCTTCCTCGTCTTCGGCAGGAACATAGATTTCGGCGTCGAGTGCCATGGCTGAAGTTTGTGTAAACGAAGGGAAGTGTGGTTGATTCTTTTCCTTTCTTTTTTTCGAGAGAAATATGAAAGTACTATGGTTGGTGTAAACTAACGGTGCTTTTTAAATTATAATCGGTTGAGTTCTTATAGTTATAATTTTTATCAATTTTTTTTATAAAAAGATAAATTGAAATAAAAAATTTAAAGGGGGGTTTGATATTTGAGTTTAACTCAAGTCAAACTGTATTTTTTTTTTTATCTTTTTTCTAAAATTTTTTTTTGTGTGCACATTATATAAAAAGTAATTTCTGGTTGAATTTATCTCATTATCTCTATTTTTTTCTTCTTTGAAATGAAACTGTATTTTATTGGATAATCTTTATTTTTTTGAAAAGTTGTTACTGGATAATTTTTCCCTAATTAATATATCAATAAAGAAATTTGATATAGACTAACGCCCTTTCCTATAACACTAGTCCAACTTGAATTAGGAAACCAGGTACACCTTTTTGCCTTTAAAAGAGCCTGCCATTGGCATATCAGTTTTCATAAATTGAAAGTCTTAGATTTTGTTTGACATTTAAGTTGAACTACAATTATATTATACTTTTTCATCTGAGTTTTTATCTTTTTTCAAAAAGTCAACAAAATTTATAATTAGTTTTTGAAAAATCAACAAACTCCAACTAAAAAATTTAATCTCCAACCGGCAAACCAAACGTAAGCTCCACTCTTGAAATCATAGACCTTTTTCAACTGTTCATATATGGATTCTGGTATGTTTTTAACCCGTCCTTATATGTTGCATTCCTAGGATCGATAATTATCCGAGCATAATTTTTAAAAATGAATAAATTAGTTAATTAACAGTAGTTTGGAATACAAATTTAGTTCCTTGTTGGATAGACGAAGGCTGGTTTCTTGTATATCCCAAGTATGAAATGTTGTAAAATATGAACGAAAAAAATCATCTCATGATTTAGTGGTTGTGATCAATATTATCTAATACATGGCGTAGATGTCTTCTGTGTATATTTAAATTGTGAGAAATTTTGAAATTAATGCTTAGAAGTTGTTTTATTTATTTTTTATTTTTTTATTTATGCAGATTGGGCAAAGTTACCAAAGCATTTATTGGACTTAGTTATAGGAAAATTGGACTCATCGTTTGATTATTTGCAATTTGGTGTTGTTTGTCTCAAATGGAATTCTATGTTGAAGGATAGCCAAATCCAACGGTATAAAATATCGCAACAGCATCATGTTCCAATGCTTCTCATCCCTGGTGAAGAGAATACTTGGAGAATTTACAATACCATGGACAACAGATTCTCCGAATTAAAACTTTATATACCACACAATAGGCGTTTTTTCTGGCTCGCAAGGATGGTTGGTAGCTGTAAATGAGGACTATACGGTGACGCTTTACAAACCTTATGCTATGATTAACGAGGGAAATAGTGCAGATTTTAGCATACACCTTCCATGCCTATTTCCTCCTTATCTAGAAGATGGTTTTGATCCATATTATAACACAACAGATTTTTCTGAAATCTTTGATTTTCATATTGAGAAATCCGTACTTACAGCTGATCCATTAATAAATCCAAATGAATGCACCGTTGTTGTGATATTTGGCGACATGGAGTTGGCTATGTTTAGAATCGCGGAAGACACAACATGGACTAAAATTAAGGCTCCTGATCCTTTTACTGAGCATAAGATGTTATGCATGCACGATATACTTCAACATAACAATCAAATTTATGTTTTAATTTCTAGTGATGGGGAACTTGTGTCTTTTGATGTTACAAACTCGTGCAATCCCACTATAAAGTTGGTTGCATCTGGGATTCCACGAAAAAGATTCCGCCGATGCGATGTTGAGAGATATCTCGTCGAGTCATCTGAAGGAGAGCTTTTACAGGTTGAAAGATACATGAGGTGGCGGAAAGAGGACGAAGGTCGTGAGACAAAGATGTTTAGAATTTTCAGATTGGATTTTGAAGCAGCAAAATGGATTGAAATAAAAAACCTTGGTGGTGATTCTTTATTCTTGGGTGATAATTCCTCTATATCTGTCTTGGCTTCTAATTTCACTGGATGCCAACCAAATAGTATATATTTCACTCACGACTTGGATAATACATACGTACTTGGACAAAATCCCATCATTTGTGATGTGGGTATTTACAACGTCGAGAGCAAGAACTTTAACTTTCATTATACGATAGATCCAGATGTCCTTAAGAAAATGAATAGAAGACCTCCAATTTGGGTTGTCCCCACTCTTAGTCTATAATAAGATTTTTTTTTAACTTTTTGTTTTTTAATCTTTATTATTAGTAATTATATTAACATTTATTGGCTTTTTAAGTAACACACCGGTTCTTTATATATATATATATATATATATACATATTTTTTTTAAGTTCACCGGTTCTTTTTTTCGTCAAATACTTTTTATCTCAAATTTAATTAGGAAATTAAGATAAAGAAATCTTAGTAGTATATTCTTAAACACCTATTTTAAATATGTAACATATTTTATAAATCTTGTCAAATTATAATATTTTCATATTTCTGATGATGTTAAATTCCTTTTTAACCTCTAATGTTTAATTTCTATATTTTATCTAATATATTGCTCTTGTCAAATTATAACATATTCATATTTCTGAATATGTTATAATTTCTATATTTCTGAAAAAAACGAAAGAAAGAGAAGAAGAAGAAGAAGAAGAAGAAACCCAAGAGAAACAAAAAATGATGAAGAAGAAGAAAGGTCGGAGCTATTCATAGAGAAGAAAAACAATCTCTTTTCTTTAAAATACAATAAGGAAACGAAGAAAAAGAAACGGCAGGTAAGAGCAGGCAAACGGCAAGTCTTCTTCTAGACCTTTTCTCCATCTCCCCCTAGCTATATCTACTTCCTGCAAATAATTATCGTTCTATTTGTCGGACCAAGAACTCAGAGGAGAAATGAAAAAAAGAAAAACCCATTGTCGGGCCAAGAATTCAGAAAGAAAAGAAAAAGGAAAGAAAAAAAACCAAGAATTCAAAGAAATTGAACTAACCTGCACTCGCACACGTGATTGTCGAAGACTTCGTCGTCGGTGAAACGCCGTCCACAGAGAGAACACCGGTCTTTTCTCTTGTTTTTGTGTCGTTTACGGTGCTTGACCAAAGACTCGTGGGTGTCCCAGCAGGCGCGTATGCAGAGGGAGCAGATGAGACATTCAGCGGCAGGATCATCGTCGTCGTCGTCGTCGTCGTCCTCCTCCTCCTCGTCGCCGCCATTGTTTTCGCCGTCGTCCTCGACTTGGGCGGGGTTGTCTTCGCCGTCGAACTCCTCTTCGGCATCATTGCCGTCATTTCCGTCGCCGTCGAACTCCTCTTCGGCATTATTGCCGTCATTTCCGTCGCCGTGGTAGTCACCGCCGTCGTCTTCCTCGTCTTCGGCAGGAACATAGATTTCGGCGTCGAGTGCCATGGCTGAAGTTTGTGTAAACGAAGGGAAGTGTGGATGATTCTTTTCCTTTCTTTTTTTCGAGAGAAATATGAAAGTACTATGGTTGGTGTAAACTAACGGTACTTTTTAAATTATAATCGGTTGAGTTCTTATAGTTATAATTTTTATCAAATTTTTTTTTTTATAAAAAGATAAATTGAAATAAAAAATTTAAAGAGGTGTTTGGTATTTGAGTTAAACTGTATTTTTTTTAATCATTTTTCTGAAAAAGTTTTTTGTCTTTTCTGAAAAAATCAATAAAAATTATTATTTAAACTTAAAAATTTCAACTAAACTCAAACTCAACTCATTCACCAAACACTGTCTAAGTTAAAGTAAAAACATCAAATAGAGGTTAAGTATGTGTTTGATATTAAGGTTTAGATTGTAAAATTTATATTTAGATTGTTTGTGCGTTTATTGAGCTATTTGAATTGCTAAAGTTAAAAAGTGCAAAAATTTAAAATGTATTTTAAAAAAATATCAATATGAAGTTTGTTTTGTTCGTCTCAAAATTATATGTAATTTAAAAATATAAATATATATCTCATTAGACTTATTTATACAAAGTTATGGACTTTTAAAATTTGAGTTTTAAAACTGTATGAATAGTGAACTAAAGGAAAATGATAAAAATTGGATTGTAATTCTAAGATTTAGATAGTGTGTTCAAAACACATGCTAGTAAATATTATATATATATATATATAGCCAGGAGAAAATTTTCGGGTGTAAGCCCGGAAATTTTTTGTTATTTTATTTTTATCCTAAAAATTTTATAATTCTTATATTTTGTCCTTATTAAAATTAAAAACTTCTTATGCGTTCCTTATTTTGTCCTCATTAAAAATAAAAAATTCTCATATAATACCTAAAAAGTTATTAAAAAAAAGTTTATATTTGGACTATTTTGCTCCCACAAAAATTATATATAATTTCTTATAAAAACCTACCAAAATTAAAAATTCTCACATAGCTCCCTCTAAAATTTATATTAGGGTAAATTACTTATTTAGTCCTTAAACTTTTGATTTTATGCAACTTTGATCATTGAGGTTTTTTTCGTTATTAGTGCTGAAATGCTTTTTAACTTTTAAAATGTTACTAAAATAGTTATTTCCATTAATATATGGATGGAATTTGTTAGAAATTTAATCAAAAAGTGATACTAGTTAACGAACATAGTCCAAAAAATATCTAAAAGACTACTTATATTTTATGTAGTTTATAGTCATTCCAGCTATGAAAAAAATAGGGAATGTGCCTAAATTGTTAAAAATATTACTGCAATAGTCATTTTCATTAATTGTTTGATAGAATTTATTAGTAATTTAATCAAAAAGTGATACTAACTAATGGATGCCGCCAAAAAAATTTATAGAAAAAGTCTATTGTAGTAACATTTATATAGGTTAGGGGCATTTTAACTACAAAAAAAAAATAATAATAATAAGGATCAAAGTTGTAAAAAATTACAAATTGAGGGACCAAATTAACAATTTATCCTTTATTTTATCTTCAAATTTTTTTTTTTGATATTTGCCACTATTAAAATATATTTCTGACTGTAGCCTGTATATAGCTATTAGGTTGTTAGATTTTTTTTTTCCCTTATATATTAAGAACTATCTTAAATTAAAAACGCCATTAAGTTAGATTTGACAGGTTAGATTTTTTTTTTTTTGATAGGTTAGATTTCTTGAATTAACAATTCTATATAGATTGCTCTAGTATAACGTCTGGTATTTGATCACTTATTATTTCCGTATTCACTGTTTACTTTTTTCCCCCCCCCTAACTGTATGGTTGACAAATAAAAGAATAACAAATTGTCAAAAAAAAAAAAAAAAGAAAATGTAATAAATAGTATTTTAGGAAAACAAGGAAATGAAAAGTAGATTTTTAAAATTTTGAAATAAATAAAAAATTTACTATGTGATCGAAAATTTTAATAGGTAAATGACATATTTATAAAATAATAATAATAATAATAATAATAATAAGTCTTTTACTTGAGAAATATATTTTTTACTTTAAATATTTTAAAACGCTACTATTTATTTTATTTATTTTTTAAAAATTTTATTTACTTTTTTTTTCTAGAGAAACAAAAAAAAAAAAAAAAAAATTGGGCGACATCTATGATATGCCACTTTCAAGGAAAAAAAAAAAAATTGATGCAGGCAAACTGAATTCTTAATACACCGACGTCATCATGATTAGGAAAGCATAAAAACAACATGTCGTTTTCCCATTATGTCAGCAGTAAATTTTTCCAAACGTCATGTCAATTCCCAAACATAACGACACAGGTTCTCGAAAGAACATGCTACATTTTCTTTTCAAAAACGACATGTAGTTTTTTGCTTGAAAAAACGACATTAGTTGACCTGTTAACTAAAGACATCATTAAAGTACAACAATGCGCCCACCGCCCGGGTCGATTTAGTAGAGTTAACAGCGACTTGTCGTTTAGAAGAGCAAACGACATGTAAATTTTACTTTACTCTTTTTTTTTTTTTCCCCTTTTAGCGGAGTTTGTTTCGTATTCCAATTGGGACACAAAATTTTTAACTCAATCTTTGTTTTTTTTCCTTAAAAATCAATAAAATTATAATTAATTAGTTTTTAAAAATTCAATCAATTCTAACTTAAAAATTTCATCTCCAACTGACGAACCAAAAGAAAACTAAGATATTGCTTGCAAACAAAACAAAAAATAAGATAAAAAAGTACAGTTTAGTTGAAGTTAAGTTAAAATACCAAATAAAATAACAATATGATATACTTGAATGATAACAGACTTATAACAATGAACGACATGCCATATAACTTTAATGATAATTTGGTCTCAACCTTTTTTTTTTCTTTTGAAAAAAATGGTCTCAATCTCATTATATAAATTAAAGGACAGCTAATGTTACATTAGAGAAATATTTGAATAAAACAAATTTAAAGATATTACATTAATATAATACAAAAATTTGATACAAAATCAGTATGACACAAAATAAATTAAAAATTTGTATTATATTGATTAAGAATAAATAATTGGTATCATGTTAGTTAATTGATGAAAAAACTATAACTATTTAGATAATTTTCTCCTCTATAGATTTACATGGCAAGCTCCAAATCTTCTCGATTTAAAACAAAATAGTTCCCTTTTTTTTTTTTTTTTTTTTTTTTTTTTAATTTTAAAGTTGTTGTCCTATTGCTATTTTCTGGAATAAAGTGCATGAGGGCTAATCGTTTCTACTTGTATGCATGGCTTAAATATACATCAACGTCTCAAGAGATTCACATTATCGATCATTGGTTATTTTTTAAGGTCTTGATCATATTCACATAACAAAATCAAATCATTGAGATTTCCTTTCTTTGATGATGGAACTTTTAAATAATTGTAACTACTTATAAGGTTTTCGAGACGTTCATCTCTATGTATTCATGATCTTAATTATAGATATTCACTTAACAAGTTTTCTGATTTCGTCATCGCTTGAACCTCTTTTATTAAATGAATGTCGATGTAGGTAGCTAGGTTCATCACCAGCAAGTAGGAAACAAAGCTGTAGAATTCAAAGATTCTGCAAGACACGTGTTATGGCCCTCGAGACGCAATAGCATTAGAAATACTTGTCACAGTTCAAAATTAAAGGGCGAAAGATGTTGGTCTTAACCTACGAACTTTGGAAGTGATCGTTCATGCACTTCGCAATTAAATCCTTTTTCATAAATAACGAGTTTGGAAATGTTTTATGGAATGCATCTACAAACCATTTGACACTCGATCTTGAACTTAAAGTTTTCATCTTAATTTTTTGTTTTTGTTTGTTTTTTTTTAAGTTAATAAAAGTTATAAAAATCAACAAATTTTTATTTAAAATTTTTATTTTAAACTAATAACGCAAGCTTAATTTATTTATTATGCAAATTACATGTGTGCTTTATAATAAGTAGAGCTGCTAACAACGCACAGGTCAGTTCTAGCAAAATTTTTCACTTTCGAATGGAAAACACTTATTTAGGAGCAATTATTTGGCAAATAAGATATATCACAGTCATTTTACTTAATTACATGATATATCCGTTTAACAAAAAGTTGACATTTGACCCATTTATTCATGTCAATTCTATGAAATCATAATCTGTGCAGACCACCGAATGATAATCTATCTTTTTATACGTCTCATCATATGTGGCTGTGTGAAAAACAAAAAAACAAAAAAACAAACAAACAATTTAAAGACGCAAATAATGTACTGTTGCAAACTAGTATGAAAATATTTACTAAATCATAAAGTTGGTGGTTCAATGCAACGAAAAGGTTGGAGAGAGTACTAAATATTGTGAGGATTTCAGCTCAGAAATCAACAGGGAAGACAATCAAACAGTAAAATCTAGCTTTATACAGTGAAAGCTTAAAAAAACTCTTCAACAAGAAATGTACGTATATGTGTGTGTGTATATATATATATATTGTAAAGCTCAGAAACGAAGTACTATTGGATCAAACGAAGTATAAGTATAAATGCAGCATAAAAGAAGTGAAGAAAATATCGAGAAAACGGACCGTTTCTTCAACTGAAATTTGGATCAAAAAGCAGCTTCTTCTTCTTGTTCTTCTTCTGCGGATTACAAAGTGGAAATTATGGTGTATGAAAATACTGAAAGAGAGAGAGAAGATGAATAATTCTGTTATATGCGTGGAATGAAAAACCGAATGAGGAAGGGAAGGGAAGGGAAGGGAAGGGAAGGCTTTGTTGCAATGGCGGAGAGAGTGACTCAAGGAGAGAGAGAGAGAATTTAACAATAATGATTACGAGCTCACGTGCATTTCTCTCTCTCTCTCTCTCCACTTTCTCTCTCTCCAAAACTTTTGGCTGCTCTGCTTTGCTTTGCATCTTTTCGTTTCCGAAAATGCCCCTCACTAAAAGTACGCCTTCCTTTGATTTTGATTTTAATTTTAATTTTAATTTTAATTTTATTTTGATTTTAATCCTATATTGTCCTTCCCAAACAGGAAATGTATTTAGCTGGTCCAAACACACACATGCAATGTGTATGAAACAAAATTTGGTTCACCACTTCTGGCAATCATGTTTGTTCCTTGCTACAATATTGTGTTGTTGTAATTTTTATTTATAAATGTTGGAAATTTAATTTTTAACTTTCTCAAGTATGCGGGTTTAATACAAATTTAAGCCGAATTAATGTACATTCCGACCTTAAATCTAGTTGTTTAAGACACAATTGATCAACTTATTTTACGTTATTCACAAAGATTAGAAGTAAAAAAAAACGAAAAAAAAAAGGATTTCACCTTTGATTCGGGTTTAAACAAAATGATGAATATTTGAGTAAAACCTTGACAAATAATTAATGTTGATGAACAATGAATTCCACCAGCAACCACAAGGTAGTTCCTTATTTGAAATTTAAAACAAGAAGAACGAAAAAAAAAAAAAAAAGGTGTTAGATTAAAACAACATATTACATTTGATCTTGATAGGGGAAACAAAGAACTTGTTTACTTTCTGCTAGTTGTACAAAAGTTCACGTCGCAAAATTATATAGATTCCCTTCCGGAAAAAAATAGGTTTGTTTTTTTCTTTGTGCTGGAATATTGTTTTGTAAATTGTTACTATAATTTAGTGGGGGAATTTATATAAATTTGAGCTATATTATCCACTCCTTGAACTTATTATGGTTAATCCTAACACAAATAAATTTATTTCATGTTTGATTTTGAGTTTAAACAAATCATTCGTCTTTGGCTTTTCTTTTCTTTTTGAGTGATTAGTCTTTAGTTTTGTTTTTCCTTTCTTTCTTTCTTTTCCGTTTTTTGCGGAGGTATTGTTACTTTTTTATTTATATAAAATGGAGAGCAGGAGTAAACTCCCCCACTCAATTTTAATAAAGATATTCAGAATCTAACCTTACCAGCAAACCAAACAAATAATTAAAATAATAACATCTTAGAAAGACAAATGAACCCAACCAAAGTAGTTTCATTTGTACATACATCTTAGAATTTTTGTCCTTTTTTAAACACAAAGTTTATGGGTATTTTTCTTTTCAAAATCAGCAATCTTATCTCTTTGTAAATTACTGAAGTATTGCTACTTAAAACAACCGAATTAGACCATTTAGCTATTAAAAAAAAAAAAAAAAACCGAATTAGACCATTTATTTATGTATGTATGTATGTATATATATATATATAGAGAGAGAGAGAGAGAGAGAGTTAACCAACGTTGACAAATCCAACAAAAAATTAGTAGTATCGATGAAACAAAAAAGTTCAATTCACCTTTCTTTAGCTTGGAGTTTTCATCTTATATTCTGTTAAACGGTGAAAGAAGATGAAAGGAGTCTGTAGAAAGAAAAAAAATTAAAACTAAGTATATTAGGAAAAAAAAAAAATAGAAACACGAACGACATGTAATGTGAACAGCAGAGTTTTAATCTTTCTCTCCCATATTTTTCAGATTCATGGACCATACATTTGTGATAGAAAGGTATGTGTGATTTTTCTTTTCTTCAGTTTTTGGTTTGGTATTTTTCCCCCCTAACGTATATAGAGGTATTCTCCTTTTTTTTTTTTTTTTCAAGAAATTGTACAAGTTAATTATAACTACAATGGAAGATGAAGAAAAGCTTTCGATTACTCAGGTAAAATGTTTCTTTAAAATGGTTTTTTTTTTTTTTTTTGGAAAGGTATGTATACCATACATCTTTATCACTATGTCGTTTAAGGAATTTTGACAGATTTTCAACATTTATTCAATTTTGCGTTTGATCTTATTCTTGGTTATATCTATTGCTTGGTATACTGTTTGCTTTTGCTAATAATTTTCATATTGCTAACACTATGCAGATTTTGCAAGACTAAGAAGCAGAACTTGATGATAGATGATGACTACTTTACTCAAGAGAGAAGGCATGTAGAATCATGAAACAAAAAAGTTCAATTCACCTTTCTTTAGTCTGGCATTTTGACCCTATATTCTATTAAATGATGAAAGACGATGAATGAGTTATTAGAAAAAAATTAGAAATATGTGTATTAGGAAAAAAAAAATAGAAATAGGAACAACATGTAAATTTCTCTTGGAGCTCTAATTACTTGAAATCTCAATTTAACCTTTTAGGAAAGGTGTCAAAATAAAGAGGCAATTTTTATCCCTAGCAGATAGCATTTTTTTATATAAACTATTTGAATTTCAAACTATCCATTCCAATAAAACGTAATAATTAAAGGACATTCTCTAATAATCATATTCCCTAGTTTTTAGATTATTTTTTAACTGATTTTTTTTATTACAAAATTTCTGGACAGACGAACGGCATTGTCATCTTTGCATCTTGGCTGTTGCTTTTCCATTCCACATATATGTCGTTTTACCTAGATGAGATGAGATGAGTGACCCGCCCGCCCTTGTCTCGAATAAACGACACGTTGAGACCGTGGATACACAGAAACGTCATTTCAGTTTTAAAAACGAATTGCAGTTTATCTTCAGAATGAACAACAGTTTCGGTTTTATTAAAACGTGACATGACGATGTGTGGCTTTTTATCGTGGACAAGAAACGATGCTTCAACATCATGTTGTTCATTCCAGATTGGTAATTTTGTACAGTACAAACGTCCTTTCACAGAACAACATGTCGTTTCAACAGTAACAACTTATCGTAAAGAACATGATGTTTCTTAACCAGTTGTCGTTTTGTTCCTTCTCATTTTGTATCGAAAGAGACCAGTGACCACATAATAACAAATTAAAACGACAAGTTTATCATTTAAACGATTTTTTCCCTTCAGAAAGAAAAATATGTCGTTCCAATTCGTTGTTTTCCAAATATTACAAATGCCGAATCGTTTTACTAGGCTAACAATTCAAACGACATGTCGTTTACCAACACTTATATTTTGCTTAGGGATGATTACATATACTTTTTCGAGATACATAATCATGCAACTTTCCTGGTAAGTAACTTATGCAAAAGTAAGATTCTATATTCAAGAAAAATTTAAACTCATAACGTCAAAATTACAAAAAAGTTCCAAAAATAAGTAATGCAAAACAGAACCAAAAAATCAGCTTCTTGTATATTATAATGTGTTGGAATATGGACAGATTCAAAATAAAAAGAACAAAGCTATAATCCAGATTTCTGTTTCTCGGTTGTACGAAAAAAGACGAGGGAAAAAGCCCAGAAAATAAAACAATCAGGTGGAAAAGATTGTTTCTTGAAACAGAATATGATCAACTCGGAGAAAAGAAATGCAGGTGGAGAGGCCGCCATGGAAGAGAAAAAGAAGAGAAGAGAAAAGAAGAGAAAAGCAAAGAAGAGAAAAAAAAAAAAAATAAAATAAAAAGAGAAAGATAGAAAGACTTATTATATCATGTTTCCACACACAGATGCGTATCGAATCCGCAGCCCCTTGGGGAACGTCTTTCCGCAGAGAGAACATCGAGACTTGGGCGTGTTGAAGTGCCTTTTGCGGTGGTCGACGATTTGTGCTTGGCTCAACTTGGACACATGGCAAAGGGAGCAGGAAAACACCGGAGGTGGAGGTGGTGGCAGCGGCGGCGGAGCTTGAGCCGGCTCCGGGAGATTCTCACCAACGTCGTCCATTTCTTCTTTTCCTTTTCTTTCTTCTCTCAGGACTCGTGAGTTAAGGTTGGTGGGGGTGGGGTGGGGGGATCTTGCAAATTCAAAAAGAAATCTATTTATAGGCCAGTGAGAGAGAATTTTTTTTACTGGATAAATTACACTTTTTCCTCATGAATTTTAGACATTGTCATAAAATATTCCCTAAATTTTAATTTGTAATATTTTTTCACTCTAAATTTTAGAAAAGTTTACGAATTTCCCCCATCGATTAAATTTTTTATTAAAAATACACAAGACACTCATTGAAAACATAAGATGCTGATATTAAATAAGAAACCCTTATAATTGACTTAAAAAAGTATATATTGGGGGTTGATTGTCATTATTTTCACATACTTCTCCCTTATAAAGAACTTTGTAATTTCACACTTAATAAGGGTAACAGATGCATAGACTGCTACCAATCTGTGTCATTTTATACTTTTATACATAATACGCCCAACTCATGCTTCAAATGAATATTATGTGCATTTTTTTTTGGTCAAAAATTTAATTGAGAGGGAAAATTCGCAAACTTTTTCAAAGTTTAGGGGGAAAATGTTACAAATTGAAGTTTATGGACATTTAGTAATAATGCCTAAACTTTGGGAGAAAAAAAGTCTAATTTATCCACACAAAAAAATCGAAGGTAGACATTGATGACATGTGTATTGATACGGATTTTATAAATTTAAATTTAAAAGTACTTGTAATAGGGAATGACTGCGATAGAACCCCTTTTATATACTCTATCGGTAGAGCTCATTTTTAAACCGCTAAGATGCAATCGAATGGCTGAAATGTTTTTAGTGTATAATAATAAGACACATTACCTCATATTAGTATAGATTAATAAATAAAAAAATTTAAAAAAAAGTGCAACCTCTTTCCCCTACTTCGGCAACCTCCCCGCCAACACCGGCGACGAACCCCCCTCCCTCCGAGCCAGATTTACCCCGCCTCCCCCCATGAGTCGATGTCGACCCATTCCCTTCCCCCCCAACACCGATGACGGACCCCCGCTCCCCCTTGACCAGATCTACCCCCCCCCCCCCCCTCCCAACGCCGACAAGTCCAATCGCCCTCCCCCCCGGAAGCCAGATTTGGTCGGCGTTTGGGGGGCGTCATCGCCAACATCGGGGAGGCCGCTGGTACAGCCCCGATTAATATCAAAACTATAAACATATCATAAAACTAATAACATCTACCATATATTCAGCATCAATCTTAGTAATTTTCTGATCATAGTAACATTTACAATAATATAGTCGGTTTGTAATTTAGACATTTCATGATCGTGACTGAAATAATGTAATTTTCTTGCAGTTCAATTGTTATAGTGGCAATAATTTTTTAACCTATCGACTTTGTCCCACGAAAGATATGTATGTGAGCCCTGTAATGAATTAAGTTGGAATCTTAACCTGAAATTTGTTGGAATTAATATTTATGTAAATACACACACACACATATATATATATATATATAGCCATAAAGATATATTTGATCTACATATGCATATACAGCCAGATATAATATACAACATTTATATATACATATAACATATATATATACATAGATATATATGTTTAAATATATGAACTTCTGAAAAACATAGACTTGCAAAAAAGAATGAAGAAAAATAAATGTTATTCATTTACGTTAAACTGTTCAGAACACCAAAAAAAAAAAAAATAATAATAAATAAACTAACAAAAATGAAAATAAGATCAGTAAGGTGAATCATTCTTCTAGACCTTGATGACTTTTCTCTATCCCCTAGTTAGCTAGTTCCTGCGATTAACACATGGATGTAATTATCGTTCTATTTGTCGGACCAAGAACTCAGAGGAAAAATGAAATAGAGAAAAACCCATTGTCGGGCCAAGAATTCAGAAAGAAAAGAAAAAAGAAAGAAAAAAAAATCAAGAATTCAAAGAAATTAAACTAACCTGCACTCGCACACGTGATTGTCGAAGACGTCGTCGTCGGTGAAACGCCGTCCACAGAGAGAACACAGTTCTTTTCTCTTGTTTTTGTGTCGTTTACGGTGCTTGACCAGAGACTCATGGGTTTCCCAGCAGGTGCGTTTGCAGAGGGAGCAGACGAGATATTCAGCGGCAGGATCATCGTCGTCGTCGTCGTCGTCCTCCTCCTCCTCGCCGCCATTGTTTTCGCCGTCGTCCTCGACATGGGCGGGGTTGTCGTCGCCGTCGAACGCCTCTTCGGCGTCATTGCCGTTATTTCCGTCGCCGTCGTAGTCGCCGCCGTCGTCTTACTCGTCTTCGGCAGCAACATAGATTTCGACGTCGATTGCCATGGCTGAAGTTTGTGTAAACGAAGTGAAGTGTGGTTGGTTCTTTTCTTTCCTTTTTTCGAGAGAAATATGAAAGTACTATTATGGTCGGTGTAAACTATAGTTGGAGTTGAGTTTTAATTAGTTATTTTTTAAAAATTAGTGATAATTTTTATTGATTTTTTATAAAAGGATAAATTGAAATGAAAAATTTGAGTTGGAGTAGAAATACCAAACGGAGACTAATCATGTGTTTGGTACTAAGGTTTGGATTTTAGAATTTGGATTGGATTGTTTATGTATTTATTAAGGTGTTTGAATTGTTTGAGTTAAAAAGTGTAAAATCTTAAAATGTATTAAAAAATATTAATATGAAGTTTGTTTCGTTCATTTCAAAATTCTATTTAATTAAAAAAAATATATCTCATTTAGACTTGTCTATGCAAAGTTATGAACTTTTAAATTTGAGTTACAAAACTGTATGAATAATAAAACTGAAGGAAAAATATAAAATTGGATTGTGATTCTAAGATTTAGATCGTGTCGAAATAATAATAATAATTATATATGTATATAGCCAGAAGCAAATTTTGAGGTCTGAGCCATAAAATTTTTCGTTATTTTATTTTTATCCCAAAAATTTTGTAATTATTATATTATGTCCCTACTGAAATTAAAAACTTCTTATGCATTCCATATTTTGTCCCCACTAAAAATAAAAAATTCTCATATAATACCTACAAAGTTATAAAAAAAAAAAAAGTTTATATTTTGACTACTTTGCCCTCACAAAAATTATGTATGATTTCTCACAAAAACCCACTAAAATAAAAAAATTCTCGCATAGCTCCCTCTAAAATTTATTTTAGGATAAATTGCTCATTTAGTTCCTAAACTTTTGATCTTGTGCAACTTTGATAATTGAGGTTTTTTTTTTTTTTTTTTGAAATGCTTTTAAACTTTTAAAACGTTGCTAGAATAGTTATTTCCGTTAATGTTTGAATATAATTTGTTAGTAATTTGATCAAAAAGTGATACTAGTTAACGAATATAGTCCAAAAATTAACTGAAAGACTACTTATATTTTATATAGTTTATAGTCATTCCAACTACGAAAAAAAGAGTAAGGAATTTCCCTAAATTGTTAAAATATTACTGCAGTAGTCTTTTTCATTAATTGTTGGACAGAATCTATTAGTAATTAGATCAAAAAGTGATGCTAATTAACGGATTCAACCCAAAAATTTACAGAAAAAGTCTATTGTAGTAATATTTTCATAGGTTAGGGGTATTCTAGCTACGAAAAAAATTAGGGATCAAAGTTGTAAAAGATTAAAAGTTGAGAGACCAATCTAGTAATTTATCCTTTAGTTTATCTTTATTTTTTTTTATATACGCCATTATTAAAATATATTTCTTATAGCTATTAGGTTGTTAGATTTTTTTTCCTATATATTAAGAACTATCTTAAATTAAACACGCTATTAAGTTAGATTTGATATGTTAGATTTTTTTTTTGATAGGTTAGATTTCTTGAATTAACAATTCTATGTAGATTGCTCTGGTATACATCTGGTATTTGATCATGTTTACTTTTTTTTTCGCTCTGTATAGTTGACAAATAAAAGAATAACAAATTGTCAAAAAAAATTGTAATAAATAGTAGGAAAATAAGGAAATGAAAAGTAAATTTTTAAAATTTTGAAATAAATAACAAATTTACTATGTGAACGAAAAATTTAATAGGTAAATGACATATTTACAAAAAATAAATAAGTCTTTTAGTTGAAAAATTTGTAATTTACTTTAAATATTTAAAAAACATATTATTTATTTTAATTATTTTTAAAAAAATTTATTTACTTTTTTTCTAGAAAAACAAAAAAAAGTTTGGGCGACAGCTATGATATGCCAGTTTCCAGAAAAACAAAAGATGCAGGCAAACTGATTTCTTAATTCACCGACGTCATCATGATTAGGAAAACATAAAAACAACATGTCGTTTTCCCATTATGTCAGCAGCAAATTTTTCCAAAACGTCATGTCAATTCCCGAACATAACGACACAGGTTCTCGAAAGAACATGCGACATCTTCTTTTCCAAAAACGACATGTAGTTTTTTATAAAGCGACATGTAGTTTACCCGTTAACGAAAGAATCATTAAAGTACATCAATGTGCCCACTGCCCGGGTCGATAGAGTTAACAGCGACATGTCGTTTAGAAGAGTAAACGATATGCAGTTTTTACTTGAGTAAACTTTTTTTTTTTTCTTTGAGCGGAATAAATTAGCTTTCCTAAAATAATGATTTGTTTGGTGTTCTAATAGAACTCAAAAATTTTCAACTCAAAATTTTATCTTCTTTTTTTTTTTTTTTTTTTTTTTTTTTTTTCATAAATTAACAAAAATTATAACTAGTTTTTTAAAAATAACCAACTCCAACTTTAAAATTTCATCTTCAAGTGACGAACCAAACGAAGGTTAAGATATAGCTTGCCAAATGAAACAAAAACTGAGATAAAAAGTACAGTTTAGTTGGAGTTGAGTTAAAATGTCAAATAAAACATTAGTCTGATATTCTTGAATGATAGCAGACTTATAACAATGACCGACATGCCGTATAACTTTAACGATAATTTGGTCTCAATCTTTTTTTTTTTTTTTGGAAAAAAATTGGTCTCAATCTCATTATATAAATTAAAGGACAGTAAATGTTACATTCGAGAAAATATTTGTATGAAACAAATTTAAATATATTGTATTAATATGACACAAAAATTAGATACTACATCAATATGACACAAAATAAAATTAAAATTTGTATTATATTAATAAAGAATGAATAATTGGTATCATGCGTTAATTGATGAAAAAATTATAACTATTTAGGTCATTTTCTCCTTTATACATTTACATGGCAAGCTCCAAATCTTCTCGATTTCACCTTTTTTTAAGTTGTTGTCCTATTGCTATTTTCAGGAATAAAGTGTATGTGGGCTAATCGTTTCTACTTTTATGCATGGCTTAAATATTCAGCAATGTCTCAAGAGATTCACATAATCGATCGTTGGTATTTTTTTCAAGATCTTGATCATATTCAGATTACAAAATCAAATTATTGAGATTTCCTTTCTTTGATGATGGAACTTTTAGATAATTGTAACTACTTGAAAGGTTTTCGAGACGTTCATCTCTATGTATTCATGATCTTAATTATAGATTCACTTAACAAGTTTTCTGATTTCGTCTTATTAAATGAATGTCGATGTAGCTAGCCAGGTTCATCATCAGCAATTAGGAAACAAAACTGTAGAATTCAAAGATTCTGCAAGACACGTGTTATGGCCTTCCCTATCCATGAAGCTTCCTACTGCTCTATGTATGCCCTCGAGACGCAATAGCATTAGGAATACTTTTCACAGTTCAAAATTAAAGGGCCAAAGATGTTGGTCTTAACCTACGAACTTTGGAGGTGATCTTCCGTGCACTTCGCAATTAAATCTTTTTCATTAACAAAGACTTTTGGAAATGTTTTATTGACTTAATGCATCTACAAATCATTTGACTCTCCGTCTCGAATTTAAAGTTTTCATTTCAGTTTTTATCCTTTTTTTTTTAATTTAATAAAAATTACAACTAATTTTTTAAAAATTAACTAATTTTAATCTAAAAATATCATTTTAAACCGGTACACCAAACGCAAGCTTAATTTATTATTTATTTATTTTGCAAATTACATGTGCACCTTTAATATAAGTAGAGCTGCTAACAACGCACATGTCAAGTTCTAGCAAAATTTTTCACTTCCGAATAGAAAACACTTATTTAGGAGCAATTATTTGGTAGATCAGATGTATGACATCATTTTATTTACATGATACACCTGTTTAAAAAGAAGTTGACAATTGACCCATTTATTCACGTCAGTTCTATGAAATCATAATTTGATGCAGAATGATAATCAATCTTTTTATACGTCTCATCATATGTGGCTGTGTGAAAAACAAAACAAAAACAAAAACAAAAACAAAACAAAAAACAAACAAATAAACAAACAATTTAAAGACGCAAATTATGTACCGTTGCAAACTAGTATGAAAATATTTTCTAAATCATAAAGTTGGTGGTTCAATGCAACGTTTCTGCGGAATCATGCATGTATGGTTGAAACCTTAATGCTTGCTTTGAGGAATTGGTACCGCCTTACTCTTGGGCATTGTCATCAATATGATAAATATGCAGATAATTAATCTTCCCCATGGAGATTGGAATTCAAGTATTTATATACATGCAATGTTATGTCAAAGAGAAACCTTGGATGGGGAAAAGTGTAATTGTCCAAAAAAAAAAAATTTGCTCGGTTGGTCCCTGAACTTTTAACTTTGTGCAACTTTTGTCCCTGAATTTTTTTTATAGCAAAATATACCTAAACTTTTAAAATGTTGTTATAATAGTCATTTACGTCAATTTTTTAATAAAATATGTTAGTTAGAATCAATTTTTGACCAAATTACTAACGAATTCCCTTAAAAAATAAAAACATTAACAAAACCGAAAAAGGTACCATGTCCCATAAACCGTCTCTACACATAATACATGTAAAGGCTATTTGAAGCAACTTTGTTGTGAAATCAAAAGCATTTCCATTTGCATCAGCTCCAAAGGTATCCGCACCTTTATGATTAAAATGGAAGAAACGGTCGATAGCGGAATTAGTTTATTATATTAAAAGGAATTTTTGTAATCAGAAAACTGACAGAACAAGATTTCAACCGATTCACATCAAATATTTTAGAATATTTTAATAGTTTAGAGATATTTTTTTTCCCCGAGTCAAGAATGACCATAAACTATTAAAAACGTTATTACAATAGTCTTTTTCGTTAATTTTTTTACGGAATTTGTAATTAACACCACTTTTTGACCAAATTACTAACCGATTATGTCCAAAAATTAACAGAAAAGGACTATTGTAGCAATATTTTAAAAGTTTATGGTATTCTAGCTACAAAAAAGAGTGCAGGGATCAAAATTATATAAGGTTAAAAGGTCAGGGACTAAATGAGTAATTTATTTTAAAAAAAGTATGTGTTGTTGGGCCCATACTGAATGTTGATGTGTTGCTATATTATTAGTTGGGGACATGGAAGGGGACAAAGGGAAGAGACACAAGTTCTGTGTCGACTCCTCACACTCCCTTCTAAACACAGTCATTTTTTTTTTTTCAAAATTACCCCTGACTATTATAAAATAAATTATATTCCACCATATTTTTAAGGGAAAGTACTCCACCATTTTAAATTTCATTTCATACCCATTTTTTATTATTTTTTATTTTTATGTTCTTTTTTGATTATGTAAAGAATTTGTTTGATCAAATGAAAAGGTTGATATATTGTAACCAAACAAATTTACAGATTTACGTACGTAGAATGATTAGACTAAAATTTGGGAGATATAGCTAAATAGCCTTTTTTACGAAGTTTTTTAACAAATAACCGAAGTTTTTAAAAATTAGTTAAAAAATCATTTTTTTATAAAATGGTTAATCAATTTTTTAAATAGTTAATTACATATTATTTTCTTTTTCAGCACTCCTACTCCTCTACAGACGTCAGATGTTATTTAGCTTACCCGATCTCAGATGTTATTTAGCTTGCCCTTCGATCTCCCCATCTCATCTTAATCGTCCCTCTCCCATCCAATGGTCATAATTTATTAAACAGATGCATACGTTCACTGTACCAAAAACTATTCCTATATATAAAGAGATATTTTGTGTACATTCAATCAAGGATGAAAAATGTCGATGTCGATAGGGTTGTCGAAGTTTTGATTTATAGATAATGTCAACGGATATCCCGGGGAAAATGGATACTCAAGAAAAGCTTCTAATTTATTGCTGAAACTTTGCAAAATGTAAAAACAATCAAGTTTACTTTCTATGAACTAATTTCATAACAAAAACAGTAGAATTTTTTTATTAAATATGAGAGTTTTATCACATAGTGTAATAGGAAATCACAATAATTATGCACTAATTGTAACTTCGAAATGATATTATATACTCGTTAGACATTACAACAAAATACAATAATTTAATATATTATATAGAAAGTAAATATCAAATATAAGAGAGTACACACAAGTTTTGAATGTCTTTAATACAAAAAAGAGTTTCTAGTAGGTTGGAAAATATTAGGTAAGTGCTGATCTTGATATAAACAATATATTTGTCAAGATTTACTCCTAAATAGTTCTGAAAGTAATTGTTAATGTACCACATGCTTCTTGATCCCTTCCAGCTATTAACCCATAAATTGGATAATGTTGATTTATCTAACATGAATAGTAATTTAGACGAATATGCAATGACATCTCGATATTAATTTGTAGCAAAAGATAAGTTAATGTATCGACAAAACGGCCTAGATTTTGTACTTTTGAATTAGATCACATTTTAGAATTATAAGGTGGATTATAATCGTATGAACTTTGTTCGGTCTCTAAGTTCATGAAATCTAAACTCAAGGCAATAGAATCCTCATCAGATTGATTCATTTGAGTCATATCACGTCTTCTTATATATTGTTTTCTAATTGCCTCATTACCCTCACCTACTGCCCTACAACTATGAACTTCAACCGTTGAAGAATATTGTCACATTTTATTGACATTTAAAAAATGAAATGTACTTCAAAATTGAAATTTTTATGCAAAAAAAAAAAAAAAAGTTTTCCCCTAGTTTTTGTATATTTTATGGAAATATCTGCAAATATCTTGGATATTCGTGGATATTATGGATATTATGGATATTTGATGGATACTCCGGAAAGAAATATCCTTCCCCCTGTTATCTATATTGAGACTTCAAAATATGGATAATGTCGTGGAAATGTTGACGATATCATGGACATTTTAATTCATGCATGCAATAAAAAAGAAAATCAACGATAACATAGAAAAAAAATACATATTCAATGACATCATTTAGCATACCTTGTAATTTTTTGGCCTACTCATTGAAGAGTAAAACTATGGGTGAAAATTAGGATTTGGTCCTAAATTTCAAAGGAATAATATTTATAAGTTGTTTATTTAGGGATTTGATGTATAGGTGTGTGTGAAAATAATAATAATAATATTAAAAAAATAATATAATTGAGTTTGTTTTATAATAGAATTTTATTTATGTAATTAGTGTATAATAATTATCTTTTTAGGTCATTTGGTTTGAGGATTTTTTTTTTGTAATTAAAGAATTTGATTAATAGTAAAATATAGAGAGTCAAGAGGGATATGCCAATAACAACACCCAAGTTTTAAATTTTCATAATACTGTTACTTCTTTCTCCCTTAAATGATTGCCCGCCTTTTTTTTTTTTGGTTGAATGTATATTCAGGCATAAAATGGAAAAGCAAAAATGCAAGCCGTTTCCAATTAGTCTTCTAATTCGATATAAGTTCTCTTCTTAAAAAAAAAAAATTTAAATTGTATTTTTTTAATTTTTAATTATTTGAAAATAGGAGAGCAGTGCAGTTTATATGCATATATAAAAATATAATCGGGAGGATCAAGGATCAGTTGTAACTGAAACAGGACACATGCATTAGATAAAGCTAGATTTTATTCGATCTTAATAGATAATCTTTGCTAATTAATAAAGAAATTCTAAATAAATAAATAAATAACAACCCTTTTCCTCTTATGCTAGTCCAAATCCAAGTTGGACTCTTTTAGAGTCCAAATCCAAGTTGGACTTCAACCTATTTGCTATGATAAAAGAGTCTGTCATCAGCAAATCAGCTTTCGTCGGTTATCGATTTTTCATCGTTGAAATCAGAGAGCTTATATTTTCCGTGTTCCAAATTTTCATGAATTCTTCAGATATGGATCCCGGTATGTATTTAACCCGTTTTTATGTATACTATTTTTTAGGAGTGATAATTATAAGCGTGGTATCTAAAACATGAATTCATGATGCATATATATATATATATATGTATATATATATTTTCAGTGTTTAGTGCACGACTGTTTTTTTCTTAAAGAGCTTGAGCTTCATATGTTCTAAATTAATAGATTTTTGGTAATTAAAACAGTAGCTCGGAAAACAAATTTATTTACTTGAGGAAGGTTGATTTCTTCTATGTCCCATATATGATTGTTGTCAGATAATACAAAGAAAAAAAAAAAAAAAACCCTCTCATGATCTAGTGATTTTGATTATTACTAAAAATAGGCCCGTTTATCATCATGCTCTTCTTTTGCCATGACATTATTTCATTCTTATTATAATCTTATTTTTTAAAGCCTTGCATGCCCTTTTCTGTTATTGATCACAAATATAACAATATTATATATAGACATATATTTTTGAGTTGCTTATCATTCTTGATTTTACAATGTATGAGACGTATTATAATTATTGTCTATGATGGTGGTTTATAGCCCCTCGTAAAGGAAGGCTAAAACCAAGAATGATACTGACTATTCCATTGAAAAGAAAAATTATATAGATTAATCGTTACTTAACAATAAAACTACAAAATTCAAAAATAAAAACCCTGAAACTTAAATACATGTTTTGGTTGAGAGAGCATAGAAACATATATGAATCTTATGTTGATTAGGTGCCATGTTTTGTAACAAAAAAGAAATGTAAAACGGAGTGTATATTTTCGGTGGATAATATTTGAATTTCTGCAAAAAAAAAAAGTGTTAAATGCTTACAATATTTTATTTTATTTATTTATTATTATTTTTTTTGCAGATTGGGCGACGTTGCCAAAGCATTTATTGGACTCAGTCATAGAGAAACTGGACTCATCGTTCGATTATTTGGAATTTGGTTGTGTTTGTCTCCAATGGAATTTTTTATTGAAGAATAGTCAAATTCAACGGAATAAACTATCGCAACATCATCATATTCCAATGCTTCTCATCCCTAATGAAGAACATACATGGAGCATTTACAACACCATGGACAACAAATTCTCTAGCTTAAAACTTTCTATACCACACAATAAGCGCTTTTCTGGCTCTTCACTAGGATGGTTGGTAGCTGTGAATAAGGATTATACGGTAACACTTTACAAACCTTATGCTATGATTAACGAGCGAAGCAATGCAGATTTTAGTATTCACCTTCCATGCCTATTTCCTCCTCATCTAGAGGATGGTTTTGATCCAGATGATACAATAGATTTTTCTGAAATTTATGATCATCATATTGAGAAATCTATACTTACCTCTGATCCACTACTAAATCCAAACGAATGCACCATTATCGTGATATTTAGTGACATGGAGTTGGCTATGCTTAGAATAGCAGAAGACATAACATGGACTAAAATTAAGGCTACTAATCTTGAGATCGAGCATATGATGTCAGCCATGGACGATATACTTCACCACAATAATCAAGTTTATGTTTTAACTTCTTGTGGTGAACTCTTGTCTGTTGATGTTACAAACTCATGCAATCCCATTGTAAAGTTGGTTGCACCTGGGATTCCCCGAAGAACATTCGATCAATACAGTAAGAGATATCTTGTGGAGTCATATAAAGGAGAACTTTTACAGGTTGAAAGGCACGTATGTTGGCGGGAGGAGGACAAAAGTCGTGAGACAAAGATGTTTAGACTTTTCAGATTAGATTTTAATACCGCAAAATGGATTGAAATAAAAAGTCTTGGTGGTGATTCTTTGTTCTTGGGTGATAATTCCTCTATTTCTGTCTTGGCTTCTAATTTCACTGGATGCCAACCAAATAGTATATATTTTACTCACGACTTGGATAATGTATACGTACTTGGACGAAATCCCATTATTTCTGATGTGGGTGTTTACCATGTTGAGAGTAGTAACTTTAACTTGCATTTTAATCTAGATCCCGATGTCCTTAAGAAAATGAACCGAAGACCTCCAATTTGGCTTGTCCCCACACTTAATATATAACAATATATTTTTTTAAAATTTTGTTTCTAATATCTATTATTATAAATAATATTAATTTTTATTGCCTTTTTAAGGAGCATACCTGTATATTTATGAGAAACTTAAAATACGTGTTTAATACCTTTTAGTGTCATATTAACTGGAATCTAAAATATTTGTTTATCAATTAGATTATTTAGAATTATTTAAGTCATTTTTGAATTATGTCATATTTGTCAATGAAAAATTAGGTTAAGTGGCATATTTTAGTCACCTAATCTGATAGATAACCGAGTTTTTTCAATTATTAAAATGATGGTTTATCTTTTTTTTTTTTTTTTTTTTTTTTTTTTTTTTCAGATTTGAACAAGAATGGTTGGCTTGAAAATTGATTATTTATATTATAGTTTGGTCAATCATAGACAATATTATAAAAAATGATTGACCATTACTTAAAAAAAATTCTTTTAATTACTTTTATAAACTTCGTTTAATTATTAAAAAACTACTTAAAAAAAATGCTATTTTACCTCTAAATCCCTTAATCTGTCACTTGATATCATGTAAGTCGCATTGTCTGCCAATGGTTATTAGGGTATTTAATATCATGTAATCATCGCTTTAATTGCCAAGAGTTATTATATAAATAATATATTCACGTGATATTTTCATTTTTCGCATTATTTCTTGTTCTGCTATCGATGGGAGAGAGCTATGATTCTAGCGAAGATCATTTAATATAGTTGAAGTTTTTTTTTTAATTATTATTATTTTTTTATTTTTTAAGGAAACAAAAGCTAAACGGTTAGAAAAGAGAGTATAATTGATAACTCTGTTTTATAGAGTTATTTTAAGATTCTTGTTTCTTAGGCTTATATTTTTGTTGCAATCTTAGTCTTTAGTTTTAATTTTCCTTAAAATAATTATGTTATCCTAAATATGTAAGTTAGCTAAATTAATAGGACAACGCCTCTCTAGATTTTGCTATCGCTCATGACTGATATATGGATCTCTTTATTTAGTGGTCGGACTTCCTTAATTCTTCAATTAAATTGCATGATTTTTACAATACCATTTTCACAATGTATATATCAGATGGTCAAGAGAAAAGCAACTTGAAGGGGGCAAAAAAGTAAATATAAACTATTAAAAAATGAGAAATTTGATGGTTACCCTTTCTAAATGATTGCAAAAACTTTTTCTTTTTAGTTAAATGGCTAGTGTCCATATTTATCAGTTAATCAAATCTGACGGCGGTGAGGCACCATAAAGAACGACTATGGAAAAAAGAAATATGGAGATCCCAACGTCGATGGCACGAGCTATTGTGGATTTAGCTTTCGACGGTGATCTGCATGCGTGGATTAGTAGCGAGTCGCCTAAATGAGGGCATATGGTGAAGTTGGGAAGGGCATATGCGTGGATTTGTGTCTAATCATTGATTTATCAATGATTGATTATCGATTGACCTGAAACTTATTGAGTTATATTATGATCAATCATTTATCAATGATTTTTCAAGGTCAATAATTGATTGACGAGATTAACCATATTACATTGTTAATCAATAAGTGACTAATCGTGGTAAAAAAGTGATTGACACTTTTAAAAAAAAGGTCATTTTTCTAAATTTAAAGAACTTTTGGACTTATTTTTAAGAAAAAAAATTTTGTTAAACTATGGTCATTTTCCTTTAAATCTCTTTGAAAAATGCATATTATACGTATGACTATTGGCTTATATCATTTTTTTTTTTATTGATCATTGATATAGACCATTACTAGTTGATATTAACAAAATTAAGAGTAAACTTTTTGTCATTTCTTTCTATATTTAGGATAAAATAAAGAATGTAGTGAGTGGTTTTTTGTGGGAATGCACATAAGGCCCGTTATAGAGCTTGTCTAAAAGGAACGACACGACTTAACACATGATAGTATTACATTCACAGTTTTAGGTGGAATAGCACGAGTAAACGTGAGAAAAAGTATTATGTAGAATATATGTTTGGTGGAGGTGCACATCCACACTTCGAACGACAAGTCGTTTTCAAAATAATACGATGCCTAGTCATTGTTCTAGGCTAACTATTCGAACGACCTGTCGCTTATTTATCGAGGTTCTTTTTAGTTCTTTTGCAGAAACCATTTTGGTTTCTTACATCCAAAACACAATTTCAACTTTTTACTACACACAAATCAATCTCTTTAAAATATAAAAACATAATCAAGCATAATTTAGATTAAGAAATTCCAATTTCTATTTCCGCACCCAAAATTTCGAAAAACGCTACCAAAATGCCAGTTTTCCATCTTTGTTAATAACTGTTTCCATATTTGTTTTTCCTGAATAACTTATTGATATTATAAACCCAAAATTAAACCAGGAAAAATATTGGTCAAAAATTTTTTTTTTACCACCTTAATTTTAGTATTAAAATGTCCAAAATCCATCGCTTGTTACCACCGAAATTCACAACTTTTACAAGAATGTTTCACAAATCTAGCCTTTCGTAGGACAAATCGAATCAAAACAAAACTTATACATTCATTTTGCTTAGGGAAGATTACATATACTTTTTCGAGATATAATCATGTAACTTTCTTGGTATGTAACTTGTGCAAAAATTGCGTTCTATATTCAAGAAAATTTTAAACCCCATAACAGTGTCAAAATTACCAAGAAATTTGACAAATTAATCAATTAAGCAAAACACACAATTTTGTCAAACACCGTCTGAATACTCGACCAAATCATGAGACATTTCTATACATATAATATATTATTTTTCAGGTTCATGGAGTATTTGTTTGTGGCAAAAATGGTGGTGAAGTGTCTGATCAGTTCAATTGTACGTGAAAAAGAAATTGATATATGCATTGGCACTCTCAGCAAGGCTGCAGGTTGCCAAGACGATTCATAGCATGCAGGCAATTCTTACGATTTTATTTATTTATTTTAATTTTTTAACTATAATACTATTATGCACTCTTCTCTCTCTCTCTCTTTTGGTTTTATAAGATTTAGTAGTTGGTAAAGAAAAAGTTACTACTTAGTATCACGTTTTAATTTAGTTGGAAACATTTTCGTTCCAAGAATTTAAACTTAAGTTGCCTTAATTATCAATTGGATTTTTACTTTGTTTTGCGTTACTGTTAGGAGCAGCAAAAAACGGAAGCAACTAATTATACAATCAACAAGTTGCAGTTTCATGTTTTCAACCGTTATGCCAGTACCGCTGCAGCCCATGGTAAGTCATATAAATGTTTACTCCGATATGGTAAATTATTTGTACAGCGATTATTGAAGCGACCTTTATTACTACGTACCATAAAGTTAAGCCTTTGTTAAGCACATAGTTTTAAAATGTTTATTTTGAAATGGATTCTATTTCAAAATGTTAATATTTTTAGATTGGTGTTTAGAAAAGAGAAAAAACGAAGATGGTGTTCAAATTTTGAAACAATGAAAATTTTAGGTTCAATTAGAATTTTTCTAAACAATTTGATTCAAAACTATGTGCCAAACAAGGGCTATTTTAGGTAGCTTTACAAAAGCAAATGACAGGAATTCTTCGTGCCTAATCACTATCTGTCGTATTTGATTCCAAATTTTAAAGCTCAAAGAAATGAAATTAAAGCATCTCTATACTTTCCTTCTCACCAACATTAGTATATGACTCTGCAGCTGCTGTTATTGTGGCAAGAAAGGAGACATGGCGTAGACGGGCGATCTGGGACCGGATTTGGGACTTCCGCGATCTGACTGGAATTCCCGTCACAAGCCACATTATATCTCGTTATTGGGAGCAAGGACCGGGCTCTGGAAGCTAGCCGGTGTGTGCCTCCATGATCTCTTTTAATTACCATTTAAGAGGATGAATATTACTATGATCACTATGAAATTGTTGTTATAACAGCTTCTAACAGTATGCCTAAATTGTTTTGTGTCTTTAAACAGGCATCCGTTGAATTCTGGCTTCCATGTGGTTGCAATTAGGCCCCCAGTAGTGCCACCAAACTCATGCAGGTTTGCGAATAAAATCTTCGGTATTATCCTGAGTTTTTGAGCTAAGAGTGTGCATGAGTGCAGCCCACACGAGGAATGATATAGAGAGGTTCGTTCCGTGCTCTCCGGCTGCGTGAATTTCAAAGACTACTGTCTAGGTCGACACTCAAGTCGAAATGCAAAATGGATCGATGTAGATTTTCAAACAAGCACTTTCTACAGAAATAATGGGGTTAGACACCCTTATGTATTAGCAATTGGAAATTCTTGATAAGGTTGGGAAGGGCTTGGAAATTGTTAAAACTACTGCCCTTTTCTTTTCCTTTCGGTTTGGTTAAAAATAAATATAAATAATGACATTGAAATACATAAAAGACTAATGACGATTCGTTTACGAATACTAGTACATAGCAAGCCAGTGTTTGTTTGCTCTTTGGACCATTTTTTTTTTATTTTTTAAAGATGTACAACGCCGATTAATCTCAAAATTATAAAAATATCATAAAACTAATAACATCTACCATATGTTCCAATCATAGTAATTTTCTGACTACTTTCTTTGTCTTCCTCTTCATCAGGGCACTCCGGATGACAACAATTAAAAAAAAAGAAAGATGAATGATAATTCGTCTACAACAAACACTATTGCCAGTGTTTGTCAACGCCTTAACAACCGCCATTACATAAACGTATATTTCCTCTTTGAGCATGGCAAATCCCAAAAACGTAATAATATCTGTTACTGGATAAGTTAAGACAATTTAGAACCCTGTGTATATATTTATAGCCCTATATAATACAGCATCTCCTATTACCTATATAGTCTACATCAATCATATTTTACTGTCATATTTAATTACCTCCCCAAATAGGAACTCAAAAACCCAATCAACCCTCCTTAGAGTTGTTCCAAGCCGGAGCATTCCCTTTGTTTCTTCTGCAGCTCCTCGAACTCATATCATGCCATTTTCTTCACCTTCAGCTCCGGCCTCTCTCTTATTCTAACTCGGTACCAACTTTAAAGAGACCAAAAAAAAAAAAATGTTATCTTCTCAATTCCCACATAACAAAGTTACCAATTATAAACTACAAAAGCTCACACTTACATTGCTCGGTTTTTTTTGGAGGGGAGAGTCCCACAAAGCCCATCATCAGTGCAGTTTTAGTCATCCGGGGTCTCGTTGAGGTTGATCAGAGAAGTGGCGGTTTTAATGGTACTGATCAAGGTTAAAGAGTTTGGGGATTTTGGAGGAGTAGGAAGAGAGGAAGATCTAGAAGAAGAGCATAATTTGGAGATGGTGCAAAGTGTGGTTGATCTTACAGGACGCTTCTAGGCCAATGGCTTGACCGGCGAAGGAGGGGTTGAGGTAGGGGTGGCGGTGCTGAGGTGGTGGTGGCGGTGGAAGAGGAGACTGAGGGTGGGGTTGGAACCACAAGAGAGTCAGCGTCGAGTACATATGGGTGGACCACTGCTGCAGCAGCAGCAGCAGCCACCGGAGGGAAAGTGGTCAAATTGGGCCAAAGGAAGGTCCCGTGGGGCTTGCAAATTCTGAAGCCACTCTTCAGCCTCTGTATTATGGCTGCCTTGTCCTCTGTCAGTTCTGTAGTTGCCGGCTTGTCCCCTTTCGGATCTCCAGATTTGTTCTTTTTTGATCCCACATCTTTCCTTTCCCTTGTCTCTGAGTCCGACGGTGATGTTGGTGGCGCCATTAATGAGGGTGCTTCTGACTCTGAGAGGGTCCCACCTCTATAAATGACATCACATTTAACACAACTTTTGACGATATTTATTGCCAAAAATCTTGGTCCAGTCACTCAGATACAGATCATATAAGTGACCAGATGTTTGGGGAAAATAGGGAGGGAAAGCAATTAATTCTGAACAACTGTAGTATTTAATGGTTCTTAACCAAAAAAAAAAAAAAAAAAAAAAAAATAGTGACTTTTTAAACATTAACAGATGCAATTTCAACTTTCTAAAATACACAAGCCTAGCTCAGAGATTAAAATTTTGGTTTTGGTACCTCCAATTTACTCAAATATTCAGAAAATTCCATCAGTTGTTCCTCAGCCTTTGATTTTTTATTCACCAACTCCTCGTGCAATTCTGTTGGAAACAAGTAGATATAAGGTAGTAAGCAATACTTACTAAAACAGGATCATCAACCAAAAGAAAAGAATAATATATATATTGACTGTTCCAGTTCCGAATACCGTTCCTGTATCACCATTCACCTTCATTTGTTGTAAAAGCTCTTCAGGTTAAATTGTCAACTAGTGGTCAACTTAGTATTTGGGTTGGTGACTGAGAGTTCCTCCTTATCCCTATAAAGCCATCAGATCAATATATATCCAATACATAAAATCATATATCGATATTGACAAGATCGAATAGCATGTTTTAGAATAGTAAGACAAGAAATATATAGGCCAACATACGCATTAATATTACTTCTTCATCTTGGCCGTTAATTCTTCTCTGAGCTGCTTGAGTTCCTGAATATTTTTCCTGTAAAGCCAATAGATGGAAAACCAAAAAACAAAAAAAACAAAAAAGGTGGAGATCACAGCACAAGAAACATGAAAACGACAACTCTTTTTTAACAATAAAAAACCAAACTTTAGGCCAATAACTTCAAACAAAATCATTACTTTTTCATCTTGACAATCTCTTCCCTGAGAGCCTTAATCTCACTTGCACAAACAGGATCCTGGGTGGAATTATCACCCGGCTTCCACCCCGGGGGAGGCGTCCAATAAGGATCCTGCACCCCAGCCCGCCTCCTAATATTCACCAAATCAGCATTTTCTATCCAATATTCCGTTGCTCCATCCGAATTATGCTGTCGCCGGAACCGATCGGCTCCTCCAGGCGCCACTTTTCCGGCCATGTGCTTCAGCAAATGGTCTAGCAAGCCAGTGTCCCCATTCAGCCTTCGTGCCTTGGATCTCAGGGCAGGCCTTAGAATTGGGTTCCCAAATACAGCACCTTTGGCTTTCATGATCTTCAACATGTTTTCCTCTGCCAATTTGTATCTTCACAGATTCAATCACCACACACCATTATTAGTTGAAAAGAAGAAAAACACTGAAAAAAAAAAAAAAAGTAGTCATGAATTTGAAAAAACTAAAATGAGAGATATATGGTACTCCTCACCTCGCTGCAGACCATCTCTCTATGGAGGTTTTCAAAGGCTTTTTCTGGTTTTTACTGTTAACTTTTTGCTTCTGTTTCTGATCAGACCTCGCTTTCTTCAAATTCTGAGTCTTGCCATTCTTACCATGGAGCTTTCCTTTACTAGAGCGACGGCTCTTGACCTCAAACTCCTCCGCCTCTTCCTTCACATGGTGATCCTCTTCAACACCCTCCTCTGTTACTTCTTCTTCCTCTTTCTCTTCCTTATCTTCTCTTCATCTGAGCCAGGTTCTTCTCTTCTTCTTTCTTCGCTTCATTATTGTCATCATCATGACCATCACCATCTGCAGTGCCTGCTAAAACAGCAAGCTTGTACTCGTCGTGGTGATTAAGGAAGTGGACTTGCCGGCGCTTGCCCACACTGAACCAGACCAGTGAACTTGAGCTCGGACCAGCAAGAGCCCTTCTTAGAGACCATATCACTGACACCATTTCTCTCGGGTGCCAAAGCTGGTGAGGCCAAGAAGCTTCACATATTCCCACCTTCAGAGATTTCCTGAGTTGGGATTCTCCTGAAAAGGACCTCAGCCGCCCTGCCTGACCCCATCACGTACTTCTCATCTAAAGCAGGCTGCCTTTTCCCTTCTGGTTTGCAGTAGTTGCCGGCGCTGAAATGGATGCGAAGGGAATGAACGCTTGGGAACCTCAGTGAAGCGTTTAAGGCAGTCTTCTCACTCACCTGTATACCTTTCTTTTTGAATCTTTTGTAATAAACAGATATAACCCTGAAAAAGAAATTGAAGAAAAAGGTTTTGGAGAAGTGGGTTTTGGAGAGAAAAGGTTATACCATGACCACCCTAATGGAGTAGAGCTGCTCCGGGGACTTGGGAGGGAGCTTGGAGTGGTCAACTTCGTAGAAAGATCCAACCTTTATGTGCTCCTCTAAAGCCTCTGCGTATGAGAGGAAATGACCAAAAGGCATAAGGATTACAACAGAAGAGAAACGAAAGAATATACTTCAAAACAGAATATAAGAAAGGATATAGTGATATGGAAATGCAAAGATAAAAGAAAATGTTGTCTAGAGATGGCTATAGGTGTGGATGTACGTACCAGATGATGCCAGAGCATGTCTGTCTAAGAACGGCTTTGTGCTCTTTGCCCTTGCTTAGTCAAGTACATTACCTCCTGCCACAAACAGTGTAAGAAAAGCCAAATATTTCCAATATTGATATATATACATATATATATATATAAGCATAAGTTTCATTAGTTCTATTTAAATGTCACACACATTATCTAGAACACTAATTAGTGTCATTCCTCACTAGGACCAGAATATACCAATTCAAATTCAATCCTCTCTTTGGACAGATATGATAAAACTATTATATCCTCTCTAATCTAAACCCTATAACGTTATTTATATGTGTATACAAAAATACTTGGTATGTTCTATTTAAATGTAAGACACATTATCTAGATCACTAATTACTGCCATTCCTCACTAGGACCAGAATTGTAATACCTAGATTTTTCATGTCACTAATTTCTTCTTAAGAAATTAGATTCTGTGCCATGAAGGTATTTATGAAAAAGTTCAAGTAAGAGCTTTTGTTTGATTATGTGAATTCTTTTGGGTCAGTAAGACTCAAAATAGGTTTTTAAGGTTAGAAAACGCTCTTTCAAGTCGAAAAGGACGTAATTTCATAAAAGTCAAAGTTTGACCAAGAGTGGTCAACGGGTTGACTTGGCAGTATTGTATGATGCAGTATGAGAAAATACTGTAAAATATGTCAGTATGGGCGAGATAGCTCAAATAGGCTTTAAAACCACCCTAGAAAATCAAGCACACCTAGTTAAGGTCAAGGGCAAAAGGACGTGAAAATACGGAAAACTTGGTCACCAAGTAACCCATTGGGGCCGGTCACATGCAGGGGCAAAAATGTCAAAATTTTCACTTTTGGGGTAAAAGTGTAAATTTTGGAAAATAGATGATGTAAGCACATGATGTCATCAAGATGATGTCATCATGATGAGATAAGCTTGGCTTGTTCACCAAGAAAGCAACCGGCCACCTAGGGGGCATTTTTGTAAGAATTTTCACTTTTGGGGCAAAAGTGCAAATTTTGGAAATTTGGTGATGTAAGCGATGATGTAAGCCATGATGTCATCCCTTGCTTGCTCTCCAAGTCTTGGCCGGCCACCTTGACACCTAGCATGCCAATTGCATGATCTTCTCAAAGTTTAGGGGCTAAAATGCAATTTTTGGAAAGTTTGCATTTGCCTATAAATAGGGGTGGCATTTAATCATTTAAATCAGAAAATTTGGCCAAACTCTTGCCATTTTTCTGCAGAAAAATCCGAGAGAGAGAGGAGGAGAGAAACCAAGAGAGAACCAAGAGAAAAAGTTGGAAAAAGCCAAGGGAGGCTAGTTAGTGTGCATGTTCGGTTTCAAGCTAGAAACCAAGGGCAAATCTGGAAATTTTGGACCCAATTTCTGGGCAGTGGCCGTGCATGGGAGAGGAAAAGGGAGGGAGATTTCGGTTTGCATACCCTAACCCATCCCTAGGGTTAGCTAAGGTAAAACTCCCTCAAACCCTAACATTTTTTCCATGCAAGTTAGAGGGGATATTTATGTGTATGTTTGTATGTGCATGGCTGCAAATTGGAACCCCATTTGGTTTGGAGGGGAAATCCGGACTTGTTGGCAGCCAAAAGGGAGGAGTAAGGAAGTTGGAATCCAAGCTAGTAAACCAACTTCCAAACCCTAGAGGTAAACCCTAAAACCATAAGCTTTTGGTTTGAGATTTAATGTGAAAATTTAAGTGTATTTCCAAGTCCAATATGTAAGAGCATAAGCTCAAAGTTTTATGGTTAATGCCCTAGACTAGGTGTGGTGCTTGATTGTGATTAGGGTGTTACTTAAGGGTGGTTGCTTATGGTTTTGTTTATGCTTGTGTGCATTATATTTGTGCTTATTTGCATGCTAGGATTGCATGGCTTTATGGTTGGTATGTTCCCTATTAGTGTGCAGACGGTTGTGGCTTGTGTGCATGGTTATTAGAGCTAGCCATGGTTTGGCTTGAATGCATGTATGAGATGTGATGCGACTCTAGTTCATGCAACCCTAGGTTTGTGTAGATTTGGTTTGGGTTGTATGGCTGCGTTAGAATCACTTGTTGACTCATGTGGGACGTTAGTTAACACTGCATGTTGGTTACTTAGGCTCCCGCGTGATCGGTTGAGTTAGTTCCGCGAAGTAGGACGCGTAAAACTGAGTAAGCACAAAAACTGGCAGATTCGGATCAAATCTGCCCAGTTTTTGAAAAAGTGAAATATAAGGCCTTTAGAGGCCGAAATGGGGAAAAACGTAAAACATGAAAGTTGTTCGGAAGAGGTTTTCCTAGGGGGAAGCACAAACCGTTTCCCAAAATGAGACCCCAATGGCCTCCGTTTACCCCAAAACCCGTGGCCGATCCCCAGACCCAGTTTTCACTCAGTTTTTCGGGGTCAGCCAGTTTCAAACAAAAACTGGGACGAATCTAGGCCGAATTGGAATTTTTGAAAAACACAAAAGTTTGATAATTTTTCGAGAGCTACAACTTTCATGAAGAAAACTTTTTCAGATTACGAACCGATTTTTAAACTGGGATCGTTTTTCGAAGGGTGCACAGGGAATCCGAAAATTCCTGCACCACTAGCTTTACAAATGTTTCTAGAAAACTGTTTTTCTACTACAAATTATTGTTTTGATTATGGAAAACTGTTCCAAGGGCAGTTTTCAACCTCAAATGATTTTATAAAGCACTAATCCAAGAGTTTGGATTTTTACGATTTAAGTAAAGGATTTTTATAAGTTAAGAAAGAAGTTTTGGGATTAATTTCCCTAAATTTTCCAAGTAAGGAAAATGAATTTTTCAAGCTGGAGTATAGCAAGCGATTAGTTTACGAAAGGTAACCGGGAGTTATACCCGAGTTACTGGATCAAGCCCAATGCCCAAAGGTTGACCCAACGAGGGTTGACCATAGTTGATCATTGTTGACCATAGTTGACTTTGGTTGACTAACAAGTGGATTTTAGTTTGACCTTAAGGGTTACCCAATATAACCCTAAAGGATACCCGTTTGAGCTAAGATATTGGGTTAGGAAAGTAACCCAATGATTTGTGGATTAAGGATGAAGCCCAGGGTTGGAAAATGATCTAACCCTAATGGTATGGTATTGTTATGGGCTTAGTACACAAGGTTATCCAATGTAACCAAGTAAGACGCTATGCACAAAGGACATACAACCAAGACCATGTAAGGTAAGCATGTTGGTTAGGTCACCAACATTTCACGAGTTTAAGTTAGATAATGTCTTTTATCGAGCAGGATAGAACCTGCAGCTGTACCGGAAGAGGAACATCGTTAGTTGGGACAATAAATCAAGAGCGTAGGACGGAAGGTAAGTACAACTCCGCCTACAGCATGAACACACGTTTGTTTGCATATGATGTTTTTAAGAAATCATGAATAGCATTTCATGATTTATGATGTTATGAAGTAGTACGTTTATGTTAAGATGTAGTATGTTATGAAGTATGTTATGTTATGTATGATGTTATGTTAAGATGCAGTATGTCCATGTTTCATGTTAAGTTATGAGATAGTATGTTATGATAAAGTATGTTATGTTTTATGTTCGATATCTTGGCATCATGAAGCATGCTCACTGATAAGGTGTGACGCCCCGACTTCCCAAGCCAGGTCGACACCATACATACTTGTTCTTTACTTGGAAATTTGAGAAATTTTTTTTTTTTTTAAAACATATTCACATACGTCATCTTGTAGAGAAAAACTTGTTATGCATACATACCATATTGAAAGTATAATTTTAAGTCTTCAAACTTCATACATATAATAAAACCTAATATGCTTTTGAAGTATTAATATATTTTCTGATAATTAGATGCGGAAAATTATGCGTAGTGGTATCCCACACCGCCCTTCACCCGTCGCATCGTCCGCATAGCCCACCAATTAAACTGCAGGCTTCTTACCTACAGTATGAAATATAAGAGTGAGATTTCGCCCAGCAAGTTCAAACATAATCTCACAAAATATTTTAAACCCCAAAGAAAACATGTCAATCATCATGTAATTTATGCATGAACCATTTATGATTGATTGAATGTCTTATGCTTCATTATAGACACAATCTTGAACTTATTATCTTGTCTTAACATGTGGGTCCATAGTGTCCGTACCAAAAGCGCACAGCCTCCAGACAAAGTTAGGGTTTGCAAGGCCCTAACAGTTCTGGGAATTATAACTTCACCCTTCTCGATCACGGAAGGTAAATATCATCACTGAAACATGTAACCTCCTCGATCACGGGAGGTTGGTACGACACCTTACTTGATTATCTTACCATGTAAACTAACGGTACTTTTGAAATTAGAATCGGTTAACTTCTTATACATTAGTCATAATTTTTATTAATTTTTTTTTATAAAAAGATAAATTAAAATAAAAAATTTAATTGAAAGTAAAAGCATTAGACAAAGGTTAAGTATATGTTTGGTATTAAGATTTAGATTGTAAAATTTAAATTTAGATTGTTTATGCGTTTATTGAGGTATTTGAATTGCTTGAATTAAAAAATATAAAAATTTAAAATGTGTTCAGAAAAAATATTAATATGAAGTTAGTTTTGTTCGTCTCAAAATTCTATGCAATTTATATGATATTTTTATGTGGCAGAAAATTGAAAATAATCCAATATAAAAATAATTATGTAGCATATTAAAATAATCGATTATTTATATGATGTTTTAATGTAATAAAATATAGAAAATATCTAATATAAAAAATAATAGTTAGGATACTCAAAAATATTCGGATAGAATACCAAAAAATGAGCACTCTTATAGATATTTTGTCTATAACTATACTCCAAAAAAACGATGTGGGATTTAATTACAAACACATTAAAAACTTTTAAGCCAATATTGACATCTATTAGAATTTACAGGGCACTAAAAAATATGAAGAACTTACAAAGCATTGAAAATAGCAATCTCCCTGGGAAACTACATGATTCCCTTGCATACACTACTACAAAATGTGGATTTCACGACGGAGCTTCTACGACCGTTTTTTAAAAAACCGTCGTGGAAAATGCGACGAAAAAACGAATCGGAACAGAGTTTCCGAAAACTGTCGTGGAAGCCGAAGCTTCCAAGACGGTTATAAAAAACCGTCGTGGAAAATTGCTAAAAGCAAAAAAAAAAAATTTAGCTAAAAACGGTCGTGGAAAATGCGACAAAAACCGTTTATTTATATGATATTTTTATGTGGTAGAAAATTAAAAATAATCCAATATAAAAATAATTATGTAGCATATTAAAATAATCGATTATTTATATGATGTTTTAATGTAATAAAATATAGAAAATATCTAATATAAAAAATAATAGTTAGGATACTCAAAAATATTCGGATAGAATACCAAAAAATGAGCACTCTTATAGATATTTTGTCTATAACTATACTCCAAAAAGACGATGTGGGATTTAATTACAAACACATTAAAAAATTTTAAGCCAATATTGACATCTATTAGAATTTACAAGGCACTAAAAAATATGAAGAACTTACAAAGCATTGAAAATAGCAATCTCCCTGGGAAACTACATAATTCCCTTGCATACACTACTACAAAATGTGGATTTTACGACGGAGCTTCTACGACTGTTTTTTAAAAAAACCGTCGTGGAAAATGCGACAAAAAAACGAAGCGGAACAGAGTTTCCGAAAACTGTCGTGGAAGCCGAAGCTTCCAAGACGGTTATAAAAAACCGTCGTGGAAGATTGCTAAAAGCAAAAAAAAAAAAAAAAATTTACCTTCCATGATCGTTTTTCAAAAAACTGTCGTGGAAAATGCGACAAAAACCGTTTATTCATATGATATTTTTATGTGGTAGAAAATTGAAAATAATCCAATATAAAAATAATTATGTAGCATATTAAAATAATCGATTATTTATATGATGTTTTAATGTAATAAAATATAGAAAATATCTAATATAAAAAATAATAGTTAGGATACTCAAAAATATTCGGATAGAATACCAAAAAATGAGCACTCTTATAGATATTTTGTCTATAACTATACTCCAAAAAGACGATGTGGGATTTAATTACAAACACATTAAAAACTTTTAAGCCAATATTGACATCTATTAGAATTTACAAGGCACTAAAAAATATGAAGAACTTACAAAGTATTGAAAATAGCAATCTCCCTGGGAAACTACATGATTCCCTTGCATACACTACTACAAAATGTGGATTTCACGACGGAGCTTCTACGACCGTTTTTTAAAAAACCGTCGTGGAAAATGCGACAAAAAAACGAAGCGGAACAGAGTTTCCGAAAACTGTCGTGCAAGCCGAAGCTTCCAAGACGGTTATAAAAAACCGTCGCGGAAGATCATGCTTCCACGACGGTTATAAAAAACCGTCGTGGAAAATTGCTAAAAGCAAAAAAAAAAAAAAAAAAATTTAGCTTCCACGACCGTTTTTCAAAAAACTGTCGTGGAAAATGCGACAAAAATCGTTTATTTATATGATATTTTTACGTGGTAGAAAATTGAAAATAATCCAATATAAAAATAATTATGTAGCATATTAAAATAATCGATTATTTATATGATGTTTTAATGTAATAAAATATAGAAAATATCTAATATAAAAAATAATAGTTAGGATACTAAAAAATATTCGGATAGAATACCAAAAAATGAGCACTCTTATAGATATTTTGTCTATAACTATACTCCAAAAAGACGATGTGGGATTTAATTACAAACACATTAAAAACTTTTAAGCCAATATTGACATCTATTAGAATTTACAAGGCACTAAAAAATATGAAGAACTTACAAAGCATTGAAAATAGCAATCTCCCTGGGAAACTACATGATTCCCTTGCATACACTACTACAAAATGTGGATTTCACGACGGAGCTTCTACGACCGTTTTTTAAAAAACCGTCGTGGAAAATGCGACAAAAAAACGAAGCGGAACAGAGTTTCCGAAAACTGTCGTGGAAGCCGAAGCTTCCAAGACGGTTATAAAAAACCGTCGTGGAAGATCATGCTTCCACGACGGTTATAAAAAACCGTCGTGGAAAATTGCTAAAAGCAAAAAAAAAAAAAAAATTTAGCTTCCACGACCGTTTTACAAAAAACTGTCGTGGAAAATGCGACAAAAATCGTTTATTTATATGATATTTTTATGTGGTACAAAATTGAAAATAATCCAATATAAAAATAATTATGTAGCATATTAAAATAATCGATTATTTATATGATGTTTTAATGTAATAAAATATAGAAAATATCTAATATAAAAAATAATAGTTAGGATACTCAAAAATATTCAGATAGAATACCAAAAAATGAGCACTCTTATAGATATTTTGTCTATAACTATACTCCAAAAAGACGATGTGGGATTTAATTACAAACACATTAAAAAATTTTAAGCCAATATTGACATCTATTAGAATTTACAAGGTACTAAAAAATATGAAGAACTTACAAAGCATTGAAAATAGCAATCTCCCTGGGAAACTACATGATTCCCTTGCATACACTACTACAAAATGTGGATTTCACGACGGAGCTTCTACGACCGTTTTTTAAAAAACCGTCGTGGAAAATGCGACAAAAACACGAAGCGGAACAGAGTTTCCGAAAACTGTCGTGGAAGCCGAAGCTTCCAAGACGGTTATAAAAAACCGTCGTGGAAAATTGCTAAAAGCAAAAAAAAAAAAAAAATTTAGCTTCCACGACCGTTTTTCAAAAAACTGTCGTGGAAAATGCGACAAAAACACGGAGCGGAGCAGAGTTTCCGAAAACCGTCGTAGATGTCAAAACTTCCACGACGGTTTTAAAAAACCATCGTGGAAGAGCATGCTTCCACGACGGTTTCTAATAACCGTCATGGAAGATTGCAAAAAAAAAAAAAAAAAATTACCTTCCACGACGTTTCAAAAACCGTCGTGGAAGCAAAAAAAAAAATTATTATTATTATTTTTTTGCAATCTTCTACGACGGTTATTAAAAACCGTCGTGGAAGCATGCTCTTCCACGACGGTTTTTTAAAACCGTCATGGAAGCTTTGACTTCTACAACGGTTTTCGGAAACTCTGTTCCGCTCCATGTTTTTGCTGCATTTTCCACGACAGTTTTTTGAAAAACGGTCGTGGAAGGGTCTTTTTTAACAATTTTTTTAAAAAATTTTTGGACTCTACCACGACGGTTTTTGGGAAAACCGTCGTGGTATGTTCACATACCACGACGGTTTTCCCAAATAACCGTCGTGGTAGGTACTAAGGTGGGAATTTTAAAAAATTTTGAATTAAATTCAATTTTTTGGAGCATGTATTAAAACCCAAAAAAATACCATCTTTCGCACCCATTACATTCTGAGCCTTTTTCACTCTCTAATACACACTCTAAATCCATACCCAAAGCCACCCAATTTCATCCCTCGATCTATTTCTCTCTCTGCGCTCCCTCCCTACTTAAAATCTCCAAAAACTCGCTCTATCTCACCACGCCTCATATCTCTATCTCACCTCTCAAATTTTTCTCTTGGCTCCATTCTATGATGGCCTCCTCTACCACTCACGTGGCCTCCTCCATTCTCCTACGGGTCCACCAAGGAACTCACGCGGCTTTCCCTCTCTCTCTCGCCGCACTCCGCCCGTACCCACTCCGCACTCCGCCCGTACCCACGCTTGACAAGCCGGTAAGTTGTAATGTATATTGCTTGGGTAATGCACGGATTTGGGAATTTTTTGTCCAAAATGTTGATTTTGTTGATTGTGGTTGTTGATAAAAGTTTCCATCCAAAATGTTGATTTTGTAGATTGTTGAGTTGGGAATATTCCGTCCGAAATGGCCAAATGGTGTCGACCTGGCTTGGGAAGTCGGGGCGTCACAGCTTCACTGTAGAATGATTGCCCTAGGGTCACGTCGTTGGCTGCTGAGGGCAAGCTGCTCTAGGCGGAGGGGGCTCGGACGATCTGCAATGTCACACCCCGACCACCCACGTAGGACCGACCACGCGAATGACGGTCGTGACTATACTTACTTAACTTAAACTTACCCAATTTTAGAGTAAATTTTTTTTTTTTTACTCCTTTAAAACTTGAAAGCTTTAACTTCATTTTAAAATCGTGACTTAAACTAGTTACTTATATAAAACATGAAGCCTTAAACTTAGGCTTAAACATAAACTTAAACTTATACATAGAAACATATCTTCTTCGTATGTATTCACTCGAGTAGTGAGTTTTCACCTAATGGGAAAGCTATCATACATAAACGTAACTCGTGGACCAACCCGACCTAATGCGGATCAGTACAACACGAGGCAACTCGTTGCCATACATACTGAAACCTTGCCATACATACTTAAAACATAATGTAAACACAGTTTCCTTTCAAACACCTTTTCTGGAAATCCGTGGTGGTGTCCATCCCACATTTCACAGTCCGCAGCACCGTCTTTCCACAGTCTCGTATCAGGTATTGCCGGTAGGTAGCTTACCTACAGCATGAACGTAAGTAATGAGCTAAAAGCCCAGTAAGCACAATATTCAATCCGCATGCAACTGAAACAAAAAATGCATGAACAGGTTATGATTTCTTATTAATCAATTATGGTTCCTTATTATTTTACTCTATATCATGTGCGCATGTACTGTGGTACATAACCATGGAGTGGTTGAAGGCGGTCCGTCCAATCCAACTCAAACCATGAAACAAGACGTTTAACATGGAGTAGTGAAGGCAGCCAATCCAATCCAAGTCAAACCATGGAATATACCATTTGAACCCACCACAAAGGCAAGCCAGTACAACACAACAATCTTTACTTAACTTATCGTGTATCTTAAGAACTTATTCTTACCATATGATTTCTTATCAGTAAGCATGCTTCATGATGCCAAGATATCGAACATAAAACATAACATACTTTATCATAACATACTATCTCATAACTTAACATGAAACATGGACATACTGCATCTTAACATAACATCATACATAACATAACATACTTCATAACATACTACATCTTAACATAAACGTACTACTTCATAACATCATAAATCATGAAATGCTGTTCATAATTTCTTAAAAACATCATATGCAAACAAACATGTGTTCATGCTGTAGGCGGAGTTGTACTTACTTTCCGTCCTACGTTCTTGATTTATTGTCCCAACTAACGCTGTTCCTCTTCCGGTACAGCTGCAGGTTCTATCATGCTCGATAAAAGACATTATCTAACTTAAACTCGTGAAATGTTGGTGACCTAACCAACATGCTTACCTTACATGGTCTTGGTTGTATGTCCCTTGTGCATAACGTCTTACTTGGTTACATTGGATAACATTGTGTACTAAGCCCATAACAATAACATACCATTAGGGTTAGATCATTTTCTAACCCTGGGCTTCATCCTTAATCCACAAATCATTGGGTTACTTTCCTAACCCAATATCTTAGCTCAAACGGGTATCCTTTAGGGTTATATTGGGTAACCCTTAAGGTCAAACTAAAATCCACTTGTTAGTCAACCAAAGTTAACTATGGTCAACAATGGTCAGCTTTGGTCAACTATGGTCAACCCTCGTTGGGTCAACCTTTGGGCCTTGGGCTTGATCCAGTAACTCGGGTATAACTCCCGGTTACCTTTCGTAAACTAATTGCTTGCTATACTCTAGCTTGAAAAATTCATTTTCCTTACTTGGAAAATTTAGGGAAATTAATCCCAAAACTTCTTTCTTAACTTATAAAAATCCTTTACTTAAATCGTAAAAATCCAAACTCTTGGATTAGTGCTTTATAAAATCATTTGAGGTTGAAAACTGCCCTTGGAACAGTTTTCCATAATCAAAACAATAGTTTGTATTAGAAAAACAGTTTTCTAGAAACATTTGTAAAGCTAGTGGTGCAGGAATTTTCGGATTCCCTGCGCACCCTTCGAAAAACGATCCCAATTTAAAAATCGGTTCGTAATCTGAAAAAGTTTTCTTCACAAAAGTTGTAGCTCTCAAAAAATACTAAAACTTTTGTGTTTTACAAAAATTCCAATTCGGCCTATATTCGTCCCAGTTTTTGTTTGAAACTGGCTGACCCCGAAAAACTGAGTGAAAACTGGGTCTGGGGATCGGCCACGGGTTTTGGGGTAAACGGAGGCCATTGGGGTCTCATTTTGGGAAACGGTTTGTGCTTCCCCCTAGGAAAACGCAGCCATACAACCCAAACCAAATCTACACAAACCTAGGGTTGCATGAACTAGAGTTGCATCACATCTCATACATGCATTCAAGCCAAACCATGGCTAGCTCTAATAACCATGCACACAAGCCACAACCGGCTGCACACTAATAGGGAACATACCAACCATAAAGCCATGCAATCCTAGCATGCAAACAAGCACAAATATAATGCACACAAGCATAAACAAAACCATAAGCAACCACCCTTAAGCAACACCCTAATCACAATCAAGCACCACACCTAGTCTAGGGCATTAACCATAAAACTTTGAGCTTATGCTCTTACATATTGGACTTGGAAATACACTTAAATTTCCACATTAAATCTCAAACCAAAAGCTTATGGTTTTAGGGTTTACCTCTAGGGTTTGGAAGTTGGTTTACTAGCTTGGATTCCAACTTCCTTACTCCTCCCTTTTGGCTGCCAACAAGTCCGAATTTCCCCTCCAAATGGGGTTCCAATTTTCAGCCATGCACATACAAACATACACATAAATATCCCCTCTAACTTGCATGGAAAAAATGTTAGGGTTTGAGGGAGTTTTACCTTAGCTAACCCTAGGGATGGGTTATGGTATGCAAACCGAAATCTCCCTCCCTTTTTCCTCTCCCATGCACGGCCACTGCCCAGAAATTGGGTCCAAAATTTCCATATTTGCCCTTGGTTTCTAGCTTGAAACCGAACATGCACACTAACTAGCCTCCCTTGGCTTTTTCCAACTTGTTCTCTTGGTTCTCTCTTGGTTTCTCTCCTCCTCTCTCTCTCGGATTTTTCTGCAGAAAAATGGTAAGAGTTTGGCCAAATTTTCTGATTTAAATGATTAAATGCCACCCCCTATTTATAGGCAAATGCAAACTTTCCAAAAATTGCATTTTAGCCCCTAAACTTTGAGAAGATCATGCAATTGGCATGCTAGGTGTCAAGGTGGCCGGCCAAGACTTGGAGAGCAAGCAAGGGATGACATCATGGCTTACATCATCGCTTACCTCATCGCTTACATCACCAAATTTCTAAAATTTGCACTTTTGCCCCAAAAGTGAAAATTCTTACAAAAATGCCCCCTAGGTGGCCGGTTGCTTTCTTGGTGAACAAGCCAAGCTTATCTCATCATGATGACATCATCTTGATGACATCATGTGCTTACATCATCAATTTTCCAAAATTTGCACTTTTGCCCCAAAAGTGAAAATTCTTACAAAAATGCCCCCTAGGTGGCCGGTTGCTTTCTTGGTGAACAAGCCAAGCTTATCTCATCATGATGACATCATCTTGATGACATCATGTGCTTACATCATCAATTTTCCAAAATTTACACTTTTGCCCCAAAAGTGAAAATTCTTACAAAAATGCCCCCTAGGTGGCCGGTTGCTTTCTTGGTGAACAAGCCAAGCTTATCTCATCATGATGACATCATCTTGATGACATCATGTGCTTACATCATCTATTTTCCAAAATTTACGCTTTTACCCCAAAAGTGAAAATTTTGACATTTTTACCCCTGCATGTGACCGGCCCCAATGGGTTACTTGGTGACCAAGTTTTCCGTATTTTCACGTCCTTTTTCCCTTGACCTTAACTAGGTGTGCTTGATTTTCTAGGGTGGTTTTAAAGCCTATTTGAGCTATCTCGCCCATACTGACATATTTTACAGTATTTTCTCATACTGCATCATACAATACTGCCAAGTCAACCCGTTGACCACTCTTGGTCAAACTTTGACTTTTCTAAAATTACGTCTTTTTTCGTCCTTTTTGACTTGAAAGAGCGTTTTCTAACCTTAAAAACCTATTTTGAGTCTTACTGACCCAAAAGAATTCACATAATCAAACAAAAGCTCTTGCTTGAACTTTTTCATAAATACCTTCATGGCGTAGAATCTAATTTCTTAAGAAGAAATTAGTGACATGAAAAATCTAGGTATTACATGCAATATGTTTGGTTGCAGTTCTAAAGTCGCGATCTGGAGGGGGCTACGACGATGTGGAAGGGCAGCACGATGATGTGGCCAGAAATACTGTTTAAATTGAATATAAGGGTTTTCCAAAATTTTTTACCCCATACATGATACATCATTGTAGATTTCCCAAAAAAATAAAAATAAATAAATAAATCCCTTAATTTGTCTTTTGTTTTATTACGTGGGGTAAATCTATGGTAAAATCTTATTTATATAGCCTATTGGTAGAACTCATTTTTAAATCGTCTCGCTATAATCGAAAGGTTAAAATGTTGCTTATACATGATAATTATAATGTACGTTAACCCATAATATTATATATTAAAAATAAAAAGATAGAAATTAAAAAAAAAAAAAAAAGTCTTGCGACTGTCCTCCGGCGGCTCCCTGATGCGGGCGCCCCCCCCCCCCCCCCCTAAATGCCGTCCAATTCTGGCTTTGGGGGAGGATTGAGCTTGTCGGTGTTAATAGGAAGGGGGAGGAGGGGGCTGGTCGTCGTAGGGGGGCAGATCTGGTCAAGGGGGAGCTCGAGTCTATCACCAGCATCGGGGATGGGGGGGGATGATTGGGTCGACACTGACACATGGGAGAGGCGAGATAGATCTAGCTTAGGGGGAGGGGGTTCCGTCACCAACGTCGGCGGGGAAGTCGCAGGTATTGGGGAAGGGAGTTGGTCTTTTTTAAAAATTTTATTTATTTATTAATCTATATTAATATAAGATAATGTGTATTATAATTATTATATACAAACAACATTTCAGCCTTTCGATTACATCTTGATAGTTTAAAAATGAGCTATACCGATAGAGTATATAAATGAGACTCTATCGCAGCCAGTCCCTATTATAAGTACCTTTAAATTGAAATTTATAAAATATGTATTAATACACATGTCAGCAATGGCTTTCTTCAATTTTTTTTTGACAAATTACACTTTTTTCTCTCAAACTTTAGGCATTGTCATAAAATACCCCATGAATTTCAATTTGTAATATTTTTCCCCCTGAACTTTGAAAACGTTTGCGAATTTTCCTTCTCAATTAAATTTTTGACCCAAAAAAAAAAGCACATAACACTTGTTTGAAGTATGAGTTGGGGGTATTGTGTAAAGAATTATAAAATGACACATATTAACAGTACTCTATGCACCCGATACCTTTATTAAGTGTGAAATTATAAAGTCCTTTATAAGAGAGAATTATGTAAAAATAATGACAATCAACCCCCAATATATATTCTTTTAAGTCAATTATAAGGGTTTCTCATTTAATGTCAGTATCTTATTCCAATGAGTGTTATGTGTATTTTTTAGTTAAATTTAACTGATGAGGGAAATTCATAAACTTTTCTAAAATTTAGTGAAAGAATGTCATAAATTAAATTTTAAGGAATATTTTATGACAATGAAAAAAAGAGTAATTTGTCCATTAAAAAAAAATCTCTCTTACTGGCCTATACATATATTTCTTTTTGAATTTGCAAAATCCCCCCATCCCACCCCACGGGCGGCGAGTCTGTTGTTTGAGATCTTTTCAGTGGTTTCCATGGCGCCGATTCTCAGTTGAATTTGCTAGGTTGAATCAAGATTGCTGAAACTAAGATCAACTGAAAATGTGAAAGGCTTCGTCTTCGCCTTTCTCTCTTCCCTGTTTCATCCTGTTTGGTTTCCGGTAAAACATAGGTAGAAAGGATCGCGTGGTACAAATATGAAAGTTACAATGGCATTCGATTTCCCTCTTTTGTCTCCGGGTTGAAGAATTTTGATTTCAAGGTCGTGAATTTTTGGTTTGAAACAAAAAATCGAACAAAAATGGGGAAAAAATGATGGAATTGGCAATATTAGAGTATAAATGAATAAGTTTTGAGCTTGATCAACAATAGTAAATGAATCGAAAGTTTTGAGCTTTAGTTCAATTTCCAACTTTCCGGGATTGAAACGAAAATTGAATTGAAAAGAAGAGGAAATTAACCAAATCAACCAAACTGATGAACTAGAATAATCTGGATGAAATAATTTGGGAAATTTTGTGTCCTCATATGAATTTGATTTGTATCAGCAACTCAGGTCTTGTCAAGGGGAATTCCATTTGTGTTCAACTCATGGATCGTGAGGCACCTTACTCAAGAGGACTATGCGGTAACTACGCCTGATACATTTACCATCTCTAGTTTTTTTTTTTTTTCAAATAACTTAACAGAGGTGTTCTTAATTGTTTCCTTAATGTTGTACAGCTTTATGCAGTGCAGTTTCATCTTTTTGTCACCTGTGTCTTGTTTCTCAGCCGGGAAGGATTCCGCCGAGCGTGTATGCGTGCAGACATAAAATGGTTGATTTTAAGATGTTATTTTCCGTACATTTTTAGTTGTGTATTTTGTTTCATTGCTTGGACTTGCTTCAATAAGTCTCTAGCTGTTTGCGTTATTTGCGAGCTTTGATGGGGAAGTAGTTTCTAGTGTTTCAGTTCTCTAATATGTCTCTTCTGTTGGAACTTATATCTGCAGTTTTAGGTTTCAAAATACTAAATTTGGTTTTCTATTGAATCACTCTTATAAATTCAAAACTTTAGGCATAAGGAAAATCTGGTTAAGCTTGGTCGGGTTAAAATTTCGATTTCCAAAACTTTGTGAGATGATAGTCCTTAAACTAGTCGGAATCAAATTAGAATATTTCTATTTTATTTGCACTGAGGTTTTTTTTTTTTTTTTTTTTTTTTGGGTGCCTGAATATGACTCTTGAACTCTTACGTATTGTGCTGCAGTGGTGGCACTGCAATAGAAGAAAATGTAGCAAAGCTAATGAAAGTAGCATGGTTGACGTTGCCACTAGGAGTTCTAATAACTGTTGCAGCTTGCTTTTCTGTCTTTTGGTGGCAAGAATTATGTTATTCTAATCCATATGGGCAGGCTATCTTGATCAATGGTAATCTTATATGTCACATTTTTTACTTGCATGATACCATGTTGTTGCTGTTATCTTCCGTGCTTTCTGAACTAACTTGCGTAGGACTTTGCAATATCAATGTTTAATTTGTATTATTCCACTGAGAACTCCTGTGGTTCGTCTGGCAGGATTTGCATGCATTTTGGAGCTATTAGCAGAACCACTATATATCCTTTCTCAGAACTTGCTTCTCCTAAAACTGCGGCTAGCGGTTGAAACAATAGCTACTCTACTGCGTTGCGTAACTATGTGTTTTTTCATTGTCAAACAGATGAATATGGTAAGGATTTGTGTTGGATTATGTTGTCAATCTTGATAATAACCTGTTTGCTGTACTCCCAACTGATGTCAACGGTATCTTATTGGTTGTTTCCCTCATTTGGATATGCTTCGTTGGATATTTTGTTCTGTTTGTTGGTTTTGGTGCTATTCTTTGCAATTCTTAATAATCATACGTTTGTTACTCGGGTCTATATTTCATTTGGCCACTGGTTTTGATAAGCTAGATGTGTTAGATGCAACTGTTATTCTCAATATCAATTAAATGGCTGCAGGACAAAGGGATTATATTTGTATTGTCACAAACCACTTATGGGGCGTGTTTGTTCCTGGGCTATTGGGGCTACTTTCTTCTTTTACGTCCATTCAGAAGTTCTGCCCTTTTCCCTTTCAGGTAAAACTTACACACATACACAGAGTAAGATTATTCCTGCTTAAGACAGAATATTGAGTATGTACTTAACATTTTTTATCATAAGATTTAATGGCATTAGCAATGAGTTTAGTTTTCTTTGTTTACATTTTTTTTTTCCTGTGATCAAAGTTCAGCAGTAAATGACACAGTTCTCTTGCAGACTAGGAAGTAAGAAGGATTTTGACAGGCATCTGTCAAATATGTGTCTGTTATTTACATTTCAATCATTTCGAAAGTTGATCCTTCAAGAAGGGGAGAAGATGGTTCTAGTATGGTTGGATACACCCTACAACCAAGCTATATATGGACTAGTAGACAAATTAGGTATATACATATTCCACCCACTCATCATTCAATAGTATGTATGGTTAATACTTTTGAATCATTTTTATTGGAATTTTTATGTAGATATAGTTCATTTTGATTTGCTGTCCTTTTAGCAGACAGTTTGAAATAAGTGTTCTCCTTTCTGACAAATTTCAGGGAGCTTAGTGGTGAGGATGGTGTTTCTTCCTTTTGAAGAAAGTTCCTTTGCCACATTTGCAAGGTCTGCGACAGGTTTATTTCTCTCCTCTGTTTAAATGCTGTCAACTTTGCTTGTGTTTTTCTTGTACGTCATTACAACGCTGTCGTTCAAAAGTAATCTTATAACAACAAAAGTCTCATTCTCTCGAAACTTAACCTTTTCTTTTTTTAATTACAGAAAACCACCCAGATAGGAAGAGGAAGTTAGGAACTTGCCTTACAGAGGCCCTGAAGCTGGTTTTGTTAATAGGTCTGAATTCTTTTACTTTTTCTTTTTGTCATTTCTTTTAATACTCTCTCTTTTTTCCAGCTCTCTATTTGTTCCGTTATACATTGGCATTGCTAGGGACCTCCAGCTGGGATCATACTGGGTCTGAATTTGAGTTAGAAAGTTGCAATTAATCTTTCCGGGATCATTTATTATATCATATTTTTAACTTTTAGGTATTTCTCTTGTAGGTCTTGTATTTATGGCATTTGGTCCCAGTTATTCTTATTCTCTCATCAGATTGTTGTACGGTCAGAAATGGAGTGATGGGGAGGCAGTTAAGGCCCTTCAGTATTATTGCCTTTATGTCATTGTTTTGGCTATGAACGGTTTGTATTATAATGACTTGTGATGTTACGTTGGCAATCAACGGTCGATTGACGTACCTTAACAATATAGTTCCAGAACTGATATATACTTGTCAATTTGCATCAGGGACTTCTGAAGCATTTCTTCATGCGGTTGCAAATGAGAACCAAATCAAGCGCTCAAACGATTCATTACTTGTGTTCTCGCTTATTTATGTAGTAATGAACGTCCTGCTGATACGGTCAGCTGGTGCAGTTGGCTTAATTCTAGCCAATTCATTAAGTATCCTTGTAGTTCATTTCCTTCTTCCATTTTATGAAATTAATTAATCATTAACGCAGTACATCATATCGGATGCTTGACTCACCTGAACTGCGGGATGGCAAGGGCTTTATTTTCTTTTTTATTTCCCCAACATTTTTATGGGTGTCTGCTTTTTTTGTTTTTTCCTGACGGTACTCCGTTATTCTGTTTCGTGGTTTCTTGACTCTCTGAAGATATGATTCTGAGGATTCTGTACTCTGGTATATTCATCAGGGGATTTTTCGAGGTTTGCCACTGACCACTTGAATCTTTTGCATTTTTTCAAACATGATATTAACTTATGGTTTTTTTTTTTTTTCTTCCCGAGATAACTTATGCTTCATTTACCCTACGGACAGGATTCTCGCTCATTTTCTTTCTCTAAATGCTTGCCTTCCGGATCCACTGTTCTATTGTTTTCAGGCATACTTACTCTTATATCTGAGAGACTATTTCTGGACAGAGAAAACTTCTGGCAAACTTTTGCTATTCACTTTTCGGTTGGGTTCGCTTGCTTCTGCACTTCGGCATATATCATGTATGTTTACACACCCCTTCATATTAAACTTGTCAGAATACATTCTGGGTATGCCAGTTTAGGGTGGGGAATGGATATTGAATATTTCTCTTTCATCAACAGATATCGCCGTGAGAGACCCTTCATCAACAAAATTATCCGCTTCCGTGACCATTCTGACTGAAAACTATACTTTCCCTCCAGTTAACTACAAAGGTGATTTTTGCCCCCTTGAGGGGACAATGAAGGTATGATCACAACCTTTGTATTATTCAACGTTCTCATGTGTCTAGTTGCATTTCCATACAGTTATACAAGATGAGACTTTCGAAACTCTTCCAGATTGATATTTGAATATTCTCAATATAAGAGTTCTGGAATGAGAGACAAGACAATGATTGCATTATTAGTTTTTGCAAAAGATGGCGAGTTACAGAAAAGTTATGCGTTACAAAAACTACATTCGGGTAAGTATATAATATGTTGAGAAACTAGATTCTGTTCTGAGAAAGAATATCAGTTACTCTTGATTGGAGATTATTACTTTCAAGGGAGTTTTGATTTTCATTGATTATATATTTTATGCGGATATACAAGTGTTTAACCTGGATATGAGATTATTATTCTTATTATTATTTTAAGTTATTTTACTGTTGGAACCAATGGAAGCAGAAGAGAAGAGAAATTGTCAAACATACTGCTTATTCCTTACATCTTAGATTTTCATCAAGATTCTTGTTGTTTTTCCTTGTTCATTTACTTATTCTGATTGGTAAATCAACGGTTCTAAACTTGTTAGTTGGTATCCAATTATACAAGGAAAAAGAACGTTTAAACTCGCATAATACAATAATTACTGTTTGTATTAATATGTAATCAAATGGCTGATATGTTATTTGTGTATGATAGTTATAATGCACCTTATCTCATATTAGTATAAACTAAAAAATTTAAAAATAATATATAAAAAAATAAATTAAAAAGAAATGGGTAAAACACCCGCTTCCTCCTTTGCCGCCGGTGACACTCCCCGGCCAATGACCCCCTGATGCCAACGAACCCCCCCACCCCCCGGCGCTCAAGCCCAGGCGACCTCCTCAACCCCCCTGCACTCAAGCCCAAGCGACCCCCCCCCCCCCCCCCCCTTTCCTGGCACTCAAGCCCAAGCGACCTTCCCAACCCCCGAAGCTAGATATGGTCGGTGTTTGGGGATCCATCAGCGTCGGGGGGGAGGGGGGGGCAGATCTGGTTGGGGGGAGCGGGGGTCCATAGCCGACGTCGGCGGGGAAGTCTTTGGCGCGGGGAAAGGAAGGGATTGATCTTTTTTAAAATTATTTTTTAAAAAAAATTATTTATTAATTTATACTAATATAAGATAAAGTGTATGATAATTATTATATACAAGCAACATTTCAACCGTTGATTACATCATAACTGTAACGCCGAGTTTAATTAATTAATTTAAAATAACTAAGTTTAACAAATATGTTTAGTATCTTATTAGTATTATTATTAAGTGTTTATTAGTAGTAATGTTAATCATGTTATATGAAATGTGTTTTTTTTTTTTAGTATTTATGTGCTACTGAAAATTTTTAACAACAGTTTTTAAGTAATTGTGCAGAGGAGAGTTGACAACTGCCGGAAGTGAAGTTGATCAGTGTGCTTTGTCCATAAGATTGTTTGTATAAGAATGGTAATCTAAAGTTAAAGTATACTTTAATTGAAGTTTATCAAAATTTTTATGGACTTATTTGCAAAGAAAATATATTTTTAAGGATCTAGCATAATTTTAGATTCTTTTGGGCACTTTATGTAATTTTTAAAAGTTGGTTTTTGCTGCTGTCTTTTAGTGGGTTACAGCTGTCCTTCTAAGTGTTATTAAGCTCTTCCATCTCCCTTTGTTCCCAGACCGTGCGAAGAGCCACAGAAAAAGAAAAAGAAAAAGAAAACAAAAGGAAAAAAAAAACCCAAAACCACAAAACAAAACTCCAACAGCTGCTCTTCTCCATCGAAAGACCTTCTCCCCCTCTAAATCACAAAACAAATCAAGACTAAGCTCATTCAAAAAGCTGATTTTCGGATTCCAGCCAATACCCATTTTTGATTGAAGCTAGTTGAGCTTAAGGTGGAGTTTGACATCACTTTTGGGTTCCGAATCTTATATGCTATCTAAGGTCAGTTTTAGGTAGGATTTTTAGTGGATTTTGAAGCTTTTCAAAGCTAGAAATGTGAGGTTTTAAGTTGAGATGCTATATGTTGATTGTATGCTTGGATTTGAACCCAAATGTGAAAATATTTGACTGAAATTTGTAAAACAGGGCACTAGGGTTCCGAAATTCGTTTCTCTGTCTATACCCTGTATTTGAAGCTGAAATTTTGTAGTGTTAAAGTAGACATATGAAGCTTGCTCCCCACAAAATTTCACATGAAAATGTTGTAAAACGGATTTTTGGTGAATTTTCAAAAGTCGGGTCCTGTAACTGGAAATCTGTGGACAGCAACCAGGTAGAGATTTTGTTTGTGTTTAGAATCTGCCCTAAAGGACCTTAAATGGTTTAAAACGTTGAAAGTGATACTATAATGCATATATTTTATTTATATGACTAGTAATGAATTAAAGATGCTTTTAAATGTAAAATGACTTGATCATGGATCTTAGGACAAGCCCGATCAACTTCCTCAGTACGGTGGAGTCAATTTCTCTGCGGAAGTTCAATTTTAAAGAGGTAAGTAGGAATTCTACTTACTGTGCCATAGAAACTTGAAAAGTATATGATATAGTGTTTTAATGTTTTTGATGAATGTTTAACATTTCAAATGAGACTATGGATAAAATGTTTCCCTTCATTTAAAAAGTATATGATATAGTGTTTTAATGTTTTTGATGAATGTTTAACATTTCAAATGAGACTATGGATAAAATGTTTCCTTTCATTTAAAAAGTATATGATATAGTGTTTTAATGTTTTGATGAATGTTTAAGATTTCAAATGAGACTTGGATAAAATGTTTCCCTTCATTGGAAAGAGTATGATTTGCAAGTAGGAAAGCTAAAGGAAAGTATGGTTTATTGAAAGCTTTTATGACATGTTTATAATGTTTTAAAGATTTGCAAAGTTCTAGATGTGGCCTATGAAATGATGGGAATATCTACAGAATGTGTAACTCCATATAATGATGTCATTGGGACTGACTGATACCCACGGATGGGTCCCGAAAGGGACATGACTGATACCAACGTTTGGGATCCCAATGACAATAATGAAAGTGTTTGGCCAAACTTAAAGGAAATGAATAGTAAATGATTCTGTAGTTTAAGCCCAATTTGTGCCATATCTCAATGGTTTTCATAATATGTTTTAAATGTTGATTTGGATTTATATTTGATGTAAAAAGATTTGAAATCCATTGAAAAACTGTATTTTAATTACAGATTGTAGTTTAAATGTTTTTGGTATTATCTCAATGGTTTTCATGATATGTTTTAAATGTTGATTTGGATTTATATTTGATGTAAGAAGATTTGAAATCCATTGAAAAACTGTATTTTATTTACAGATTGTAGTTTAAATGTTTTTGGTATTATCTCAATGGTTTTCATGATATGTTTTAAATGTTGATTTGGATTTATATTTGATGTAAGAAGATTTGAAATCCATTGAAAAACTGTATTTTATTTACAGATTGTAGTTTAAAGGTTTTTGGTATTTAACTATGTTCCGCTTACTGGGCTTTTAGCTCACTTTAAAGTTTCATGGCACAGGTGAGGAAGAAATGAAATGAGGAAGCGATATAGTGGCGGGCTGAACCTCTTTTGGGAACCTGATGTCATGGAACCTATGTACATACTAAACTAAAGTTGTTTCATGAAAAATGATTATCAAAGAACCCTGTGGGCTATACTAGAAAAGTTTTGAATTTTGAAATAGTACTAACAATCTGGGATAGTTATATCTCGACTCTTCATATTTTGACTAAACTATGATGAAGAGCCTATAAATATTTTATATTAATCTTTTATCATACAACTATCTTGGTTTTATTATGTTTCTGTGTTATAGGAGATTTTATAAATGTATGGGTTAGTGACATGTTCTAGTTAAGTTTAGTTAAAAGCTAAACTGGCTAGGGGGTGTTACATTTTTGGTATCAGAGCAAAGTGGTTAAAACGTTTCTGTAGACTAAGTATGTACATGGGGACGTGTCATTAGACCAAAGAATCAGCCAGCCGGTATGTCTTTATTTTTAATGAAAGTTATTTTATTGAAATTATATGTTATAATAGTAATCATTATTTTAAATTAATTAATCCAAGTATCCGACTCTCTTTGGTATGTCAAATTTCGAGGGCGAAATTTTGTTAAGGGGGAAGGAAATGTAACGCCGAGTTTAATTAATTAATTTAAAATAACTAAGTTTAACAAATATGTTTAGTATCTTATTAGTATTATTATTAAGTGTTTATTAGTAGTAATGTTAATCATGTTATATGAAATGTTTTTTTTTTTTAGTATTTATGTGCTACTGAAAATTTTTAACAACAGTTTTTAAGTAATTGTACAGAGGAGAGTTGACAACTGCCGGAAGTGAAGTTGATCAATGTGCTTTGTCCATAAGATTGTTTGTATAAGAATGGTAATCTAAAGTTAAAGTATACTTTAAATGAAGTTTATCAAAATTTTTATGGACTTATTTGCAAAGAAAATATATTTTTAAGGATCTAGCATAATTTTAGATTCTTTTGGGCACTTTATGTAATTTTTAAAAGTTGGTTTTTGCTGCTGTCTTTTAGTGGGTTACAGCTGTCCTTCTAAGTGTTATTAAGCTCTTCCATCTCCCTTTGTTCCCAGACCGTGCGAAGAGCCACAGAAAAAGAAAAAGAAAAAGAAAACAAAAGGAAAAAAAAAACCCAAAACCACAAAACAAAACTCCAACAGCTGCTCTTCTCCATCGAAAGACCTTCTCCCCCTCCTAAATCACAAAACAAATCAAGACTAAGCTCATTCAAAAAGCTGATTTTCGGATTCCAGCCAATACCCATTTTTGATTGAAGCTAGTTGAGCTTAAGGTGGAGTTTGACATCACTTTTGGGTTCCGAATCTTATAAGCTATCTAAGGTCAGTTTTAGGTAGGATTTTTAGTGGATTTTGAAGCTTTTCAAAGCTAGAAATGTGAGGTTTTAAGTTGAGATGCTATATGTTGATTGTATGCTTGGATTTGAACCCAAATGTGAAAATATTTGACTGAAATTTGTAAAACAGGGCACTAGGGTTCCGAAATTCGTTTCTCTGTCTATACCCTGTATTTGAAGCTGAAATTTTGTGGTGTTAAAGTAGACATATGAAGCTTGCTCCCCACAAAATTTCACATGAAAATGTTGTAAAACGGATTTTTGGTGAATTTTCAAAAGTCGGGTCCTGTAACTGGAAATCTGTGGACAGCAACCAGGTAGAGATTTTGTTTGTGTTTAGAATCTGCCCTAAAGGACCTTAAATGGTTTAAAACGTTGAAAAGTGATACTATAATGCATATATTTTATTTATATGACTAGTAATGAATTAAAGATGCTTTTAAATGTAAAATGACTTGATCATGGATCTTAGGACAAGCCCGATCAACTTCCTCAGTACGGTGGAGTCAATTTCTCTGCGGAAGTTCAATTTTAAAGAGGTAAGTAGGAATTCTACTTACTGTGCCATAGAAACTTGAAAAGTATATGATATAGTGTTTTAATGTTTTTGATGAATGTTTAACATTTCAAATGAGACTATGGATAAAATGTTTCCCTTCATTTAAAAAGTATATGATATAGTGTTTTAATGTTTTTGATGAATGTTTAACATTTCAAATGAGACTATGGATAAAATGTTTCCTTTCATTTAAAAAGTATATGATATAGTGTTTTAATGTTTTGATGAATGTTTAAGATTTCAAATGAGACTTGGATAAAATGTTTCCCTTCATTGGAAAGAGTATGATTTGCAAGTAGGAAAGCTAAAGGAAAGTATGGTTTATTGAAAGCTTTTATGACATGTTTATAATGTTTTAAAGATTTGCAAAGTTCTAGATGTGGCCTATGAAATGATGGGAATATCTACAGAATGTGTAACTCCATATAATGATGTCATTGGGACTGACTGATACCCACGGATGGGTCCCGAAAGGGACATGACTGATACCAACGTTTGGGATCCCAATGACAATAATGAAAGTGTTTGGCCAAACTTAAAGGAAATGAATAGTAAATGATTCTGTAGTTTAAGCCCAATTTGTGCCATATCTCAATGGTTTTCATAATATGTTTTAAATGTTGATTTGGATTTATATTTGATGTAAAAAGATTTGAAATCCATTGAAAAACTGTATTTTAATTACAGATTGTAGTTTAAATGTTTTTGGTATTATCTCAATGGTTTTCATGATATGTTTTAAATGTTGATTTGGATTTATATTTGATGTAAGAAGATTTGAAATCCATTGAAAAACTGTATTTTATTTACAGATTGTAGTTTAAATGTTTTTGGTATTATCTCAATGGTTTTCATGATATGTTTTAAATGTTGATTTGGATTTATATTTGATGTAAGAAGATTTGAAATCCATTGAAAAACTGTATTTTATTTACAGAGTGTAGTTTAAAGGTTTTTGGTATTTAACTATGTTCCGCTTACTGGGCTTTTAGCTCACTTTAAAGTTTCATGGCACAGGTGAGGAAGAAATGAAATGAGGAAGCGATATAGTGGCGGGCTGAACCTCTTTTGGGAACTTGATGTCATGGAACCTATGTACATACTAAACTAAAGTTGTTTCATGAAAAATGATTATCAAAGAACCCTGTGGGCTATACTAGAAAAGTTTTGAATTTTGAAATAGTACTAACAATCTGGGATAGTTATATCTCGACTCTTCATATTTTGACTAAACTATGATGAAGAGCCTATAAATATTTTATATTAATCTTTTATCATACAACTATCTTGGTTTTATTATGTTTCTGTGTTATAGGAGATTTTATAAATGTATGGGTTAGTGACATGTTCTAGTTAAGTTTAGTTAAAAGCTAAATTGGCTAGGGGGTGTTACAATAACGGTTTAAAAATGAGTTATATCGATAGGGTATGTAAAAGGGGTTTTACAGCAGCTTTACCCAAATAAAGAAATCCAAAAATAAAAACACACAATAAAATCAATGCGCAATAAATAGATTATTAAATAAGATAAATTAAACTAAATATTTTTAAAGAAAGATATTTTGAATTAAAATAATGAAAATATCCAATTAAAATTTAAATCATTTAATAAATTATATGAACAAAAGTATATTTTTGTATATTTATCAGTACATTACTTATCCTTTTAAAATTTTCAATGGTTACACGACGAATGAGGTTTTCAAGTGCTCACCTTTAAATCGTTCATGCTAAAGCCACAAACACAACAAAATCAAAAAAAAAAAAAAAAAAAAAGCTCACAATAACTAATCAAACACATCAATCACATTAAAAAGGTTCATTATCCAATAACATAAAACCACACAAATCCAAAATTTATATGAAATTACAAAATTTCACAAATACTGGCAACTTGACTTCTACATCTTCGAAAATCATTGAAAACAAAAAAAAAAAACAAAAAAACAAATGAATCCAAATGACTTAAAACTAGTCTTCGAAGAATCTACACATTTAGAGTTTTCATCGATACCTAATTTATTAAAAATAGAGTCCGTTTTAATCCCCATATATAGTTTTAAGTCTAAACTCAAAACCTGAAAATTTCCAACACTACACCTACGACAAAAATTCTTCAAAAATTCATCTATAAAATATCAAACTATCTTCACAACATTCTTGACGTACATAGACACAATATAGAATTTTGAAAACTTGCATGAAACCACCACTCTCAACAATGTCATGAATTAATGGATGAACACGTAACCCTGAAATAATTTAATCAACAAAATCCAACCATTCTTCAAATAAAAACTTAATGTATTCCTAAAGTAATAAACAATCATGAATAAATAATCACAAATAAACCCGTAAAGCATATTTCCACAATCAAAAGAAAATAAGAAAATTTCCTCCATCAAGCATGATTATATTCGGATAGTGTACTAGTCAAAACTTCTTACTCCAAAGTCGGATTTGTGCAAACAGATAGACTTTGGAAAGCTTATGACAAGATATAGAATTCTATATAAATAATAGATAAATAAGTTCGGAAGTTTAGAGTTCGAAAATCGATTTGGATATTAATGTCATGGAAAATGGTCCTTTATAATTTTGTCCAAAAAGGAAAGATTGAATAAAACTTTAAATTTTCCTAAAATATTTAATTCTAATATTTTTAACATAATACACGTCACATCACGAACATATCATCATTCATCAATCATCAAAACAAAACATGGGATTACTAAAGTGGCTCGAACTTGTTGTTTGGTACCTCGAGTTCTTGTTGCGATCACTTGTGGAGTGTAACTCAATAAAATGCTAGAACAACTAAAGTATCATACATTCTCCAATCTAACATCTAATTCGTAAAATTTGGAGCATTATACATGTGAATTGTAGACGAATTGTTAATTGATCATATTGATAGTCATTTTTATCCATTTTAATTCATGTTTATTAGAGTTAGAATCTTTGGTTAAGTTTTATGATCAAAGTACAATTTTTTTGGAAAATTAAGCTGGGTGAACTTTTTTAATTATCTAATCTAATAGATAGCCGAACTTTTTTTTTATTTAGTAGAATGGTTATTTGTCATTTTTTTTTTCAAATTTGGTCAATCAATAATGAATTAATGGTCAATCAGTGATTAACTATGAAATTTTATGATTTCTATTCTGATCAATCACTAATTGACCATAGTTAATTATTGATTGACCAAATTAAGAATATTATATGGTCAATCACTCATTAACCATTTAAAAAAAATTTGATTGACTATTTCAGGAAAAAAAAAATTTGTCTTTTAACTAATTTTTAAAAACTTTGGTCATTTTTTTTTAGGGAAAAAAATTTAGTCATTTGTTAAAAAACTTATTGAAAAAAAGGTTATTTACCTCTAAATTCTTTTTTTTTAATTAACTTTGTTTTAACTTTAATTAATTATCGCTTAAATACAGTAAATTATAATCTGCCAATACGAACAAGCCGTTAAACTTTATAACTAATTACTAATTATATAAGACTAACGTTTACAGAAAGAAGAAGAAAAAAGAAAAAAAAAAAAAAAAACTCAGTTCTCGACCACCAAAACCCCTCTGAGCTGCTTTGATCTGAGAGTGATGGACAAGAGAGATGATAATGGGCAGCCACCTCGGCAGCCGCTGCCGCTGCCGCGCTTTGCTTGTTCCCTATGTGATAAATTCATCACGGAAAATGAATCGGAGTTGGTCAAGCATCGACAAAATCATTTCTGGAACAAGAAGAAAAAATGTTGCATATGTAGGAGACGATTTAAACGCAGAAGAGAGTTTGACACCTTTTTCTCCTCCGCAAGCAGGTTAGTCTTCTTTGAGTTCTCCGCAAGCAGGTTAGTCTTCTTTGAGTTCTTGTTGCTTTCTTTGAGTTATTTAGGAAAACATCTTTTAAATGCATACAATTAAATTCTACCACTTTATATTTTAATTTTTTAATAAAAATTATAATGAAAAAGTCATTTTAAATATTTTTCTTAAAACCTCAAATTTGCTTAGGCCGGTGCAATTAAATTCTACCACTTTATATTTTAATTTTTTAATAAAAATTATAATGAAAAAGTCATTTTAAATATTTTTCTTAAAACCTCAAATTTGCTTAGGCCGGTGCAATACACACAAAAGTTAAATTGTATAGTGTTTAAAGTGCTCTTTAACCGCGCAATTAGAAAAAAAAGTTTTTTACTCCTTATATAAATTTCAAAACCCTCTATTGCTGCTTCCTAGCCGATGTGGGAGTAGACTCCCCTTTTATTTTGCCAAAAGCCTAACAATACTAGTAAATACTTCTTCATTCATTTAGTCAAAGATAATCTGCTAGAAAGGACTCAACAATTGCATAACATGTTGTTAGTTTTTTAAGGATAAATTTATGACTTAGCAACTTATTGTTTCAACGTGTTGTTTAAGCTGGTTATCAGTATTTTCGGTCACAGGTCAATGGATTCCAATGCTCGCGCTAACTGGAGATATTATTAATTTGAAGATGATACCAATTAAAATAATGGTACAATGAACAAAGACAAAGACAAAAATCTTTCTGTGATCTCAAATGAAGAACAATTGAAGCAAACGTGTAATTTGTATTTACAAATTTGTCAAATAGTTAAATAATTTCCCTATCAATAAAGAAGAATCATAATAAGATATACAAAAATGTCGCTGCCATTGTTAGTGCCAGAAATCTCAATCCATTCAAAACTGAGAAGTGAGCTCAATGAAGATGTCTTCTCTGCAGGGAATTGTGAGTCCACCGGTCGGGTGCTCGTATCCAAACCCTTCCTCTGCCATACTCAGCAGTTCTTGGAGTACAGGCTCGTTCAAGTACGATAGAGGTTCTATGTACCGCTTCTTCTGGTCCTCGCCAACATATACCGCAAAGTAGCCTTTTGGAACGGATGTAGACTACAAAGCCGCTTCTTTGAGGCCAGAAAGTGTCCGTCGGAGAGCCTTCTTAACTGGCAATCCAAATGCCATGATAAATCTTCTTATGTAATTGCTTTAGAGGAGGTCTAGAATTGACAAGCAAGTTTCTAAGCAATAGAGAATTTGAGGAGTTGATTTAGCGAATGTGGTAATGTGCCTTTGAATATATATTGTTGAATAAATTTTGGGAAAAATTCTCCATAGCTTATAAACAAGTGGTTGTGGAGGCAATTGGACAGGTTTGGTTTTTGCTAGAGACATAAGCATTTAAGGCTTCACATGGCTCTGTCTTCTAACTTATAACTGAAAACTTACGCTTATTTAAAAAAAATATATAGTTATCTTTTTCTTGAAATATGATAACTTGGTTGTGGATGAGAGATATACATATACCTGTATAAATATATACACATAATCTGTTGGCCATTTCCTGAAGAACAAGTTAGAAGGGAGCCCACTTGAAACAATTTTTGCAGCAGAGCTAAACCAATCTCAACAAGCCAAACTATATGTATGTATGTATGTGTGTGTGTATAAATATATATATAGGGAGACAACACCATGTGAATGGTTAAGTACTGCCCCTATTCTTTACCACAACCACAAAGCAGAAAATCCCAACTTCCAATCCCGCCAATAAAATTATAAAAGATTCGTACTTTTGAGAAACCAAGGCTAGATAAAATGCAGAAAGAGAAAAAAGTAAGAGAGAGAGAGACCTCAGGATCACCAAATTCGTGAACACGAATGGCTTTGACCATGTCGTGAGTGGCACTGGCAAGAGCTCTTACAGAGAATTTGATGTTCTAGGTCCAGGTGTTGAAGAAGACGAAGAGCTAATAGGAACCCTTTTCACTATGAGTGGAAAAAGCTCGAAATCTGTACGGAAATGGCGAAAGCGTGAAGATATTTTAACGGAGTTGAAGGTTTTTTTTATTTTATTATTATTTTGTTTAAGGAAACAAAATTTAAACGGTTAAAAAGAGAGGATTCTTATTAAGAAATATTTACAAAAAATGATTGTTCTTTGACATCCTTTTTAAAAAATAAAACGTTTTTAAAGTTTGAGTTACCCATGTATATATTTACAATCAGGAGAATGAAGGTTGAGTTATATCTGAAACAGGATACACTCACTAGATAAAACTGGATTTTATTCAATCTCAATAGATAATCTTTTTTGCTAATTTATAAATAAATTCTATAAAAAAAAAAAAAAAAATTTACAACGCTTTTCCTCTTATGTTTTGGACTATTAAAGAGTCCTAATTCAATTTGGACTGCAACCTTTTTGCTTCTATAAAAGAGTCTGCCACCACCGACATATCTTTTCTCCTCCATTATCAATATTTCATTGTTGAAATCAGAAAGCCTATATTTCCCATGTTCCAAATTTCCATGAATTCTTCAGATATGGATTCCGGTATGTATTTTACCCGTTTTTATGTATACTACTTTTATAAGCGTGGTATTAAAACATGAAATCCATGAATTAAATTTTTTCGCGATATCTAGTGCACGACTGTTGTTTCTTTATAAAGAGCTTGATCTTCTTATGTTTTAAATTAATGAATTTTTGTTAATTATAATAGTAGCTCGGAAAACATATTGAATTACTTGTTGGATTGAGGAACGCTGCTTTCTTCTATGTCCCATATATGAATGTTGTCAAATAATATAAAGGAAAAAAAAAAAAAAAAAGACTTCTCATGATTTTGTGTTTGTGATCATTGTAAAAATAGGCCTCCGTTTATCATCATGTTCTTCTTTTTCCATGACATTATTTCATTCTTATTATAATCTTCCATAACATTGTTTAAAGCCTTGCAGGCCCTTTTCTGATATTGATCACATATACAACACTATCATATATAAATATATATATATATATATATATATTTGAATTGCTTAACATTCTTGATTTTAGAAGTATATGAGACGTATAATAATTATTGTCTATGATGGAGGTTTATAGCACCTCGTAAAGAAAGGCTAAAACCGAGAGTGATATTGACTATTCCATTAAATTTTTTTTTTTTTTTTGATATAGATTATTAATCGCGACTCGCAAAATACAAAAAAACCTAAATCTTAAATACACGTGACATAATTCGGGTGAGAGAGCAAAGAAATATGTATGAATCTTATGTTGATTAGATGCCATGTTTTGTAATCCAAAAGAAATGTAAAACGGAGTATATATCTTCGGTGGATAATATTTGAATTTGTCCGATTTTTTTTAGTGTGAAATGCTTATATTTATTTTTTATTTTTTCAGATTGGGCGACGTTGCCAAAGCATTTGTTGGACTTAGTCATAGAGAAATTGAACTCATCGTTTGATTATTTGCAATTTGGTGGTGTTTGTCTCCAAAATTCTATAGTGAATGATAGTCAAATCGAACGGAATAAAAACTCGCAACATCATCATATTCCAGTGCTTCTCATCCCTAATGAAGAACATACATGGAGAATTTACAATGCCATGGACAACAAATTCTCAAACTCAAAACTTTATGTACCATACAATGAGCGCTTATCTGGCTCCTCACAAGGATGGTTGGTAACTGTAAATAAGGATTATACAGTAACACTATACAAACCTTATGCTATGGTTAACGAGGGAAACCATGCAGATTTTAGTATTCACCTTCCATGCCTATTTCCTCCTCATCTGGAAGATGATTTTGAGCCAGATGATACAACAGATTTTTCTAAAGACTATGATGAATATATTAAGAAATATTTACTTACAGCTGATTCACTAATGAATCCAAATGAATGCGCCGTTATTGTGATATTTCGCGACATGGAGTTGGCTATGTTTAGAATTACAAAAGACACAACGTGGACTAGAATTAACTCTCATGATCCTGATATCGAGCATAATTTGAGCTATATACAAGATGTGCTTCAACACAATAATCAAATTTATGCTTTAGTTTCTGATGGAGAACTTATGTCTTTTGATGTTACAAATTAATGCAATCCTATAGTAAAGTTGGTTGCGCCTTCGATTCAACGAAGACCATTTGATATAAACTATATTCAGAGATATCTCGTCGAGTCATGTGAAGGAGAGCTTTTACAAGTTGAAAGGCATTTACGTTGGCATTTAATTGGAAACCGAGGTCGTGAGACAAAGGTGTTTAGAATTTTCAAATTGGATTTTGATGGGAAGAAATGGATCGAGATAAAAAGCCTTGGTGATCATACTTTGTTTTTGGGTGACAATTCCTCTATATCTGTCTTAGCTTCCAACTTTATCGGGTGCCAGCCAAATAGTATATATTTTACTCATGACTTGAATGACGTAATCGAACGAGATCACGACATTTGTGATATAGGTATTTACCATGTGGAGAGTAGAAAATTTGACTTGCATTTTACTATAGATTCAAATGTCCTTGAGAAAATGAACAGACGACCTCCAATTTGGATTGTGCCTACACTTAATTATTCTTAGGAATCGCCTTGTTATCTTGATGGTGGACGGAATAGTATCGGTATCTTTTTTTATTTATGGGGTGTTTGGTGTGTAAGCTTGAGTTAAGATTTGTAAGTTTAAATAGTAAATTTTTTTGAATTTTTTTGAATTTTCAGAAAAAACAAACAACTTTTTGAGGAAAAAGATAAAAAACGTAATGAAAAAAGTACAGTTTAGTTTAAACTAAACTCATGGCCAAACAAGGCCTTACTTCCTTCTCCTAAAATTGCAGGTTTAATACATGCTATTTGTTTTATTTTGTCATATATTTTTGGTTGTTACATGCCATAAAGAAATAGTGGAAGTTTTTCTGTGTCGGGTATTTCTGCAAAACATACGAACCCGTTTGTAGTGTCGATCAAATATGTGATGTTTACAAATATGTAATTGCAGAATTAGTGATGAGCATCAGAAAAATTATATATATATATATATATATATTAATTTGAACGTTGGAATTATAAAATGGAATGATCATAAACATTCTTGTGCTGATGTAATCTAGGCACAGTAGAACGACCCATTAGCCTCATCCTTTTTTTTTTTTTTTTTCTCCTTTTAATAGCAATATTTTTCTTTAAAGACATATATAGCATGGGAATTTTCATTCTTTTATTACTACACATTTGAAAAATTGACACAATAAGTAATCAGATCTACTAAAAAAAGATAACAATTAATCATCATGTGAATTGATACTTAAAATTAAGAGTAGTGTTAGGAACATCAACTTTAATTCTAACTTTTTAAATATCAACTCATGTCATATTTTCATTAGCAATTGCAACAATTGATGTGGAAAATATTTTAAACACTTACAAATGAAATAACGACAACTCAAATGTTATATAGGTTGGTACTCAAAAGCTGTGATTGAAATTGGTGTTCCTAGTATTTTTCTAAAATTAATACTATAATTAATATCGTTGGCACTGTTCTATAAGAGAAAAGTAAAAGTAATAAGAGAAAGAATGATTTTATTGTGTAGAAGATGATCTACAGACCAGGAACAAAGATATTATGAGAATTCAATAGTAAATAGTATCATGAATGGATTCTCATATTAATATAATTTATAATATACAAAATTGGAAAATTGTTTAATATTAATAGATCATTTAGCTTGCAATTGGTATTCGGGTTTGAAATATAATTCTTATGTTGAATTAGGTTGATTGCTGAAAAATAAGTTGTAATTTTTGTTGACTTTTCAAGAAAGATAAAAATTGATATAAAACCTTTTAAGTTCAAATCTAAAAGTCAAATGAATGCTTAAATTAAGAGATTTTAATTTAGAAAATAAATATAAATTGATTCAAAATTCCAAATAAAAAATAATAGTATACAAAATAATAACTTTTCCTAATAATAAAAAATTAGGGTGAGTAGTTTATTTTAATTACATAATCTAATAGATATCTCAAATTTTTTTTATTTAGTTAAATGACCTAATATGTATGTGTGGTCAATTAATTTTCATTTTTCTCAAACGCCTCCTCTCCTTTCTCTCTCCTCTCTCTACAACTGAGCTTCCGTGACAACAACGAAAACCAGCGACCACCGACCAGATCTGCACGTCGGCATTGTCAGGGAGGAAATCGTGGTGGAGATCTCAACTGCAATCGATTTTCGACGGCAATGAGATGGTCGATGCTCCGATCTCGAGATCTTGCAGCTACGATTGCACTTCCATTGAAGATCTCCACACGAGCCACCGCCATCTCATCTCTATCCTTCGCCCAGCTCAGTTCTCGTCAAAGCTTCACGCGCAGCCTCAGATCAACGAGATCAGAGTCGTTCGATCTTATCTCTCACTTCGGATCTTATTGTCTGATTAGGGCCACACGAACTCCCAGTTCGTCATCCGTGCTCGCGTCGCCCCGCCACCACTTCCGCCTTTATCTTCTCCACTACAACGAAGCCACACTGCGATGGAGCCAAAATCATGTGTGAGAAGGGCAAAGAGAGGGGGAGAGAATGGGTTGGTTTTTTTATTAAAAAAAAATTAATAGTAAATCAATAATTTAGTATAGTTAAATACTGATTGATCAGAAAATTATTAATTTTGATTATGGTCAATCAGTAATTGACTATGGTTAATTAAAAATTGACTACAAAAATTGATGATATATATTATGGTCAATCAGTTATTGGTCAATCAATGATTTACCGATAGTCAATCAGTGAATTACCGATGACTAATATGTGATTAACTATATAATATGATCAATCACTGATTAACTATTTACAAAATTAATTGATCATTTTAAGAAAAAATAACATTTTAACAAATAATTTTTAAAAACTTTGACCATTTATTAAAAAAGACCATTTAGAGCGTGTTTGGTTGGAGAAAGAGTAGAGAGAGGGAGAGGGGTGGAAGGAGGTAGGTGGAGGGAGACTCAGACACTCACTTTCTTGTTAGGTTGGAGGGAAGAGAGGAAGGAGAGGAGAGATGGAGGGATGCTCTCTCCATCCGGGCCTATCATATTGCATCCCTCCATCAATGAAAAGATACAAACTCTCTCTTAAATTTTATATTGAAAAGACAGTTTCACCCTTAGAAATAATTTAAAAATTTTTTTTTTATGAAATAGATAATATAGTAATTATATAAATAATTAGTAATTATCCTTTCAACTCTTCATCATTTTTATCAAACAACATAAAGGATTCCTTCAACCTTTTTCATCATTCACTTTTTTTTCTGGGCCAAAAAATATATTTATAACTAGTATACTTTAACTGCAGGAGCCGAGGGATGGAGAAAACGATCTTGTATAGAAAAGAAATCACCATAGTCCATATATATTAATCGTAGTTCATCTTTTTTTTTTTATTCGAACATTTGTACGTGGAACATTTCTTTTCTCGGTTCTCGTTTTGCAATGAGAATGATAAGCTGATATCAGTTTTACGTCTTCTTTATTTGGTTCAATCTGTTTCACATGTATATATAATTATATACATATATACGTGTATATATATGAATGTCTGGTCGTCGTTCTAAATGGATTTTGTAGTCAAACTAAAACGACACGTCTGAAGTTTTTCCAGAACGACATGTCGTTTAGCGACATGAAAAGGTCTAGACGCATGACGTCTATTCTTAATCAAAACATTTTTACTCTAACCAGACCAACTTTGTTAATATAAAAAGGCTAAATTACAAATTACTGATGAAACTAAGATCTACTCGAAAGATTACACAAAAAAAAAAAAAAAAAAACTCGAGATGTCAGAGGTTTCGTCTTCGCCGTCGCGGTCTGAGCATATCAGTCTTTCTCACACTTTAATGTAATTATTGGGTTAGTTTCGCTCTCCCCTGTTTCATCCTGTTTGATTTCCGAGAAAACATTGGGGGACATGAAAATCGCATGATATAAACATGAAAGTTCCGACGTTTTGCATCCTTAATTTTGTTCGATTGTCCTCTTTTGTGACCGGATTGAAGAATTTTGAGCTCCAGGTCGTAACTTTTTGGTTTGGAACGACAAATCGAACGAAAACGGGGAAAAGTTATGAAATTGTCAATATTAGAGTATAAATGAATAAGTTTTGAGCTTGACTTTGAAAAGTTTTGAGCTTGAATTTATGTAAAGATCACCAATAGCAAAAGAATGGAAAGTTTTGAGCTTTAATTTAACTTCCAGCTTTCTGGGATTGTAACGAAAATAAAATTGAAAAGAAAAGGAAATTAACCAAATCAACCAAACTGAATAACTAGAATAATCTGGATGAAATAATTTGGGAAATTTTGTGCCCTCATATGACTTTGATTTGCATCAGCAACGCAGGTCTTGTCAAGGGGGATTCCGTTTGTGTTCAACTCATGGATCGTGAGGCACCTTACTCAAAAGGACTACGCGCCGGTAATTACGTTGATACATTTATGATCTCTAGGTTTATATATATATATATATATATATATAACTTAACTGAGGTGTTCTTAATTGTTTCTTTAATGTTGTGCTGCTTTATGCAGTGCAGTTTCATCTTGTTGTCACCTGTGTCTTGTTTCTCAGCCGGGAAGGATTCTGCCGAGCGTGTGTGCGTGCAGACATAAAACGGTGGTTTTAACATGTTATTTTCCGTACATTTTCAGATGTGTATTTTGCTTCATTACTTGGACTTGCTTCAATAAGTCTCTAGTTGTTTGCGTTATGTGTGACCTTTGATGGGGAAGTAGCTTATAGTGTTTTAGTTCTCGTATATGTCACTACTATTGGAACTTATACCTGAAGTTCCAGGTTTCAAACTTGTGTATTTGGTTCGCTGTTGTATCACTCTCATATATTCAAATTTGTACAAGTTATGAGGAAAATCTGGTTAAGCTTTGTCGCAAAAATGTGCAGTTGTTTAAAATTTCTAGTCCCAAAACTTTGTGAGATGATGGTCCTGCAAATAGTTAGAATCGAATTAGAATCTTTTTTATTTTATTTGCACCGAGGAATTTTGATTTTTTTGGTGCCCAAGTATGATTCTTGAACTCTTACATGTTATGCTGCGGTGATGGCACTTCAATGGAAGAAAATGTAGCAAGGCTAATGAAAGTGGCATGGTTGGCGTTGCCACTAGGAGTTCTAATTACTGTTGCAGCATGCTTTTTTGTCTTTTGGTGGCAAGAATTATGTTATTCTAATCCGTATGGGCAAGCTATCTTGATCAATGGTAATCTGCTATGTTACATTTTGTACATTTACGACACCATATTGTTGCTGTTAGCTTCTGTGCTTTCTGAACTGTCTTGTTTAGACTTTGCAGTATCAATTTTTAATTTGTATTACTGTGGTGACAACTTCTGTGGTTCGTGTGGCAGGATTTGCATTCATTTTGGAGCTTTTGGTAGAACCCTTATATATCCTTTTTCAGAACTTGCTTCTCCTTAAACTTCGGCTAGTGGTTGAAACAATAGCTACTCTACTTCGTTGCATAACTATGTGTTTTTTCATCGTCAAGCAGATGAATGTGGTCAGGATTTGAGTTGAATTATGTGGTCGATCTTGATAATAACCTGTTTATTATACTCCCAGCTGATGTCAATAGTTTCTTATTGATTGTTTCCCTCATTTGGATGTTTTGCTATGTTCATTGATTTTGGTGCTATTCTTTGCTATTTTTAATAATCGTTCGTTTGTTATTTGATAAGCTAGATTTATTAGATGCTATTGTTGTTCTCCATATCAATTGAATGGCTGCAGGGCAAAGGGATTATACTTGCATTGTCACAGATCACTTATGGAGTGTGTTTGCTCCTGGGCTATTGGGGCTACTTTCTTCTATTACGTCCATTCGGAAGTTCTGCCCTTTTCCCTTTCAGGTAAAACTTACACACACAGAGATCCCTGTAGACCAATGTTTCTTCTAGATGAAAATTCAACAACCTAATATGCTGCTTAAACTAAGCAATATTGCAAGAGTGCAATACATGTACGTTTTTAGTTTCTCCATAAACAAGTTTAATCGTATTCCTAGACTTAGCGAGTGTATTGAGTGTAAGACTTGGAGAGTATTTTGCGTCTTTGTTTAACATTTCTCTTGTAGACTTGGAAATAAGAAGGATGTTGACAGGCAGCTGTCAAATATATGTGTGTTATTTACCTTTCAATCGTTTCGAAAGTTGATCCTTCAAGAAGGAGAGAAGATGGTTCTAGGATGGTTGGATACACCCTACAACCAAGCTGTATATGGACTAGTAGATAAATTAGGTATATTCATACTCCATCCACTCATCTCTCTATAGTACATATGGTTAATACTTTTGAATCATTTATTGGAATTTTCGTGTAGTAGATATAGTTCATTTTGATGTGCTGTCATTTTAGCAGACCGTTTGAAACAAGTATTCTCCTTTCTGACAAATTTCAGGGAGCTTAGTGGTGAGGATGGTGTTTCTTCCCTTTTGAAGAAAGTTCCTTTGCCACGTTTGCAAGGTCTGCGTCAAGTTTATTTCTCTCCTCTGTTAAAATGCTGTGAACTTGCCTGTGTTTGTCTTGCACTTCAATACATCCCTGTTGTTCGAACATAATCTTATAACAACAAAAATCTCGCTCTCTCAAACCTTAACCTTTTCTTTTTTTCTTTTTTTTTTTTTTAAATTACAGAAAACTACCCAGACAAGAAGAGGAAGTTAGGAACTTGATACAGGGGCCCTGAAGCTGGTTTTGTTAATAGGTCTGAGTTCTTTTACACTTTTTTTTTTTTTTTTTTCACTTCTTTGAATACTCTCTTTTTACCAGCTCTCTATTTGTTTAGTTATGCATTGCTAGGGACCTCCAGCTGGAACCATACTGGATCTGAATTTGAGTTAGAAAGCTGCAATTAGTCTTTCCGGGATAATTTATTATATCATATTTTTAACTTTTAGGTGTTTCTCTTGTAGGTCTTGTATTTATGGCATTTTGTCCCAGTTATTCTTATTCTCTCATCAGATTGGTGTACGGTCACAAATGGAGTGATGGGGAGGCAGTTAAGGCCCTTCAGTATTATTGCCTTTATGTCATTGTTTTGGCTATGAACAGTTCGTATTATAATGACTTGTGATGTTACATTGGCAATCAACGGTCGATTGACGTACCTTAACAATATAGTTCCAGAACTGATATATACTTGTCAATTTGCATCAGGGACTTCTGAAGCATTTCTTCATGCGGTTGCAAATGAGAACCAAATCAAGCGCTCAAACGAATTCATTTCTTGTGTTCTTGCTTATTTATGTAGTAATGAATGTCCTGCTGATACGGTCAGCTGGTGCAGTTGGCTTAATTCTTGCCAATTCGTTAAGTGTCCTTGTAGTTCATTTCCTTCTTCCGTTTTATGAAATTAATAATCATTAACGTAGTACATCATATCGGATGCTTGACTCACCAGAACTGCGGGGTGGCAAGGGTTCTATTTTCTTTTTTATTTCCCCAACATTTGTATAGGTGACTGCATTTTTTGTTTTTTCCTGACGTTACTCCATTATTCTGTTTTGTGGTTTCTTGACTCTCTGAAGATATGATTCTGAGGATTCTGTACTCTGGTATATTCATCAGGGGATTTTTCGAGGTTTTCCATTGATCACTTGAATCTTGCATTTTTTAAAAACTGATATCAACTACTTTTTTTTTTTTTTTTATAAGATAAACTTATGCTTCGTTTACCCTATGGACAGGATTCTTGCTCATTTTCTTTCTCCAAATGCTTGCCTTCCGGATCGACTGTTCTATTGTTTTCTGGCATAATTACTCTCATATCTGAGATACTATTCCTGGAAAGAGAGAAATTCTGGCAAACGTTTGCTATTCACTTTTCGGTTGGGTTCGCTTGTTTCTGCATGTCTGCATTTGTCATGTATGTTCCCACACCCATTCATATTAAACTTGTCAGAATACGTAACCATTTATGCGTATTGAATACTTTGTTTTCCTCAACAGATATCGCTGTGAGAGACCCTTCATCAACAAAATTATCCGCTTCCGTGACCACTCTGACTAAAAACTATACTTTCCCTCCAGTTAACAACAAAGGTGATTTTTCCCCCCTTGAGGGGACAACGAAGGTTTGATCACAACTTTTGTATTCTATTGATTTTCTTGTTTGTGTAGTTGCATTTCCATGAAGTTATACAAGACGGAGACATTCACAACTCTTCCAGATTAACAGTTGAATATTTGCAATATCAAAGTTTTCGAATGAGGGACAAGACAATGATTGCATTATTAATTTTTGCAGAAAATGGCGAGTTACATAAAAAACTATACCTGACAAAAACTAAGTTCTGTTCTTAGAAAGATTGTCAATTACTCTTGATTGGAGATTCTCATCTGATTTTCTTTGATTAGATATTATATCTGGACGTACAATAAGTGTTTAACCAGGATATGAAATTGTAAGGATTTAGTTATGATATTCCTGAAACTACACATATAAAAGCTATTTAACTGTTCCAGCTACTGAAAGCCACGGAAGCAGAAAAGAAGAGAAAAAGAAACACAGAGAGAAAATTAGTCCAAACATATTTCCACAAATTTTCTTCAATGAATAATATAGTGCATTCAATTTTCTGATCGGTAAATCAACGGTTCAAAACTAGTAAGTTGGTATCCAATTGAACAAGGAAATTGAACGTTTAAATTAGCATAATTTGTGTGGGTGGGGAAGTTGTGGTTGAATCGGGTATGAAATTATCGTTAGGTTATGCTTGTAACAACGAATTACTATCTATATTACATGGAAATATAACAAGATTAGCCAAAAGAGAGTAGGTGAAGTAAAAGGGCCAAAAAAGAGCAAAGGAGGTGATGATTCATAGGACACCCACGGGTGGGTGTGTGTGTGTGTGTGTGGGTTGTCCTCCATAGTGTCACCAAAAATGACCAACATTGGTAATTATAACCTTTGAAACCTTTGCAAAGGGGAGTGGGAAAACAAAAAGTGGGGGGTGAAATGAAAAATTATGATTAAGATGTAGACTAAGGTTTGGACAAATGTCTCCAACAAACACATTAATTTTAAAAAGTGAACTTCCAATCTTCCAAAACGAAATGATAGCTAGGTTTTTTTTTTTTTTTTTAAATGTCGAATTCCTTGTCATTTGTCATGGTATTTTTTTTCTTTTGCTTCAAGTTGCCGGAAAGTATCTATATATATATATATATATATATATAATTTCCTGTTTCTTTACATATATATGTTATATTAGTAGCGCTGATCAAAGCATGAAAGCACCTCCATGCTAAGACTGCATGTTTTTGTTCCTGAATCAATTAAATATATGTTTTAAGTCCATTGACAAAATTAAACACCAAAGATCAAATTGGTTTATAAATTTGGTGGAGGTTTTCTTACATTTATCTATTAAAAAAAATAGAAAAATTAGTTTTTCATGACTATTACTATTAATAGGGGAATAAAGTTGAACATTTGGGTTGTGGTTATCAGAAGGTTAATATTAACATTGGTTGGTTTATTTAATTTGGAAGATTTATCCTTGTTCAAACCAATTTCTGCAAAGATGATAAGGACTTCTGGAAACATTGGTCAATTTGAAGAAGTATTATGTATTTCTGTCGTTAAAAAGATATTGAAAGAAGTTTATGTGAAAAGTATCAACCGACAATTTTTTTCATCTCTTTTATCAAAAACTCATTTTGTTGAAGGATGAATGAACGTACCTTAAATTATTAGAAGAGGAAATTCACAAAAAGAAACTCCATTATGTTGAATTATATGCTTTCTTTTTTTTCTTTTTTCTTTTTTCTTTTTTCTTTTTTCTTTTATCATATCTTCGTTGCCTTAGAGTAAACATCTTAAATCATAACCTACCCATTAGAAATAAGATCAAGAAAATTCATCATAATCCAGATCTCTCTTCATAGTCTAATTCATTAAAAAAAAAAAAAAAAAAAAGGGGGCTAAAAAATATAGCATTTTTCAGTTGTTGGCCTTAAGAGGCATACAAATTCCTTGCTCATCTTTGATCCAACTTGAATTACTCCTTTAAGATAAAAACTAGAGAAGATGATGATTCTTTAATGACCGTGAAACAAATAACTTTATCGATTAATTAAAGTTTTTTTTTTCTTTTTTAAAAGTCCAGAAAATAAGGTGTTGAGGTGATCAAAGAGGCTCTTTTTAAGTGTTGATAATTAAAAATGTTTATTAAAAGTCCTACTTTCTAGTCTATCCTTCGACGAGGAGCATGTCATCCAGCCCCACCGATCTTTTGGCAACATACTCACCACGATATATAATTCATGACGCTCAGGCAACCACACTCGGTGGTTAATGGAAGTCTTTCTGTTGTTTAGGTCACCTAAAGACTTTAATTTGGGCAATTTCCCAATACCCTCCCCAAACATTGTTAGTTTCTCCACCTTTTCTCATCCCCATGCTTTAGAAGGTCTAAATCATTTGCTGTCTATTCTCTCTCTCTCTCACTCTTTCACATACTCTCACAACAGGAGGCGGTGCTAGCTAGCTCTCAATCTATATATATATATATATATATATATGTATATGTATATGTATATGTATGTATATGTATAGCTTAAGCTTAAAGCATCTCTCTTTTAACAGACACCAAATGATAGAACATGGCATGCAATGATGTCTATGGGTCCCTTTCTGTAGTAATGCCACTACTGAGTTATCTTTTGCTTAAAACAATATTTCACTAACTAGTCATAAATTAATTAGATTTCACCCAACGGCTTTCAAATTCGTGATTATTGCAAATGTTAAGTAACAGTTCATTGATCACATGGATCCCTCTTAATTGTCTTGTTCAACTTTTCTAAATCACAAAAAGCTTGTTTCATTTTTGTTTTTTATATTTATCTCTTACTTTAATTATAAAGACACAACTTTTCTCCATCTTGTAATTAATTGACCCCTAGCTAATAGCTCTTATCATTATTATTTTGTTTATTTTTGTTTTTTATATCTAGCCAATACCTCTCTCTCTCAAAAAAAAAAAAAAAAGCCATGAGTTCAGTTTTTTCTTCTTTCTAATTTTTAGCTTTTTCAAAGCCATCTTAACATGCTAGCCTCAAGACAAAAATTAAAAATTAATCCTAAAAAAAAATCCCTTGGTTTACAAATTTTACTGAAGGAAGGTAAAAGGAGGGGTTTGTTTTCCCTTCTTTTCCCTCTCACAGAAGACTGCACCAAATGGCATAATGATCCATAACAACGCGTTTAAAATCCAATATATATATATATATGGACCATAGTAATTGGAAAAGTTGATTTCAGTCAATGTGTTTCAACTAATTATATGTGAAATGTGAAGGGGCAATTATAATGCTAATTTGCTACTATTGGAACTTACCTTTAGAAAAAGTGCCTTTCTTTCCTAGCTCATCCCTAAAAACACCAAAATTCCCAATTGGAGTAGAGAAACCAACCACTATTATTTGGTGCACAAAAGATTGGTACGTGTTCCTCACTCCTCACTTAATGGTACTTGGAAAAAACGACTCACATTAATATTATTGAGATATTATTTTATAAGTCTAAATCTTGACTTAAGAGGGATGTCTCACATGCTCATTTCACTCACCTTCAAACCCTAATTATGTTGTTCTCCACTTAATACCAAAGCGTTATCATGTGAAAAATGAATCTAAAGAATTTTTTTTTAAAGCAAAATAAAATAAAATAAAATAAAATAAAAATACGTTTGGATGTCTCGTTTAATTTGGTATTATATTTCAATATAATGGATGTATTTTAAAATACGTTTAGATGTCATTTCTAATCATTACATTTAAATAAAATATGTGTTTTTATTATTTACGATTGAATGGTGTGAGTGTACTGTTCAAATATAGGTGTATTCAAATGTAATAAATAAAGGAATCAAATGATTAATATGTTATGTTATATTCAATTTAAATGTGTGATCCGAAGAAAACACAAATAGTACGAATGAAAAGGGAATTAAGGTGACTGTGAAGTCAAATATTAGGACTGTAAGATAACTGTTATCTGCAGAAAGAATGTGAGAGGGTGTCCTACTGGGGTCGACACCTCCTATGCACCCCCATATCCCATCTTCTTTTTTTTTTTTTTTTTTCTAATTATTTTTTTCAATCACTCCAAAAAAATCTTTAATATTTCTCTAGTATGTTCAATTTTTCATCATTTCCTAATGACCCCACTGTTAAACTTTTCATTACAGCACCTTGGATGGATGGGGTCCATATGTTAGGCATTTTAATGTAGTTTTGTCACTGGTTTTAGCTTTAGATTACGTACTTAAGAATTTCTGATCAGAAACAGATGTTAATTTTGTCCTGGCATGTTGGATGTGATGACTCCTGCGTATTGACATGGAACTTACTTTGCTAGCTCCGTATTTGAGTCTGTTCATGGAGGTCACACCCTCTGATGATACATCCAAATAATTGAAGTGGTTGTTCATACAGATGTGTCTATATGTAGTCCATATGTATATATGGTTGTAGTTGGAACATGTGTGTCATATTTGGCTGTTTGTTTGAGCAGGAAAAAAATGTTGAATTAGTCATAGCCATCGTTCTGCAGCATGAACAAGAGTAATATCAATGGTCGGTACGGATCAAAGAAAACATTGTAGAAAACTTTTAAATAACACTCAAAATCAGTTTCTAAACGATGATCCAAATGGAATAAGTCAATAATAGACAGATATTATAACGACTCATGTTTCCCTTCAATATATTATTATTCACTTTGAGCCTCTTACCCATACGGCTTTACAATTGGGCTTAATCCCAAAAGACTTCATACTATGAGGTGTTGGTTTTTTTACTTATAAACCATTATATATATATATATATATCAATTTTCAAACGATATGAAACTGCGCAACTTACTTTTTTCCTTATAGAAACCGATGATTGTTACATATACAACCCAATTTCAGTAGCTTATTTGTAAAGCTAAAAAGTTGATGAATTTACTAGAAGAAGAAGAAGAAGAAAAAAAAAAAAAAAACAACCTTACATTTTGATTTGGTTTACTCTAATCAAATTTATTATCCAATCATCTCTCTTCTTTCTTCTTCTTTTTTTTTTTTTTTTTTTGGCTTTTTTCTATGAACCATGCAAGGAGTAATTCGCTGTCCCTTCTGAATGAGTATAGTAGAAGTTAAATGTGACACTTTTCTTCTAGATAGAAAGGAGTTTGATGCCCTTTCTTGGGCACATAAAAATGATTTATTCAATCCCCACTAGCACTATTACAAAATGTGATATAGTTTCTGCTAATAGTGGTTGAAGAGGGCTATATATATATATATATATATATATATGCATATATAAACACAACTATTGTTTCTTCTAGTACAGAAGTTCAATGTGACATATAATATAGCTCTCACTTCTGATGTGAACTGTTCAAGACTAAATTTGATGGTCCCATAAAAGGTATATGGACAGAGATCAGGATTTGTTTCAAAACTAAACATCGAAGTATGATTAAGTGGGGGTGACAAATTGGCATCTCATCTAGGTTACAGCCATTAAAATAAATAAATAAATAAATAATAAAATAAATTTATAATTAATATAAAAGTGTCCCTTCAAAGTTGATATGTGACAAAGCAAGGTAATTGGCATACATTTATATATACATATACCAGTCATAATATCTTAGCATGCATAATAATTTGTTCATCTTATAACAAAGATAGTGACTCCCATTATTCACAACTAAAATATTGCCCCCCACACACACCTAATTTCTCACCACATATGATGTGTTGAAATTGTCATCATTTGTCAAATAAACACAAAAGTGATCTATTTTCTTGAAAAGAGATTTGGAAATTGAATTTCAGCAGTAGCAAAGAGCACCTAAGTATGAACTCACTAGGGCCTTAGAACTTCTGCAATTGGGAGGTGGCTTAAAAATAAATAAAATATTAAAAATATTAAAAAAAAAAAGTGAGAAGGCACTGAAAAAATGTTTTTGGAATATTCTTGTTGTCAATTTCCCAGTTTGGATTTTGGTTTTGTACTCTACAATAGAAAAGATGGAACAAGTTCACCTACCCCACTCACTAACTTCTTGATCTCTTCTGTCACAAGCATCTTGCTTCAAAATTTGTACTTTTGGGCGGCAACAGCCTATAGCCTGAAGGACAGGCCTATTTTGAAATATTTAATATTTTTTCTAACTTTGTTTCTGAAAAATATTATGAAATTCTACAAGGGGACGATCACTATTATAGAAAAATAAATAAATAAATAACAGGTTCATGCAAAATTACACTCCTATGTTAGGGCACCCCACCCTAGAAGTCGTCTGAAAAATTATTTTGGTCTTTATTGTTTTTTATTTCTGCCTTGTAACATCTTCATTTTTTTTAGTAGGTTCTCATAAATGAGCTATAATTAAATCAAGTGAGACAAATAAGCCATTTCCCATGAACATATCGTTTGGAGTATGTCTCTATAATGCAATAACCATCATAGTTGAAGAATCGCCTAATAAATCTCTTCCCTTTAGTACCCATAAAAAAAAAAAACAAAAAAACAAAAGAAGATGAACCAACAACAACAACAATATAAATAAAAAAAAATGTTTTCCTTGCCTTTTTTTTTTTTTTTTTTTTTTTTTTTTGGCTTGGCGGGGAGTTAGTTTCGTCTTAAAGGAAAAGGGAAAGGGAAATAACTGTCAAAAAAAAAAAAAATAGAGAAAACAAAACAGAAAAAATAAAAGAGGAAAAGAAGAGGCGGAAATTGATGAGAGGAAATCACGCGTTGGCGTGGATGGATGATGACTCAACTCCAAAAAGAGCTTCTTCTCATTCCTTCCTCTACATGTCTATGGCCTTAATGCCTCATCATTCCTCAATGCCATAACGCCATGGTGGTAGGGTCACGCCCCTCATGCGTGACTACCTCTCCATCTCCCGCCACATGTCTCCTTTGCCTAATTAGGTGGTCGGAATTATCGCAAGTTAGTGATTATCATAATCCCAACTAATATGATAGTTTTTTTTTTCCCCTTTTAATTTAACATAAAGAATTCAAACTCTCGGTCTTAATATTAGAATCTGAAATGATAAGTATAATCTTATTAGTTAAACTACGGGATCTTATCTAATACGTCTAAATGATCCAAAATTTCTGTTCTTCTAATCATCATATGGCACATTTCTTATTTACTCTTGTTTAATTAATTTTTATTCGTATGGAGAATTGTATAATATAATGTGTAGAGGTTGTTACTACACAAATCCCTACGAAGGCAAAGTGAAGGATGAGAGGGCGACAAAGTGATTGTGTGTCCCCACTGTTTTTTAGCACTCTCTAATGAAATGGGCCCCACTTACGCATTCTCTATGGCCTGCTCTGCAACTAAAGAGAATAGTGGAGGCCCTTCTTTTATTTTTTTCTTCCCTGCTGTTATCTTTCATTTTGCAGGGTCTTCGATTTTAAATAGAAACAAAATAAAATTAGTGGTGCCTTTCACGCCTCCACTTAACGTCATTAAAATATTTTATAATTATAACTTGAACGAAGATTATTCTGACCTTGAACTTTGATAGTTATCAACTCAAGTTTCAAAGAATTCATAGGACAAAGTTTATGACGAGATATTTTTTTACATGCAACATAACTTGAATCTTTAAACTAACATAAATGAAGATTGAGAGGCCGTTTAGTTTTCAGGTTTGAACTTAAAGTTTTTATTTCAAGTCTATTTCTAAAAAATAAAAAAATAATTATAATTATTTTTTAAAAAATTAACTAATTTTAATTTAAAATTTTCATTTTAAATCCGTACACGAAACGCAAGTTAAAATAAAACGTCCTCACCCGTGATTTCCCTAAAGGGTTTATTGGTAATCGGAGAATAATGGTTTGTTTTCTTTTTTTCTCTCATTTGATAGAAGAAAGGATATTACATTGACTAAAAATCAACATAATCATGATTCATAGCGTCTTTATTGTAGCGTCCACCACGCGCCTTACATTACGTGGAAAGTGTGAGTGTGTCCCTTTCCGTTTCAGACTCTTTTTTTTTTTTTTTTTTTTCTTGTCGTTTGCAGGGATACAGTTGCTGATTATCACAGGTTGGAGTCTTCTTTTGGTGGAATGGGAAGATCATAGTGTGTTTGTTTGGTGAGAATCTTTTTGTTTTGAAAGATTGAGGAATCATTTTTCCTTTTTTTTTCTTTTTTTTTTTCCTCCAACAGAATGATAAAAAGAATTATAATATTCAATTGTATGTTCAATATCACCACCCAAAATTTCAAACTCTAAAATCTCTGTCTTAATGATGTTTCTTGACTTGTTTTCCATGCTGCTCTAATATTAGAGAAAGGAAAGCCAAATTGAACTACATGCGAGGTGTTAACTATCATATCTAGCACTCTAGGTTTGATAAACAGAATTATCCAAATGAAGAAGAAATTACAACTTTTTTTTTAATTTCATTTATCTTTTTTTTTTTGCTTAAAAATAGTTCCAAAGTAAAATTTATGTTTTACATAGATTATACACAATGAAGGATCAAGAGGGTTTAAGCCCCCTCAACTTTTCATTTTTTTTTTTAAACAATATATAATCTCATAATAATTCACTTAAAATTAAATACTTGATCGTAATAACTTTTTAATTATTCATTATGTAATTATGAATCCCTTATTAAAAAGTTTTAATTTCGCTACTGAGGTACTTATAATAGTACAAGTGTAACAAACTAAAATTGGTCATTAATCCCAACCAAAAAAAAATGATATAAAACATGGGCTTATATTGGATTTTTATGCTAATGTGTCACAAAGTATTGAATATCTTTTATAAGGATGATAGTTTTTTATTTTTTATTTTAATTTTTAAAGAAAACAAAAAAAGGTATCCAAAGCATTATGGGCATTTTGAAAGCGTGAGAGTGTCTAGCCAGCACGCGCGGCAGAGAGGCATGAATAAAGCAAATCCAAATAAGATATCGATTTCCCGTTATGTCCTTTAAGAAGGCGACCATACGTACATACGTGCTTGTCTTCCTTCCTTCTACCACTGAAAATAAAAAAATAAGCCACTTTAATTCTGTTTCTCTTCACTTTATTTTTCCTTCTCAAAATTATTTTATTTATGTAGTGTTTTTTTAACTAATTATATATATATATATATATATATATATATATTCAGTTTTTCATTCTGTTGGGAAAAAGAAACTTCGATTGAGGAAAGAGAGAAAGAGAGAGAGGCTCACTGACGAAAGCTTTGGTATTAGTTCTGCAGCCAAGGAACTGTCCTTCTCACCGTAACAAAAATCTAATGTTTTAATTTATTCCTTTTTATTTTAATTCTTTTCTTTTGTTCTTTTGTGCATTTAAAAAAAAATATGTGATATCGTGGCACGTTTTTATTTTCATTATTTTATTTTGCTGGCTTTCTGTCGTTCGATCATCATCTCTCTGTTTTTTTTTTTTTTTTTTTTTTTGTGTCATAAAGAAATTAGAGTGGGTCAATATCTTGGTAAGAACAAAAAAATACTTTCAAAACTCATTATTAATTTTGTTTTATTTTTATATTTTCATCAATATATATATACGTGAGATTGGCTCCCTTTTGGCAGTCTTTGTCTCTGAGATATATCTGTTTTTAATGTTTCTGTTTCTTATGTGAAAGCTATAACATACAATGCTATATTTTTTGTTCTCTCTTTTCGCGTGAAAAATAGAAATCTAGATAAAATAATCAAGTATTGCTAGAGACTGAAGTGATCATCGATTGCTTTCATATATATATATATATATATATATATATACTGGATATTCACTTTATAAAAGTAAGGCTACATGCAAGGCTTGTTATTTAATTTTAAGTACGTAGTAATATACACTACTTCAAGATACTAATGCCAACTTCAACTTTTAATAATCACTTATGGTGAGTGATAAATACGAAAAGTCTTATATCCAGTAACAGTACATGTTCAATATATATAAATTATTCTTATTATTTATAAGTTTATGTAGTTTTTTTTTTCTTTCCAAATTTACATATAACTTTATATGTAACACGTATTAATTTTTTTTTAAAAAAATTTGGTAGAAGTATTATTTAAAATTGTTAGTATAAATAAGACGATAGAAATGTTGTACATTAATGATTTTAGTGTTACATGTTCTTAGTCTTATATTACAAGTGTTATTTGATAAAGATGTTGGACAAAAAACCTTAAACAGGTAAATATATATATTTTAATTACAATTTCCCACTGCGTCCATGAGCTAACTAAACAACGTGACGTTTTTATTGGACATCAATCACCCTCACATGTGAGTCTTACGATCTGGAAACAATATGAAAATTGCATTTACATGAGTATTTAGTTACTTTTTTATGAGTCTATTGATAGCCTCACACTGCTATCCTGAGGCTTAGGGTCCGTTTGGTGAAATGGTTTGAGTTGAAATTTTTAAGTTTGAGTTGGTTGACTTTTTAAAAACTAATTATAATTTTTGTTGACTTTTCAGAAAAAGACAAAAATTAAGATTAAAAAGTACAGTTTAGTTTTAGTTAAACAATTTCACCAAACAAGCCATTAATTAGAATATAAATTGATTTTTATATACATGTATGTCTTTTGTTTGTTAGCATTTTGCAATATTCACAAATATGTACAGAAGAATAGTTGAAGGTTTATTCCCCTTTTTCGATATACAAATTCGAGTTGTAATTTTATAATGTATGGTATTGGAGCTTATAGATTATGTTCCACTTTTTTTTTTTTTTTTTTTTTCTCACTAACCATTATAATAAGGTAAAGCCAATTGATTCATCAAAAATGAAAAAAAAAAAAAAAAAATTAAAGAAAAAAGTTAAAGCCAAATTGTACTCCAGGTAACAGCATCGATAATCGCATAGGTAATCTACCAAAAAAGATGTTAGGTGGAAGTATATGCAAAACCCATTTTAAAAAACGAAAAAGAAAAAAGAAAAAAGAAAAGAAAACATAAAAATGATTGAGGATGATTGTGTTTGAAGCTTTATTCTTATCTTAAGAAATACTTTAGCAACACTAATGATACAAAGTTGTAATATCATGGTAAAAGCTTTATCAAAGTCAAACTCAGTAGAAAAAAGCACCACTCACACACTCACTCGGTATATTCGGTCGTATAACATTAATTGACATTAATGATCAAAAATCTAATATAACTTCTTCTTTTTTTAAAAAAAAAAATTTTAAAATCTTAGAACCCACAAGATCTAGTGCTTTTTTATGTCATAGATTGGGTGGGGGATATTTAGGACATTTCCCCCAAGTTTCAAACATCCGCGCCAATCTGTTTCATACTGATTTTTGCAATTTTTTTTCTTTCATTTTTTTTCTTTTTAGAAGCACAATCACGGTGTGACGTGTGGCAGACACAGAGAGCAAAATATATATATATATAGTGAAAACTACAATAAGCCACTCATCGTGTGCGTCTGATCACCTCTGTCTACAGGCTTATGTCCATATTTGGCTCTCTCTTTATTTTTATTTTTTTTGGAAGATTGGAATATGATCAAATGTCTGACATTTTTAGTGGATGAATATGCTTCTGTTCACCATCAAAAGCTCACTGTTGTTTTTCTAATATTTCTTATAGGATCACTCTAACATGTAGTTGTTTGTTAGGATTATTTTTATCTACGTCTGTGAATTTTTGAATCACTCTTATTTTATCGGTTGAATTTTAAAAACTCTAACTTTATTTTAAAATTTTAAATTTAATCTCACTTTACTTATTATTTCAGAAATTCAGTTAAAAACAAGTGAAAAAATGAGAATTTTTAAAGTTAAAAAAGTAAAGTGAGAGTAGTCCTAAACTTCACGAGCATAATTAGAATACACGCTTTAAGTTTTCTATAAAATAGTGGAGATGTCTTATTAGAAGTTTTTATTTTTAATTTATTTATTTGAGATTTAAGGTATGTCACATGTATTATGTGCATGTAATGTACTTTCAACGTTTATAGTACCTGTTTTGTAATGTATGTAACTTAAGTTATATGAGAATTAGTACATGAGGATTTCAAGAAGAATTAAAAGGAAAGAAAAGAAAGAAAAAGGTGAGAAGATTATGAGAAAAAGAAGTAAAGGCCAAGTAATAAAGAAATAAATGGAGGGAAGTATTTAAATAGTGGCTTTGGGAATATGGTGGGAAAATTGAGATGACTTTCTTGGATCCTGTGAGAGACATTCTCACTGTTACACATGTTTATCAATTTGTTAGCCAAAGATAAAGGAAACAAGGAATGATGAAAAAGTAGGGCAAAAGAAAAGGAAATAAAAATAAAAAAGAAAAAAGAAATCCGAAGAAAAACCAAAAAAGTATTCGTCGATATCAGACAAAGGTAGAATACTGATCAAAAAATAAAAAATAAAAAAAAAACAGTGAGAGAAACGGAGAGATATTTCTAACTAGTTGTTGCAGTAACACCAGATATAGAAGAGAGCAGAAACATCAGTACTGGTAGTAGCTCTGGTAGAAGTAGCTTTCTCTCTCTAACTTTCTCTCTCTCTCTCTCTTTCTCTCTCTAAACTTCCATATGCCCACCAAGAAAACCCACCGAAGCAAACAATCATGATGAAACACCCTCTGCAGCCAGCACTCCGGAAAAGCATAATTTCTCTCCCTGATCATAATCAAAACCTTACTTCCCTTAAATTTACCTCTCTTCTTAACACCTCCTCTGTCTCACTACCAGCTTCCACTACTACACCACCACCGCCGTAACCATGAAATCACCACCTCCTTTCTCTCTCCTAATTCTCGTCTCTTTCTCTCTCCAAATCACCTCCATTCCAGTCCTCTCTTCCGCAACACCCTCACCATCACCAAAACCTTCTCTCCCGTTCCAGCTCATTGCTCTTCTCTCCCTCAAATCATCCCTCCGAGACCCTCTCTCCACGTTCCGGGACTGGGACCCAACCTCAGCCCTCTCCAAGCCTAATTTTCAAGACCCCGTTTGGTGTTCCTGGTCAGGAATCAAATGCCACGCCTCTACGCCACGGATCACCAGCCTCGACCTCTCTCGCCGCAATCTCTCCGGCGCAATCCCGCGGGAGATTCGGCACTTGTCGAGCTTGACGCACCTCAATTTGAGCGGCAACTACTTCGGTGGACGGTTACAAGCAGCCATTTTTGAACTGGCCGAGCTCAGAGTACTTGATATTAGCAGAAACAACCTCAGCTACACCTTTCCGCTGGGGATTTCCAGGCTTAAGTTCCTGAGAGTGTTCAATGCTTATAGTAACAACTTCACCGGCCCGTTACCGGAAGAACTCGTGAAGCTACGTTCTCTTGAGCAGCTTAACCTGGGAGGAAGCTACTTCAGTGGAAGTATCCCAACCGTGTACGGAAGTTTTGAGAAGTTGAGAACTTTTTACTTGGCCGGGAATTCGCTGAACGGATCAATACCTCCTCAATTAGGCTTGTTATCGAAGCTAGAGCAACTCGAGATCGGCTATAATACCTTCTCCGGCACGCTTCCTTCAGAATTCGGATTGTTATCGAATCTCAAGTACTTGGACGCCTCCGGTTCCTCTCTCTCCGGGCCTCTCGCTCCGGAGCTGGGCAACTTAACCATGCTAGAGACTCTGCTGCTCTCGAGGAATCGGCTTTCGGGCAAAATCCCGGAGAGCTTCGGAAACATGAAAGCTATCAATGTGGTCGATTTATCGGAAAATCGGTTGACGGGAGCCATCCCAGCAGAACTTTCGATGTTGAAGGAGCTAAGTATTTTGCAGTTGATGAGCAACAATCTGACAGGAGAGATACCGCAAGGAATCGGCGAGCTTCCGAACCTCGAAAAGTTGCTTCTATGGAACAACTCCTTAACCGGGATCATTCCTCAGACACTCGGCTCGAACTCGAAGCTGTTGGCAGTCGACCTGTCCACGAACTCGCTCACCGGTCCGATCCCGCCAAACATCTGCAACGGAAACGAGCTCTTCAAGCTCATTCTCTTCTCCAACAGGTTAGTCGGCTCGCTTCCGAGCTCGTTACCTAATTGCACTTCCTTAGTTCGTTTAAGAATTCAAAACAACAACCTCAACGGCACCATTCCTTCCGGTTTCGGGCTCTCGCCGAGTCTAAACTTCGCCGATTTTAGCAACAACAATTTCACCGGTCCGATTCCGGAGAATCTAGGCATTGCGGAGACTATCGAGTACCTAAATATTTCCCAGAACCCAATCAACGGGGCTTTGCCGGACAACATCTGGAACGCGACGAATTTGAAGATTTTCTCCGCCAGTTCTTGCAAATTGAACGGTAAAATTCCGGATTTCGTCGGATGTAGAAGCATGTATAAGATCGAATTGCAAGATAATTCTTTCGACGGTAACATTCCTTGGGATATCGGACACTGCGAAAAGCTGATTACCTTAAACCTAAGTAGAAATTCCCTCACTGGGATCATTCCCTGGGAAATTTCAACTCTGCCGTCGATCACCGACGTCGATCTCTCCCACAATCTTCTCACCGGGACGATCCCGTCGGATTTCGGAAATTGCAGCACTCTGGAGACGTTCAACGTCGCGTTCAATCGGCTTACCGGTCCGATTCCGTCGTCGGGAGCGGTGTTCCCGAACCTCCACCCGTCGTCGTTCTCCGGAAACGATGGATTATGCGGCGGGGTGCTACCGAAGCCCTGCGCCGCGGACACGCTCGCCGCCGGAGCAGTGGAGGTCAGGCGGCAGCAGCCCAAGAGGACGGCAGGCGCGGTGGTGTGGATAATGGCGGCGGCGTTCGGGATCGGGCTGTTCGTGCTGGTGGCCGGGACGCGGTGCTTCCACGCGAACTACAGCCGGAGGTTCGACGACGGTGACAGCCACCGGCAGGTGGGGCCGTGGAAGCTGACGGCATTCCAGAGGCTGAACTTCACGGCGGAGGACGTGTTGGAGTGCCTGTCGATGAGTAACAAGATATTGGGGATGGGGTCGACGGGGACGGTGTACAGGGCGGAGATGCCAGGTGGCGAGATCATAGCAGTGAAGAAGCTGTGGGGGAAGCAGAAGGAGAACATCAGACGGCGGAGAGGGGTGCTGGCGGAGGTTGAGGTGTTGGGGAACGTGAGGCACAGGAACATAGTGAGATTGCTAGGTTGCTGCAGCAACAGGGAGTGCACGATGCTGCTGTATGAGTACATGCCTAATGGGAACTTAGATGATTTATTGCATGGCAAGAACAAGGCACAGAATTTGGCGGCGGATTGGGTTACAAGGTACAAGATTGCCTTGGGGGTGGCTCAGGGGATTTGCTATCTTCACCACGACTGTGACCCTGTCATCGTCCACCGCGATCTCAAGCCGAGTAACATCTTATTGGACGGTGAGATGGAGGCGAGGGTGGCGGATTTCGGTGTCGCCAAGCTCATCCAGAGTGATGAGTCCATGTCTGTCATCGCCGGTTCCTATGGCTACATTGCACCAGGTGCGTATTGTTCTCACTTGAACTTCTCTTTTTTTTCTTTTTTTTTTACATTTATTTTATTTATTTATTATTTTATTGTTAAGTGATATGACTTTTTGCTAATGTGCGCTGGGAATTAAGGGATGGGTCAATGGAGTTGACTTGTAGGCGTAGGTTAGAGAGATGATGTGGATAAAAATTCCTTTTATTCCTATTGTCTAGTTGGATTGTTTGACATTACTTGGGTTCGTTGGTTATGGCTGGCATGTTGAGTTTTGTTTTCAGTGACGAAAGCTAAAATGTTGATAACGTGCTCCCATGGCTCGTTAAGTTAAGACTTTCCGTTTACAAATTTAAAAAATATTCAAAACCTAGTGATACAAAAAATAATTGATTTAATTATTAAAAAAAGTTGAGATCACTTAAAATTAAGAGTAGTAATTAGTAATTAGTGAGGTACTGATGACTAATGAAGAGTGGAGATTTCCTGTCTGTGAAAGTAAAAGTCTTTGCTTTTTCTATAATCAGGCAAAAAAAAAAGTATAATAGAATTTCTCTTATGTTTTGTCTCTTCTAGATCTTTCACTGTATCTCTTCACTACACCACAAGGTCACATTAGTCAAAATTGTATCACTACTTTCTGTTTTGGAGATACAATATAGCTATAATTAGGACAATAAAGAAAGGCGAAAAAAAACAAAGAAGAAGAAAGAAAAGAAAAGGCTTTAATTTGAGACACAGCTTTAACGTGTCTCATAATGGTGGGGTTAATGAGTATTTTAGCCATATATATGTATATATATATATATATATATAAATATATAAGCCGGAAGGCTATAAATTTCCCACGTCAATTTTGAACGTGATTAGGCTATAGCTGATTCTTATCTAAATAGGAGCCGGCCTGGGTGATCGTGGTGCGCAATACCCACATGTCCTTTTTTACTACTTTTTGATTTCTAGTGTTCTTCATTTCTTCTGCTTTCAATGAATAATGCGGCACTATTAATGCGCATGGCAATGGCAGTGTGTCTTTTTCCCTTTATTTACATTTCCCTTTACCTTTTTACCATAGGTCTCGGTTTTTCCTACATGTATAGATATAATTTTGCAATATTTTATATCTCCTGGTGGACCCCACCTCAGATTTTTGTCGACTCACGTTAAAGCTAAAACCATATTATTTACTACAAATCACGTAATTCTTTGTAAATTATCATGCATGTTAAATATGGTAATGTTACGTTAACTAAGAATCTAATAATGTGCCTGTTTTTCGTTTGCAGAGTATGCTTATACCTTGCAAGTTGACGAGAAGAGTGATATTTACAGCTATGGGGTGGTTTTGATGGAGATTTTGAGCGGTAAGAGATCGGTTGACGCGGAATTCGGCGACGGGAACAGCGTAGTGGATTGGGTGAGGATGAAGATCAAGACGAAGGATGGAGTGAAAGAGATCTTGGACAAGAATGCAGGGGCGGCGTGCTCGCCGGTGCGGGAGGAGATGATGCAGACTCTGCGAATAGCGTTGCTGTGCACCAGCCGGAGCCCGGCGGACCGGCCGTCCATGAGGGACGTGGTGCTGATGCTGCAAGAGGCCAAGCCTAAGAGGAAGCTGCCCGAGACTGTCATATGCATTGGTGGTGATAGTGCCGGGAGTGATGACATTCCTTTGCCACAAAAGTTACCTGCCGCGGATTGTTAATAATATCATGATCTTCATATATTACTAATTTTAAGGGGTTTCTCTCCTTTTTTTTTTTTTTTTTGGTTCTTTTCTTCTTCTTTTTTTTTTTTTTTTGGGTTTTTTTTTCCTGGGTTTTTTTTTTTTTTTTTTTTTTTTTCAAATGATGGGGGGATTGGTATAGGAGAAGTGATTTCTTATTTTTCTTTTCAATGGAATCTTGTTCAAGTGTTACATTGTTCTGTTTTCCCTTGTGTTATGCTTATAACTTTTTGGATGTTTGATAAGCACAAACTGGTAATCAAACGGGTTGATCTTATACAAACTGTAGGTCTAAATACATATTGTAATTATGAGCTGTACATTTTCTTATGGATCACCAGATGTTATTACGTAAAATATTAATAATAATGAAGGAAAGACAAAAAAACAATCTGATATAATTTAGTGTTAAAAGAATCATATAATTAAAACACTAGGTTTCCGAACTTTGATTATGATAGTTGCAAGTTTAACCTAGCAGAAAATTGACATCCTTATATGTCAAACGCAAATACTATAATGACTTGGAAACCTACTTTCATTTTCCTCATAAATATTACAAATCGTGATCGACAAAATGGCATTTAGTAGAGAAGAGTGATAGCAGAATCAGCCAAAACAAGGGTAACAGCTTCTACAATGAAGTTCATCAAGCTGGAAGCATTTGGGATACGTTAGCGAACTATAAATTCCACAGGAAGTAGAGAGAGACAGAGAGAGGACAAAAAATGTCAACAATTTTGGTTTCTCAGAGACTCCAAAGCTACTTGGACGCAGTGTGCTTTTAAACTCGTATCCTTTGCCTGTTGACATATAAAGGATAAGTTCAATACAGATAAATATTATTTCCTTCACTATTTTCCAACCAGGCTAAATATACAACAAATCAAATTTATAGTTGGATTTCTAGGCACTTGTAGAATTACTGAAAAATTGAGGGTTTTTTTTTGTTCATGATCAAGTTCTGTTTGTGCAGTTTTATACTTCACTTGGACATTAGAAAGTGTCTCAATCGAGTTATGAGATGGGCCAAGACCCATAAGGCACTGGACTGAAAGACCTTTTTGTGGCCACATTATAGCGTCGGTTAATTTCCACTAGGAGGTAATGTCACGAACAAAACACATATGGCTTGATATTAAGTTATGACGTGTAGCTATGAATTACCCCAAAAAAAAAAAGTTCAATGTTGGAGAAGTTTTTATAATTTTTAGATTTCATTCATGGCATAGTTGCATATACAATCCTTTGGTTATTTTGAGTCTCTATGGCTAAATCACTTGTCTACGATCCATTCTATGATCCTAAAGCATGCAATCTAGTGAAAGTACGGTCTCTATTCGACCCGTTTGGTTGAAAGGGGCTCGCTCAAACAAGAGTTTGTTTGATAGAATTTTTACTTTTTTTTTTTAGTTAATGAAAAAAAAAGTAAAATCTATAAGGTTTTAATAAGTGTTAAGAATCATAATTATCTTATTAAAATTCTAATACTATTTTTAAACTCTATTTAAAAGATGCTTTTTTGAGAAGTCACAATTGAAAATTCTCTTAATAAGTAATCTAAACACTTTTAAAAAATCTTTTGAACTAGAAAACAAAAAAGTAAAGTCCAAAGAGCTATTGCCAAATAACCCTTAGGTGAGCCCCAACATATCCGACCAATCCAAACAACATTTCAATAAAATCAAAGAGTTTGAAGGTAATAAGATAACAAATAATAAATTAAAACTTACCATTAGTGCAGTAACGGCGGTAACAGACTTTTCCAGCTCCTCCAAGTTTTCCTTATGTTGCTTCTTTGTGAGTAGAAGCTCCGTAACCATATAAAGTATTCTCTCAACCTGAGTAGATAATTGGAAATTAGCTAGGTTAGTCTCTTTTTTTTTTTTTTTTTTTTTTCTCCTTTTAAATCTGGTGGTCTTGGAATTAAACTCTAATTATTTAATCATTTCTACGTAATTTTGAATTTTGATATCTAAATATAATATCATTTTAGGAAGAAACAAACCTCAGTGAAGAATCTAGTAATAATTGCTTCAATACCATCCATGGCATCCACGGCCTCGCTTATGGCTTCATAAACAGACATCACATCTGCCTGTAGAAGATAAGTGAGTAGTGTTTCTAATTAGCCCAAATTAACCTTAAAAAATGAAAATGTAACCATGTTTACAAAGGGAGATTAATTAGGTTTGCTACTATATATTAATACTTGTAAAAAAAACACGTGCTTTGCACATGCGGGGACTTTGTCATAACTATATAATTTTAGTATTTTGGATTTGTAATATATTTGAATACAAGATGATTTACTAAAAATGTATTTGTAAATCTGTAATTAATTTTGATACATGATGGGGTAAATTTCTTTAAAATAAAAGATCCTATGGGTGCTTTTTAATTTAATTTATTAGAACTATATATATTAACCAAAACTTGAAGTCTGAATTAAGAGATTGAGGTCGTTTAATTATTTTATAAATATATAGATGAAAAAATTAATATGTATATACCTTGGCACCGTGTATTAGAGGAAGCCTAACTGAAATTCCAGATAATTTTGTGACTAACTTCCCAACTGATTCTTGATTTCTTCTCTCCAATTTTGTCCACTCGTTGAGGAGCAAAATTTGAGGATTCAAAATCTCATACAGCTTAATCTCCCACTTGAGCTTCTGTACTTGTAGTCTCTTCTCTACGATGGAATTTCTCATTTTAAAGATCCGAATCCACACAGAGAACAATTTACTCTGATTTTTTTAAAACAAAAAAAAAAACACAAAAATATTAAAGTACTGCAATACTATGCATCATACTGTAATTAAAATATCATAATTCACCAAAAAAAAAAATTTAAATACCACAAGGTAAATATTCCACATGATTCCATAAAGGATTAACATAATTTACTCTATCCTACCAAGAAAAATTGTAATTAATAGCATTTTTATGAAAATTATTGAAATAAATAGAAAGGTAACAAAAAATGTTTGAAGTAAAACACAAATTTATTTGGTAAATGAAAATTTTACTAGGTAAATAGGAAATTAATAAAGACAAATAGCATACTTATAAGAAGTAAAATAAACTATTTACATGATAAATTTGTTATTTACTGATATTTATTATAAAAATTTTGAATATATGATTTATTTTAATTATTTTCTGAAAACTGTTATTCATTTCTTTCTCTCTTTTAATAATTAATATTTTAATCATAACATAAAACGTGAAAGTGATTATAATAGTTTCTATATAATTATGCTATTTGCAAAGAGCATTTTTCCGGCTAATTTTAGTTTCTCTTAAATACATATGTTTTCTTTAAAAAAAAATTATTTCAACAACTTTCTCCTAATAATTTGTTTCCTATGAATTAGTTGCAACATCTACATGGAACTTCTAAAAAATTACCTGCGCCACGAGTTTTATAACTCTAGGCCATAATAAAAATTTCAATATAATAAAATCCTGACTCCTACTACACGAATTTATAATTTTTTTATCACTCAATTGAACTCTATAAAAAACTTAGATCATTCAGTAAATATAACGAAAAAGAAAATACAAAATATAAACAAAATGTTGCACAATTATTTTAGTTTCAAAAATTTTAAGGTAATTCATATTGGCCATCAAATTTTGGCACTGACCTGTGCAATGCTGTTGGTAGCAGGAATGGCAGCCTCAGCTCTAGCATTAACAAACCTCCACTGCATCAGCACATTATACAAGACCCGAAACCGACGATACTCCTCTTCTTGCATCGGCGACACCTTCTTCTGCCGAAAATACTTCAAAACTCCACTTACACCACCACCACTAGACTTCGACTTCACCCTCCCCAACCCGGCAGAATTATCTGGCGTCGTCGCCATCGAATTAGCCGCCAGCTGCAGCGACCGCCCCGGCGACAGCGCCCACGCAGAGGCCGGTAATTTAGCAGCCGCGGCTCCGCCCTTTGTAACGCCGAAACCACCCAGGCCACCACGCTGCAAGAACTTGGCAAAGCCTACTTCTTTTTTATCCTGTGGCTTTGTCTTTGAAATGTTGGGGCTAATTAGTAGTAAAGTGTTTGATTTTTCTTCTTCTTTGGCACTCGTTTTGTGATGAATATAATTGTTTGGTCTTGTTTTTGTTGTGGACTTGGAGCGGTTGCTGGTACTTGTAGTACTGGTGTATCTTTGGCTAGTACTGGAACCAATCAGCATGCCTGGACTGTTGGCCCTCGGCATCACCGCCGAACCGCTGCTTCGGCTTCGGAGAAGGCGCGGGGAAGGTGAGGTCGGAGGTTGGTGGCGGCGGGAATACGAGGCTTCCATGTTGCGATCTTGTGTTAGTGGTGTTTCACTTTGGAACGTTATGAGAGGACGTTAGAACTTATAATATATATAGTTTCTATGTATGTGTGTGTGTGTATATATATATATATATAGTTATTTATATATATACGTAGGTATGACTTGGAAGTTTGAGAAAGACTTTGGTAGAAAGTAATTGATAGCACGTTGTGTTGACAAGTTATATATTTATAATATTATATAAGCAGTACATGTATTGTCGCCAATGCCAGCCAAGAATTTAATATTATCATTTTTGCCTTGAAAGGCTCTCACGAATTTAGAGGGGAATTTTGATGGTTTGGCTCGAATAAGAACCGTTGTGTAATTATTATATTAACTTCATAATAATTTTATATTGTGAATGTATATTTTAAAAATTTTCAATGCGACAAATATAATTATTTTTAGCAATTATATATCGGACAATTAAAAAACTAATTCAAAAGTTTTTCTTTTAATATTTGTTGAAGTTAAAAAATATTGTTTATCTTACCAAATTCGCTGAGGAAAATCCCTCGATTACTTTATATATATATATATATGTTAACAGAAAAATCCAATGCTTGACCGGTAAATTTAATTCTTTAGAGGATTAATGTCACCCGCCATTTTCGATCCAAGTATCTTTTCACGAAGATATCGTTCTCGATAAAACTACAAATTATTTGATTCTGAAATATGCAGTGGTTATCTCCTCACACCAAAGGCCCAGAACTTTAATTTAAACGTGTGCTAATTGAATCCAATCCCTTTGATTCTTTCTCCGTACGCATAAAATCCTAAGTCCTAACCATGAAAACCTCCCACTATAACAGTCCTCCGGCCTGCCAGCCATTGCCCGCCCCAGCATCACACCCACGTCACCGCCATGCACCTCGTTACTCGTGATAATATTTTATAGAAAGTGATTTAGAAAATTATAAAACTCATTTTTACCTTAATTACTTAATTTCAACGACCTATTAGTTTTGAATACAAATTTTACATATTTTCTTCTATTGTATATTTTGTTTTCTATATTAGTGTAATAAACATATTAAATGTACAAAACATTATAGTTATGGTGGTTATGGATATAACCTACCAGTAATATTCACTCTTAACTCCACAATCTGGTGTAGAGCTTGGATCCACCGATCCTCAATTTCCAAAATACGATGTTATTATAGTTATATAAAATAATACAAATACCAACCCCGACAGTTGAACCTCCCCAGTCCACAACACAACTACTCCTAGCATTGCCTCCCACACTTCACTGCTGATGACCACCAGGGTCTCACCACCAAACGCCGACATTCCCCTCGCGACCAACCCCTTTTAAATGTCCCCCTTCAACCCTCCACACCCTTTGATATCTTGTCCTTGCAAATTTGCAATTCCCTCCTTCTTTCTGTTTGTAATCCCCGATTAATTATTGGATTATCATGATCACATTTTAAATTCAATGACATGTATTTAAAAATCGATAGATGTGTATTTACATATTATGGGTCCCTAATTAGACAAATGACTAGCGCTACAACGACTGCCAACTGGCACTATGACTTGTTACCTAGAACTGCCTCGTCATACCACCTACGTTATTTCCCTTGGTTTGATCTCGGGGTCCAAAAAAAAAAAAAACCATATCTATAAAATTATAAAAGCTAACCCATTCCAACATTGGTCTGATAAGAATTTATTATCTTTACCTATTATAAACCTTTACCAATTATAGAAAAGACGAAAGGCACCTCTACCCGTCCCTTTTTAATGACCCCCCTCAGCCTTCCACTGTGACATCTTGTCCTCGCAAATTCCCACTTTTTTTTTTCTCTGTTTATAATCCCAAATTAATTACTGGATTACCATTAATTTTAAAGTTTAATGAAAGGTAATAAAAAAATAACGTACCTATAAATTATGAAAGTTGAACCGTTCTAACGCTGATCGAATAAGAATTTATTGTCTTTACCTATTATAAATCCGTTTCTATTATAAAAAGGACAAAAGGTGCTTCTACAGTGCTTTCCGTCCTTATCTAAAACTTGCTTTACTCATTTAAATTTGATAACTTTACTAGGATATATTTACTGAATATTATCTACTAGGATATATTTACTGAATATTATCTAAAACGAATTTCTAATAAATAAAACAAATTAAAAATAGGTTCGTCTAACTTTTTAATTTAAAGTTGATAAATTCAAACTCTACATTTTTTAATATAGTCGGTTATAAAATTATTATTAAATTATGTTTGTAATCAATAGATTCGTATAATTCGGTAGATCATCACAAAGTTTTTTTTTTTTTTTTTTGGCGAGATCATCACTAGGTTGTTTTACTTTAAATTGTAGGCCACTGTCACTGATATATACTACCCATTGAAAAAGCCTTTATTAGAAAATATAGAGCATAAACAAAACAAGTGAATTCAAATAGAATATAACGAAAAATGATTACACCAAAACTCAACCTTAACTCGAAGGAAATAACACAAATAAGATCGCCGAGGCACGTGAGACACGCTTTTCTTAAAATAGATTCGTCATCTCCGGTAAATGCACGAGGCTTCAACGGACATTTGTCTCCCAGGATACAATGACGAACAATGGTAGTCTAGCACGATCGAAAACCGCTTCCGGTGAACTTGAAACCAAAGCCTTCCCTCTATCACCAAACTTCAAAAAACCAAACACCACAAGAAAAACGCAGGAAAAAGAAAACAAGAAGAAGAGAATCTGTGATGTGTGTTCAAGTGTGAGATTTCAAGCTTGTGGAGGCCTCCTTTTATAGGCTCTAAAATGAGGTGTTACAAAACCAAAAGTCATTGGTTTTAATTCAGATTAATGCCATGCCATTAATAGTGTTGCCCATTTACACCATTGGAATATGAATAATCATCTGAAATATGAACAGATGACTGTTTATATTCTGGAAAAATAAAATATGGAATTTAAGTTGGAAAAGAAAAAAAAATTCCAAAACAAAACCCGTGCAAGAGCAAGTTTGACGAACCGACATTCGCATCGCCCACATCATGCAGGCACACACATTTGGCCTCTAACCCACCGGGATGGTGATTTGCACCCTCCTACGCGCGAGAGAGCATCTTGAGTTCACAATCTTACCCAAGTCCAAAAGTGCAAATCCTTATAAAATCCATCAAGCTTTCATGCATAAGTAATGTGGGACTCCACATATAAGCAACTTTGCAATAAAATTCTTATTCCAATGGGCACATTTTGAGTATCAATTTCTCATTCACCCGAATACCATTTTGAGTGTATAAATATATGATTTCGATCTCCTCACAACGGAGAACGCAAATCCACCAAGACCCATTAATTCTATTAAGTGGGTCCCACTCAATTTTGGACCTCAAAATGGTTTAAAAACCATTTTTCCAACAACCTCTTAGAGAGATCGAAGTGGTACAATACACTTATAATATATCCTTTTTTTTTTTTTGGCAATATTAGTTACATCTAAGAGAATTAGAAGAAAGCACATTAGAAAAAGAATTAAAAAAATGATTTAAAACATTTTATCATCAATTTAATATTTATATACTAAAAAAAAAAAAAAAGAGTAGTTAGCGACGGTATAGGCTGAGAAATTTTTTTTTTTTTTTTTTCCGTGTTGATTCCACTGTCTCCAATTAAGAAAATGGAAAATATATAAATGGTTGCATGATGTGGTGTGATTACGTGCCAAAGATTAGAAAAGAAGAGCCTTTGGCTTCTTCCCTCAACTTTACAAAACTATATTAAGCTTGTGTTTGATTCAACATTGAAACTAAATCTTTTAAATTATAATTATTTGATTTTTTAAAAATTAGTTAAAATTTTTGTTGATTTTTTAGGAGAAAAAAATAAAATTTAATTGAAAAATTTTAGTTCGACCTGATGGATTAAAAGGGCCCTAAATAAGAGGGTGATGTCAAGTCGAAGTAAACATTACTAGGTAGCACCAGCTTAGTGATTATATGTAAATAAAAATAAAAGTCACCAAAAGCTGAAAACAGAAAACAAAGTCCAAAAGCTGAAAACAGAAAACAAAGTAAAGAACAAAACCGCATGTACGGTGTACCCATTTTATCTCTGTTCACTGCATTGGAAAATGTTAGGATCATGGATTTTGTACCAATGCTAACAGACTACAAAATAGTACTTTTAATCCCTATCTAAATTGATAAAGCGACAAAAAAAAAAAACTGACTCAAAACGTTTTGCACTACGATAACGTGATGCAAAATGTGTTCTAAATTGATAAAATGACCAAAACAAACTGCCTAAAACTTCTTGCACTACCATAAGGTAAAGCAAAATGTGGGTTCATCAACTATGACTAATGGAAAAGAAAAACAGATTGAAAACTAATCGGACACTGCTCAAAATCCTCCATTTGTTGCTGCTGGAATGTTAAGATCTATGATCAAGCTGTGCTTGAATTTCGCCGAAGAAACCCTCGCTCTCATGGGTACAGTAGTCGAGTAGTGAACCTTCTTGTGCCCGCCAAGGGCCTGACCAGATTCAAATTCCTTGGGACAAAATTGACACTTAAATGACCTTTTGGGAGGAAGGTCACCAACAACAACATAGTTATTATTTCCTCCTAATTTATTACCTTCTTCTTCTTCTTCTTCTTCTTCATAAGTAGACTCGTAGTCCTCCTCCTCCTCCTCGTCATCGTCCTCGTCTTCGGAGATTTCATTGTTGATCATCATCTTCTTGTGGTTCGCCTTGTGTCCGCCAAGTGCTTGGTAGGAGTCAAACTCTTTATTGCACGCCTCACACTTGAACTTGGGAAGCTCCTCAACTTGTACTTCTCTCTTTTGCTTACTTCCAACCTTGTCCCACTTGTCCCTAGAGAGCTGCACCAGGAACCAAGCGGCGTCTTCCGCGGAGCAAGTCTCCGATACCGTCGCCTCCGCCGAGCGCACCTTCTTATCATCATCAACCGATCTACGAAGCCGTTTTGATCTTCTGCGAGTCACGCTTCGGCGTGACTCGTTCTCGCTCAGATCACTCTCCATCGAGTACTCTTCCCTAGAAGGCTCGCTCTTCTGGGGATTTATGAGCGATGAGGACGAAGAAGGAGAGGCGGAAACGGAATCGGGTTGGATTGGTTTTTTGGGAGGAACAGAATGCTTAGCAAGATGAGATCTCATATGACCACCCAAGGCTTTGCCACTGGGGTAGCTCTTGTCACAGATCTTGCAGAATTTCATTTGGGTATCTATTTTATAGACAGATGAGGACTTTCCTGGCATTTTACTTGCAGTTATATAGTGAGAGAAAGTGAGAGAGAGAGAGAGAGAAAAAATAACCTAAAACTAGTAGGTGATAAAGCCTTTCCTTAAGCGAAAACAACAAATTCACCATTAAGGACCAGAGAGTGAATTTGGGATTTTATGTAAAACTTAGATGGTGGGGTCTTGTGCGCATGTTTGATTTTGGATCATTTTAATGGTGGAATTTTCTCCCTATCTGGGCTGGTGATATTATCGATGATACATATACTAGTATATATATAAATATATAATTAAATATTATAATCCAAATCCTGTGAAAAATAAATAAATAAAAGGAAAACGATTTAACCCTCGATAATGAAGGAAAAGTCCTCAAGTATCTCAACGAATTCTGCTGATTATGGGTTTAATTTGTGAGAAAGTAAACTTTCTGATAAACTTTTTTTTTAATCTCTTTTTTTTTTAAAATAAATTTTTTATTAAGTTGTTTTCCATTAATATCCATTAAATTGAATTTGGAAACCCTCACGTAGTTTTCTGGTTGACTCAATCATAATTGTGGAAACAACCGCATACCAAATCGGAAGATTTTGCAATAATGAGGATTGTTCATATATATATCAGCCATTGGTCATATATATTCATATGATATTTATTCCCTTCAAAATATTTAAACAAAAAAAGTATCAATTTTTTTATTTGAGACTTTAAAATGTTATTCATTTCTATCCATTTCACACCACTATCGCTAAGATAGATTGAGAATCATTGTTTTTTGAATTCAAAACCAACTAGAAAATGTTCTCTTAAAAAAAAAAAACTAAAAAATCGGATCAAAACATATATGTTGTTTGCAAACGTGCCCTTTATGTTTTATGTATAGTGAGTACGAAGTGCTAGTAACATTATTCTATTGAACACGATTTAAGTTGGCCAATCTTAGTAAGTATATGGTAAGTTTTTTTTTTTTTTTTTTTTTTTGATTCGAGGACTACACCGATCTTTTCTTGTACTAAGTATTGCTCAATGAGTTTTATATGACATGTGAAAATTGTAGGACGCTTCTGGACTTTGTTATTATAAGTAAAAAAATAAAAAATAAACAACTAATATTGATGAATGTTTATTTTCTTATGTAATTATAGTTTCGATAACCACAATTAATAGAATGTCCGTTTTATTTTGTAATTTTAGCAAAACAAGAAAAGAAAGATAGTATGTAGAACCCACGCGATATTGTATTTTATGGTAATCGTTTGAAAGGAAAATAAATGCTCTTTTTGATACATGGCATTATTTCCTTGTGTATATATTTACATATACGATGCAATTTCCATTTGACGATATTACGTTTTTTTTTTTTTTTGTCAAATATAATTTAGTAAATGTAGCGGAGAAAAAAAAAATCCATTCCATAAACATAATTTAGTTAATTTAGTGGAAAAAATCCATCTGTAACTAAAGGGTACGTAAATATGTGGCACAACCCCTTTTATATACTCTATCAGTAGAGCTTATTTTTAAACCATTCAGATGTAATCAAACGGTTGAGATGTTATTTATATATGATAACTATAATGCACCTTATCTCATCGTATTACATATTAAGAAATTTAAAAAAAATTAAAAAAAGAAATTAAAAAAAACAAACCAACCTTCACCGGTGGAAGGTTGGGGACTCCTCGATCGCCGGGGGCTCAACGTCGACCGGGCAGAGCTTATCGCTTGTCGTTCTGGAGGGTTTCCGTCGTTGGGGTCAGTAGGGGTTTGTCGAGGTCAGGAGGGGCGGTTAGGGGGAGAGGGCGCAAGGGAATCTCGGGGAAAGGGGGGGGGGTCGAGACCGTCAGCGTGGGGGGGAAGAAAGAAAAAAACCTTCAATGTGTTTGGCTCCTCGCTCGTAGTCCGCCGGGATGGTGGCGACATCGCCTGAGGTTACTGGGGGGAGGGGGGAGAGTCAAGATCGGGGGATGGGGGGATCGCCGGAGGTCGCGGGGGTGAGCCAAGCCAAGATCGAGGTCAAGATCCGAGGGGGGATCATGGGGAGATCGTTGCGAGGCGGGAGGGGTTGGATTTGGCGTGGGGGGCTTGTCGTCCGGGGAAAGGGGGCTTGGGTCGCGGGTGGGGGGAGCTTGGGTCGTGGATCGGGGTGGGTGGGGGCACTTGGGTCGCCGGGGGGGCTCATCATCTGATGGGGGAGGCCCTAGGTCGCCGGAGGGCTTGTAGTCCGACAGGGGGCGCCTGGGTCACAGGGTTGGCAGCAGGAAGGCCTAAGTTGCGCGGGGAGGGGGGGCCTTCACCGGAAGAAGAAAACATTTTTTTTATTTCTTTTTTTAAATTATTTTTTAGTATATGATACTATAAGGTAAGTTGTATCATAAGTCTCATACACAGGTAACATCTTAACCTTTGAAATTCATCAAACGGTTATAAAGTGAGCTCTACCGATAGGATATATAAATGAGACTTTATTATAAACTTTCCTGTAAATAAAAGCCTTTCCCTAAAAAATCATTTCTTATGGTGGAGTAATTTGTGAAATTATTGTTAAATTATGCTTGCAACCACGAAAAGGTCAAATCTCATTCCCTTTTTTTAGAGTAAATAAAAAAAAATCAATGAATCAGAATGAACACGAGTTAATTTTATTACAAGTTGTAAAAAACCAAAAAAGCAAAACAATTAGCATTGATGAAATTTTTTTGTTTATATACTTGTAGCATTCGACAGCCCCACGATTCATAAAATGTCTTATTTTGTAAGATCTCGTTAATAAATCCGTGCGCCTTTGTATTTTTTGGTAATTATCTTTATAAGGTTTACTTAAAAATGCTCCTTTTAAAAAAAAAAAAAAAAGAAAATTGCTGTTTTGGCACATGACAATATTTTTACACGTAGGACATAATTTCTATCCGACGATATTATACTTTTGTCAAACATAATTTAGTATACTTAGCAGAGAAAAAAAAAATCATTTCGTAAGGAATATTTTAGCAAAAATTTTAAGACTACATGGATAATGATTTGGCATTATCTCTTTCGGGGATATGTGAGAATATTTAGCTTCCTTTTGGTATTCAAGTTTAACTTCAATTAACTTATACTTTTTTATTTTAATTTTTATCTTTTTCTAAAAAATCAATAAAATTTATAATTAATTTTTAAAAAATCAATCAATTTTAATTTAAAATTTATAACTAGTATACGAAGGCCCAATCTCATTCTTTTTTGTTGTTGGGAATATAAGGATAGGATGAGTCTTGTGTACGGGGGTCTCAGAAATGCCTCTCATCCGGCATTTGAATGTGGACCGTTTAATCGAAAATGAAGGACTGCGATTCGGCCTGTGTAAAAGGGTCGGCAATATATTTAATTGACTGACACATTTTCAATAGTAGCTGTGTGTAAACAATGGTCAAAGTAAGCTTTTTTTAGCCAAAAAAAAAAAAAACTAAAATAATTGTTAAAGAGAGGGAAAAGCAGTCGAAAGTTTCAATGTTAATTATTTTTCTCTTCATTTATTTATGTTGTTGCTCTGGGAGAGGAGTGGGCTATGGGTTCTTGGAGTGGAGTGGGTTTAATCGATGTTTGTGAACGACAGATTGTGGAGCTTTTTAAAAATTTTGGTTTCGATTGTTCTTTTGTGGAGGAGTGGGTTCTAAGGGTTTGGTGTTTTCTGTCGAGTGTTGTGCGTGAGGCAAGTGACCAAGGACTTTCTCAACAAGGTTGGCACTGACGTATGTGGGATTTGAATTCTCGAGAAGAATCATTGAAAGATATCGATACTAAATATGGATTTTTCATTGGCATCTTAATTAATTTTGATTAATATTCACTTTCACATTTGGTTACATGTTTACTTAGTATACCTAATATTCCAACTTTCCCACATAATACATTGCATATTGGCTACTCCATATTTATTGATTTAATTTCAATCACTCATATTGTCATTGAGCTACATTTCACATGCATTTTCACACTCATTTACATTTCAACCTTCTTCTCACCACATTATTGTCTGAATATGTTTAAAAATACATCTCACATTTTTTATTTCAATTATATTTACCTTTATGCCCTCATTTTGGATAAACAAAATGTTATACTTCCAACTGTCTACACAATAAAATCCTTCAGAAAGTCACTGATTTTCTTTCAAACTTTAGCTATCTTCTTTACATTTATCACTTGATCATGCCTTGTAGACCTCCACCTCATCGTCGTTTCTCGTCCGCCACCGGAAATGAGACCTGACGGGATAGGATCGGATTTTTTTAAAAAAATCCATGAAATGGAAGGAACACAAGTAAATTAAAAAGAAAAGACAATAGACAATTTCATTTTAAAGATGCACCATATACAAGTAGGTTAATTTATAAAACATATTATCAATAGTTTAGGAAGCATTTTGAAATCATAATTAGTGTTACGCGAATAAATCCGTTACATATATAGGTGGAAATAGAGGTAGGGAGCCTGTTGGATGATTTTCTACACATGAAGGGGTGTTTAGGGGTAAACTGAACGAGAGTCTATACATAAAAATTCAGGGGTAAAATGAATAAGAGTGCATAGTTCAAGAAGAATTCATGTAATTAATCCAATGATAAAGGGCTAAATTGCAACACAACTAAAACTCTAGAGGTGCCATATCAGCACCATTTTGATTAATTTTAGGCACCATTTGTGCTAAAATTTCATTTTTAATTTCTAGAGGTGCCATATCAGCAAACAAAAAAAAAATATCTAAAGATGATATTTCTTATATTTGAATTACAATTCATACTTTGTTTTAACATTATTTACCATTTTTAAATAAAATTTAAAATTTATAAAGGGTCATTTGAAACTTACATTAGTTGGAGTTTTCTAATTTTTTAAATCCTTTTATTTAAAAGTAAACAAATTTAACTATTCACGTATCCAAATATATAATTTAAAAGTATACAAATTTAACTATTCACATATTCAAATATATATTTCATTTTCAAAAAATTCAAATTTTAAAAATCTATAACTTTCTTATTTCAAGTCAAAATGATGTGATTTTTTTTTTCAAATTACATGATGATATAACAAGATCAATATTTTTATTTTTTCTAACATATGTCAAGTTTTTATACTATTTAACTATCACAATTCATTTTTAGCCTAACATATATTTTTTAAATATTAAGGTTTCTTTTAGGAGAAATATTGCAATGAGAACCTTTAGGATGAAAACATTTGAATAAAACCATTTTGAATAGAAATATTTAGCACCGTAAAAAAAATTTAAATGAAAAAAAATGCTAGCGCTAATGAGACAACATTTTACAACATTTCATATTATTTCAAAATGTTGCTTCCCAAACACCCATTTAAAATGTTGAGAAATGAAAACATTTTGAAATCTTGAAAAATGGTTGAAACAAACGAAGAATTTAATCAAAACATTTATGAAATTCTAACTCCGTTGATGTTCCAAATGCCCCTAAGATTTTTCATCTAAGAATTATGAACCAAATTGGGGTAACACACTATTTTTTGAACTTGAGAGTGAAGGAATTCAAACTCTTCGGCTTTGTTTAGCGTATAAGTTTAACTTCAACTAAACTGTACTTTTTTATATTAGTTTTTGTCTTTTTCTGAAAGTCAACAAAATTTATAACTAGTTTTTGAAAAGTTAACCAACTCCAATTTAAAAATTTCATCTCAAACCAGCGAACTAAACGCAAGTAAATTTTTTTGAAGGAATGAAGTGTTAAACTACTGCTAGATTATGCCATTAATCATAACAGATTTTACGTTCCCAAGGAAAACCATCTCAACTCAATTAAAAACAAGGGGTAAAAATAGTTGTGTGAATAATATAATATTATTTTATACCTGACTCCACTAAAAGATGAAAGAGTTCAATATTATCAAACATTGTTAAAAAAATTGTTAGATTAGTCCATGAATTTTTAACTTTGTATAACTGTGGTCCCTGAACTTTTTTTTTTTGTAGCAGGAATGCTCTTAAATTTTTAAAATATTGTTACAATAGTCATCTACGTTAATTTTTATACGGAATTTCTTACTAACAGATTTCGTTTAAAAATTAATAAAGATGACTATTGTAACAATGTTTTAAAAGTTTACGGATATTTTAACTATAAAAAAAAATTAGAGATCAAAATTATATAATATAAAAAAGTTAAAGGCTATGTTTGGTGATTAAGTTTGAACTCAAAATTTTTATCTCAATTTTTATCTTTTTTTGAAAATTTTTTTATCTTTTCTAAAAATTCAACAAAATTTTTTAACTCAAACTTAAAAATTCTATCTCATTTCAAACTCAACTCATTTAGCAATCGGACCCAAAGACTAAATGAATAATTATACAAAGGGTGGGATAAAAAGAATCACGGAACGTACATTCGTACGGATAGTAACGGGGTGATGTGATAAACCGGTCAGTATCAAATAAATATCCAGCGTCCGATTCACGCTAATCTTCCATTTTCCCGCCAAACCCACTCCTCTCTTCAACTTACCTTCTCTAGTCTCTGCCTCACTCGTGGCTTGGGTTCGCTTCTTTTCCTCGGGGTTTCTTCTCCCGCAAGGAAATAAAACCCTAGAACCAGACCCACACCATGGACGATCCTATGTCCATGTTTATCGAGCGTCCGAAAGCCGGTATCGTCAAGAAGATCCGCCTAGAGAACTTCATGTGCCACAGTAATTTGGAAATCGAGCTCGGTGATCGCGTAAACTTCATCACCGGTCAAAATGGAAGCAAGACTCTCTTTCTCTCTCTCTCAATTGGTTCTTGAATGGAATTCGCAAATGGCGAATTTCTGGATTTCTAGGGTTTAGATTCCTTTGGGGGTTTTCCTTGAATTAAATTTTTTGAATTTATTCTTCAAAAAATTAGATTTTTCTAAGATTTTTTTTTTTTTTTTTGGTTTTTGGGTAGGTGGTAAGAGTGCGATACTCACTGCTCTGTGCGTTGCATTCGGGTGTCGGGCAAAAGGAACTCAGAGGGCGTCAACGTTGAAGGATTTTATCAAAACTAATTGCGGGTTTGAGTTACTTTTCCTCTTTCCTAAACCGCTTTTGACTATTAATTTTTCAAGGATTAAGGAGAAAAAGTTTGATTCTTTGTGTTAGAAACCAGAATATATTTTCTTAGTATTTTTTTCTGGTAATTTTTTTTATTTGCAGTTATGCCCTTGTCCATGTTGAAATTAAAAATGAAGGGGATGATGCTTTCAAGCCACAAATATACGGCGATGTCATAACTATAGAACGGAGGATTACTGAATCCAGTGGCTCCACTGTGTTGAAAGATCACCGAGGTTAAAATTATTTTTGCTTTTAAGGACTTTGTCCCCTCATAGTAGTTTGATCATTACGTTTCTCCTACTTATTAGTAAAGGAATTGTCTTTATGATATATAATTACATGTTCAATAATTCGAGACGTTAAGATATCTGTTTAAATTTTCTGGTGGCTGTTGTTTGGTAATTCGAAGTGATGAACATAGTAAGCCTATAACCACATTTTTCGTAGTTTAATTTGGTCTACTTTAATTTTATGTTGTTTCTAATACATTTCTCTTTCTGGTTAATGAGGTGAAATTATTGTGGCAAAATTTTTGTTACTAATTTTCTATGCTTTCTACTGTTTGCTACGTTTTTTTGAAAATTTATAGCTTATTTACCTCATTGGTTTCAAAGAAATACCTGTACCAATATTTCTAGAGTTGGTATTAAAGGTTCACAGATTTCTTTTTCATACCTTTTAAAGTAAGGAGGTAATGAAGCATTGCAGATGGGAGTGAGTTAGGTGTAAACAGACACGTAGAAAATTATAGCCCTTTGGCCTGAAAGTTCCAATTTCGCCATAATCAGTTAGGAATGAGTGCATTTTTTTAACATTCACAGAAATGCAGACAAACCAAAACAACTAGCTTTTACATACAACGGATTAAGTTGTGGATGTCTCAATAGTAGTGATCTTATGGGAGAATATCCAGATGTTATTCTAAGTCACCATACTTTAGTGAAGTCCTTATGCTATTTTCAACTGTTTTCTGCTCATACTCCCCCCCCACCTCCCCTTCCCTTCAACAATATGCAAATAGACTCTTGTAGAATTGATTCTTGAGGTTGTGGTGTTGACTTGATCTTTTCCTTTGTGGAATGTGACAGGAAAGAAAGTTGCTAGTAACAAAGACGAGCTTCGCGAGCTAGTAGAACATTTCAATGTGAGTGTTTATGGGATATTTGCACTTGCTTTGTTTGGTCGTCTTATAAGAGAACATTGGGATGCTATTCTACATTGAACTGCTTTACATTGTGCAGATTGATGTTGAGAATCCATGCGTAATAATGAGTCAAGACAAAAGCAGAGAATTCTTACATTCTGGAAATGACAGAGATAAATTTAAGGTAGTGTGATAGTCTATTGAGTTTTCATATTGTGAGTGCTACTCCAACAATGATATTCTGATACTCGTTGTTCAGTTCTATTTTAAGGCCACACTTCTTCAGCAAGTTAATGATCTCCTGGAAAGTATTGATCACCGCTTGAAGACTGCGGATGGTATCGTTTGTGAATTAGAGGACTCACTGAAACCAATAGAGAAGGAACTAAGTGAATTGCAAGAAAAGATTGAGAGCATGAAGCATGTTGAAAGAATTACTCAAGACTTGCAAGAGTTAAAGAAGAAGCTCGCTTGGTCATGGGTATATAAAGTAGATGGGGAACTCCGGGAAAAACTTGGAGGTATGGAAAGGATGAAAGATCGTATACCTATTGTTCAAGCTAAAATTGACTTTAAAAAGGTGAGGGAACTCATGCAACATTTCAGATATCTTTATCCTCCAATGGAATTTGTATTGCTCTTTCAAGAATTTTGTTATATTTTCAAAGGCTGTACATGAGAAAAGGTACTGCACTTTGAAATGCCAAAAAAATCTAAGCTCGGTTTTCCAGTTAATCTTTCTTTATGCTGTTTTTGTCAGTTTTAAGAATTTATTTCTTCTATCAATCGGATTTTTCATACCTTTGCTAGGTTTCTAGTTAGTTTAAGTACTCATAGCTTCTTGCATCGGTCTTTTATTACTCTAATTATAACATGATTAACAGGGAGTTGCTGAAGGTTGAACCGTAAGCTAATTAATTATTTTATCAAATATATGATTTGTAGCTTAACACACGTGATTTAATTTATTTTACAGCGTGCATTGGATGAACTAAGGCAGCACCTAGATGAGAAGAAAAATCAAATTGCACACATGTTGGAAAAGACATCTGAAGTGAGGAGAAAGAAGGACGAACTGAAAGAGACATTGTCCTTGGTTTGTTACAACAATCATCCCTTCTTTTTTTCACCCCCTCGTGTTTTATTTTTTTAAAGCTATCTGAATTAAGCTTATCTTGCCGCTTTTTTCTTATCGTTTTCCCTTGTGTTATTAAATTATTTGAAAAGATTGATGAAAGATAGCTCTTTTCAGAAATCATGTTTGTCACGCTTGAGATGATAGTATCAAAAATTCTGCTGAAGATGGATTTTTCATGTCGTTATTATGTTACTCATTACTTCAATTCTTTTCCTTCTCTCATCTCATTACTATTCGATTCTTTGAAACTTCTGTGCTTATTTGAATTGCTTATTTGCTTGTTAAAATATAAATTAATTGGATTTATTTTTCTTTACCTTACTGATGCAAATTTCTTTTTAGGCTTCAAAAGAGAAGTTTGAGCTAGAACAAGGTTGTAAGCGCAATGTTGCTGAGATCCAGAAGCTGGAGAAGGATGCTAGGTTTCTTGAGCAACAATTGCAGGAAATGCACGAGCAGCATGTAAAAGATACACAGGTTTGTCTATTTGCTATGACATGTCATAATAAAACTTAAAAAGAAGCTGCATGTGTGTAATTGAAGAGGATCGCGACAAAGTAATAACATGAACGTAATTTGTTTTTATCTTATTGGATTTCAAATGTAAGATATGTGTTATATTTTTATCAGGCTGAAGAATCTGAAATAGAGGAGAAGCTGAAGGAACTCCAATTTGTGGTTGATGCTGCTGATTCTGAATTTACAAGGTTAAAAAATATTTACAATCTCTGTTGACTATTCCTTGCCATCCACAGAGATTTAAATCCTAGTTAGCCTAATGATATTCCAGGTTGAAGCAAGAAGTGAGTGAATTATCAGAATGTGTGAACCAGGGGATGGCTGAAATCCGACAAAGAGCTGAGGAGGTCTGTGGTGTCTAGTGTTTGACTTGTTAAGAGACTTGTCATTGTCTAGTGTCTTATGTGTATGTTATAATGAATGACTTGATAGAACTGATAGGTTTGTTCATGTGTTTAACAAATTTCATTTCCCACAAGCGGTTTAGTGCCCTTGACTCATTATCATTAAATGTTGGTTTCTTAGATCGGGGGTTTTGAGAAGCAGTATCGTTTGTTGTCAACTAGAATTCGTGAGCTTCAGCAAAATCGCACCAACAGGGTGAGACACTGTTTATTTTAGTGCTAGATGCTTTAGCAACATTGGAGCCTTTAATGTTGACAACCATAAGGGTCAATCATGAAATAATCTTCGATAACAGGTTACTGCTTTTGGTGGAGAGAGAGTTATTAACCTGTTACGGGAAATCGAGAGACGCTATCGGAGATTCAGAATGCCACCAATTGGTCCAATTGGTTCTCATGTGGTAGGAGTTTATAATTTTTTTGGTTGACATATCAAGTTAAGTAGATTAGCATAGGTATAAAAGTATCTATATCTATGCAAAGCTACTGAGCTTGATTGTGATAAAACCTATGCTATTTGATTTTTGTCATTCTGCTGCGGTGTTTCAATCCTAAGGGAGGGTTTTTCTCCTCCATATTTGTTGCTTATTACATAAGGCTCCCACCTATATGGTGAAAAAAATAGAAATGATTAATCATTGGTAGTTTTTTCTGGCTGAATTCTCTTCTTTGAAGATAATGTTTTTGTCATTAATTTTAGTGAGTGATCTAACATTTTATTACTTAAGTTTGTTCATTACTCTTATGAATCCAAGTTGTCTTTTTGAGGGGTCACTGCTTTTTATGTGGAGTGTTACAACGATGCGGCTTGAACTTCCTTTTGTTTCTGTTTCATTTAGTATCTCTTATATCTTCTGTTCCTTTTTCTTTTGGGTTTCTATTAGCCATTGGCATATCTTTTAAAATTCGTGGGAAAATTAACTCAACTAAAATGCCCCATTTGTCATTTTCTTCTCAACTGAATTTGCAGTTGTCTTTAGATATTTTCTTACTTATTTTTGTCCAACATGAATTAGTTACTTTTGGAATTTTAGTCAATGCTTACAAACAAATAAAGTTATCAAACCAACCAACCTTGGGCAATGGGTGTCGGGATATACTAATATTTTAGTAATTAGCAGTTCCTAGTTACTGTGATGAGCTATATTTTATTCTATTCTTTTTTCAGTTTCACCTCTTTCCATGTCTGAATAAATCCGATTTAGAATGGTCAACGGTGAACTCCTCTTAATTGACACTCTGTATTTTTGTTTTTTTGGTTAAGCATACATGATGCACCGACTATCGTTGCTGGGAAGGGTTTGATAATCGTTCTTCATGGAAGTGCTAAAACTTGCTTAACTTGGGATTAAACATACTGCTGCGTTTAAGATTTATGATTGTGTTCTTGATTGCGAGATTTAGTGATATGAAGGAGAATCATGATAATGTTTCTCACAAAAACTTGCTCATGCCTCTAATTTAATGATTGCAATTTGTTTCTGTAGACTTTGGTTAATGGTGATCGGTGGGCCTCTGCTGTCGAACAGGCCCTTGGGAATTTGCTCAATGCTTTCATTGTAACAGATCATAAGGATTGTCTTCTTTTGAGGGCATGTGCAAAGGAAGCAAACTATAGCTACCTTCAGATCATCGTATATGATTTCTCAAGACCAAGGTATCTTGGTAATTTATTATTTACCAACTTTCCTTATTTTGGGCTAGTGTATTTGAGGTTATCTGACAAGTAATGTTTCTCTCATTATTATGCATCTACTTTTTCCTGTAGGTTGAATATCCCACGTCACATGCTTCCTCAAACAAACCACCCAACTACTCTTTCAGTTCTTCAATCTGAAAATCACACTGTTTTAAATGTGTTGGTTGATGTGGTAAATTTAACATTTTTTATCCATTCCCTACCTCTTAGATTTTTTTGGACTATTGTTATGATACATATCATACATACATATATGTATATATATATATGATGATATTTATTTTGGCCTGGTTTTCCTTTTTAAGATTTTACTCTCTCGGATATACTCTGCTGCCCAAAACGGGGAGAGAAAATAGTTGTCTGTGTCTGCCAAGTTCTTATAGTTATATTTCCAGGGTAATGCTGAGCGGCAAGTCCTTGTTCAAGACTATGATGCTGGAAAAGTTGTTGCTTTTGATTCGTGGAAGAACTCAAATGTGAAGGAGGTCTACACATTGGACGGCTATAAAATGTTAGAACTTGATTCCTTGTCTTTCCAGCCAAAAAATAATAATAATAACATTAATTAAATCTTCATTCCTTGTCGATAAAGATGCAATTTATTAATTTTTTGTGTTTCATATAGCGAAAGTATCTACCAGTCTGAAAAAGTGATTCACACCTCGTTAAAAATAAGTGAAAATATAATGCTTATCTGTTCCTTCACGGTCTGGTTGGGCATATGTTCTCAAGGATTGTGATGGTTATGTAGTGCCAGTTACCTGCGAGTTTTGCAGTCTTCTTGATGATTTGTAATGCCTTTCAGCTTATGATACTGGGTGAAAAAATAAAAGCTGCAGGAATGAAATGATGCACACAAGTTAGAGGTTATGCCTGTTAAGCAAGTTGGTGATCCATAAGCCTTAATCATATCCAGCTAGACTATGCTTCATTATTTCTTGTAAACTAACTTAAACTTGGACAAAGATAATTAGTAAGAGCCTAAGAGGCTGAATGATTTAAAAATTTCTGCCATTTGTTCATTTTCTTTGCCATTCTGATTTAAGTTTAAGCAAGTTTACTTGAAGTAACACATCTTAATCTAGCTGGATACTCAAGCTTATGAACGACCAGCTTACCTAGGGGATATTGTTGTTCATGCAATGTAAACAAAGTTAGTGCCAGATGGATTATTTATTCAGATTTTAATGCTCATAGCTGGTGGTCCTCTTCAGTTAACTTTAAGCTAAAGTGTGATGAGTCTCTCTCTCTCTCTCTCTGTGTATTATTTTATTTCTCTGTTCAACATTAGCAGTTGCAAGTGTAAGCACGGCTTGTGAAAAAAAAGGCCTTCAGCGGTATCTTTAGGCTCTATCATTTTGATTTGGTTCAGAATCACTCCTCTTTTTTTTCAAAGAAGGTGACCGTACATTTCTATTTCCTTTCTAGGTTCTCTCGTGCTTCTGTTCAGACTATCCTTCCCCCACCCCGAAATAGAAATATGAGAGGTCCACGCCTTTGTAGTTCCTTTGATGAGCAAATCATGGATATTGAGAAGGAAGCTTCAGAGGTAAAAGAACAAGCTCAAGAATGCAGGAGGATGAAAAGGGAAGCTGATGAACAAGTTCAAAAACTTCAAGAAAGTGAACGAAGTGCCAAGGTAACTTCCCCCCTCCCCAAACTATTTTTTTGGTGTGAGTATATGCATTGTTTATTTTTATTATTTTATTTTTTTGGGGCCAATCTAGTTCAGGTGGACATATCAGTATCACGCTGAGATGGTCGGACAGTTTGATTTGTAATTTAGTTTGTTTTTATTTATTTATTTTTTTTCATTCTTTGAATTCATGGATGTCGTAGCAAATGCTACTTGAGCCTGATTACTCGCAACAGGAAGATCCAATATCTGTTCCTATTTTTGTGACTGGCTCACCTTACCATGTACATACATATATATATATATATATATTTTAACATAATTTGTTTCTCCGTTTGGATTTTCTTTTACCTGATGCACCTCTACTTATTTTCTTTAATTCATTTTAGTTCCTTTCATCTTTCATCCTTTTTTTTTCCTGTCTCTCGTATAATTTCTTATCTAATAAGTATGTTTTTGTTACGAAGGCACCCTTTAATGTTCGACTCTAGAGTTCATCCCATGATAAACATAAGTTCTTTCAATAACACCCGAGCTGAAAACATAATAAAAGTTGTGTTTAAGGATCCTCAAGTAGGCGGTGGTGGAGCCACTTGAGGATGACTAAGCTGCCTACGCTGACTTTTTTGTTATTAAAAATAACTTAAAAAAATATATGCTTTTCGAATTTGACTCTACTGAGATGTGGTGTTTACGTGTATGCCTCCACTGAGCTTAGACCTTTCACATTTTGAAAAAATATGCCGAAGTAGAAGGCTGGCACTGCCGCTCCATGTAGGTAGATGATTTTCTCGACCTGAGTATTGCCATATTGGAAAAGAGGTTAAACCTGTTCCATCTATTATCTTATCTGTTGGTGACATAGGGTAGCAATTTATACTACCATTACCGCTTTATCACCATATCATTTCATATTACACGATCAATAATTTGCTGCTTCTTTCTTTTTGATGTATAGAGGAGGTGTCAGGATGCAGAGCGTAATTTGGTTTCAAAGAGACTAGCACTGCAAGATTTTAGGAAGTCTATTGTTGCCGAAGCTAGTGCAACACCTGCGACCTCTGATGAGCTCCATCGAGATATTTCAGTTTGGTCCAGAATACCTTTGAATTATATTTTGAAAATATCCTTTCACCATGTTGTAGAGAAATTTTCTAAAGTATGTTCACGTTTTCTGTTTTATGCTTTTGTAGAAAAAACAAGAGCAGAAGCAACAAAAGGAGGAACGGTTGGAAAAACTCCAAGTTAGAATGAGTCAAGCTGAAGCCAATGTCAATCAGCTTAGAGAATCATTTGAAAATTTATCCAGTGAGTTATCAGTATGATACTTTTGAATACATGGTTCAAATATAAATAATTGCAATACTAAGTGTTTTCCTTTCTACATGATAAAAAATATATAAATTAAAGAATCAGCAAAGGAAGAAATCGATGGTTTTGAGAAAGCAGAGAAAGATCTTATGCAGATGGAAGAAGATCTACGTGCTGCAGAAGCGGTCTCGTCCTCTTTGTCTTAACTTCTCTTTCTTTCAGTGGTTCAATGTTTCTTAGTTTTGGAATTTAGAGTATGCTAATACGGAACAGTCATCTATTTTTTCAGGAGGAAAAACACTATGAAGTCTTAATGAACAAGGTGCTTGCTGAAATAAAGAAGGAAGAGGCAGGTTATCAGGAACTCGTGGGCCTGCGTAAGGTGTTACTATGTCCTTGTCTTGATATTATTTTCTGTAAAATTCAAGTATAGTTTGTTGAAGAAGCTTCTACAGAGACTTAACTGGACATGGTTAGTTTGATGACCTCTCCGATGATTTTTTAGTAATTTAGCTGGAAAATATTTGTGGTTTTTAGTAATCCCGTTTCTTTGACCTACACGTATGCTACTCTTTGAATTTTGAAAATGCTTTCAATGAACAAACCATAAATACTATTGTTTTGGTATCAAGTAGCTGAAGTTTAATTACTGCAGGAAAATTGCCGAAAAGCTTCCATTATTTGTCCTGAGAGTGACATTGAAGCTATAGGTGGTTGCAACAGTAGCACGCCAGAGCAGCTCAGTGCCCAAATAACCACCCTGGATCGGAGGCTTAAGCGAGAGAGCCCGAGGTATTTATGTAATCATCTTTGTTTGTTGTATCTTATGAGGAAGCTTAACTTTTGTTTCAAGTAGTATGCTTTCCCCTTTCAGCTAAAAAAAAGTACGTTTTTCTCATTGTAAACTATTTCTGCAGAGTTTCTGAATCTATCGATGACCTCAAAATGTTGTATGAGGAGAAAAAGAACAAGATTTTGGGAAAACAGCAGAAATACAAAGCTTCTCGGAAAAAGTTGGATGTAAGTAGAATGGTTTTTACGACCTGGGTATGTGGGTTAAAGGCACCCCCTTTGTTCTTGTATTTTACATTTTATACACACACACACACACACACACACTCATGCAATAGCATAGGTTAAAAGGCACTTAAATAAGCGTTAATGATATTTTCTTACATTATTGCTCTTGCTATTAGAGGATTTTCTCTAAGTGCTTGTAATTGGTAATGAACACTCATTTATAACTTTTTCGTACTCCCCATTGAAAATTAGGTCATTTTTAACGTTAAATGTTTGTGAAATTTGATGTAAACATGTGGGGGATTTTGTTGTTGTTGCTCTCCATAAGTAGTCGAGTAGTGAAATTTGATGTAAACATGTGGGGGATTTTTGTTGTTGCTATGGTTTGATTTATGTTTGGGGTGTGGAAACTTGTTTCATTTGTACTAGATTTTTTTTAAAGCCTCCATTTTGTCATTAAGAGTTTCATGCTTTCTGTTTTCAATATGGAAATTATAGGTTCTTCTAAAAGCCCTAGACTCGCGTCGAAAGAAGGTTGTCCGGAATGCTGAATTGTCAAGGCGGCAGCTAACACGAGAGTACGAATTACTATCTTCTCAATAGTAGTCTACTCTTTTTCTCATTCGTTGATATTCTTCATTTCAAAATGCACATCTTTAATAGTCCCCTTGATGCTTCCATTAGATTTAATAGTCATCTCTCAAACAAAGGGGTCAGTGGACATATCAATGTAAATTATGAGGAAAGAACTCTCTCTGTTCAGGTAAGGACCTCATATTTCCCCCGATGGCCTTGGTAAATTTAAAGACGTCACCATTCAGTCAACTAGTTCATTCTCACTACTTCCACATTTGTTTCACTTCTTTAACAGGGCAGCTTTCTGGGTTATGATGTGTCTGCATGTTTTTTTTTTCCTTTTTACTGTCTCTGTTTGAACTTATCACAACTATTAATTTAATCAGGTAAAGATGCCCCAAGATGCCTCGAGTAGTGGTGTTCGTGACATTAGAGGACTTTCAGGTTTTCTTTTCTGCATACTTGTTATCAGTCTGTCCAACTTGTTTGTTATTAAAGGCTTAATCATGTATCTTTAAATTGCATTTTGTTTTTCTGAAGCTAAATTGCTTTGCTTTAGAGAGAGAGAATTCAAATTACCATTAGGACTTCGTTATGCTTTAACTCAGATTAATTGGAGTTATATTCTTCCAAGTTGGAATTTCTATGACTTTTTCTTGTAATAAAGCACCTAATCTCCTTGGATGTTGTCATTGGTTACCCCCAATACCCCCGAATTGAAGCTATTTAGAGTTAAATTCTATTATGTTCCAGCTATAAAGTTTATTCATATTCCCTCTATCAAGCGGGTGAAATGACAAAAATACCTTCTTCCTTTATATGTGACATCTTTTGGAATTGTGTTGACCAACTGATCCTTTATATTGGTTTGTGTCAGGTGGGGAACGCTCTTTTTCAACATTGTGCTTCGCTTTGGCTCTTCATAATATGACAGAAGCTCCATTTCGAGCAATGGATGAGTTTGATGTGTTTATGGTACGAACTTAATTAGTGTACGCTAGTGCTACGTGCATAAATGTGGATATATTTCTTCTTGCCTTGATTGTTTCTATCTTCTCTTGTCTAGTTTTTATCCTTTAAATGATTGAAAATGCATCTCACTACAATTTCCATGCTTTGCGTATTTTCTTCAGGATGCTGTAAGTCGGAAAATTAGCTTAGATACTCTTGTTGATTTTGCTCTGACTCAAGGATCCCAATGGATATTTATTACTCCTAATGACATCAGGTATGGGATAAGTATGATATGTTGATTCCTCTTTTCCACCTTTTTTTTTTTGGGTTTCTGCGATTGCTTGTTGTCACTTTAAACTTGCATTGTTGATATTGCATCCTATCTAACCTGCATATAACTTTTCCCTTGGGTAAGTATGGCCCAGTTGGTCCCATGCAATTGTCCTTTACCGGGGCCTTGTTTCGTTGTTTGCATATGTGTTTTACATGTGAATAAGATACGATTGTTTTTTTTCTGCCATCGCCAGTTCACAAACTAGCTGAAGCCACATTTAGTTAGCAAAGCCAGGCTTTATTGGAAAACTGAATATTTGGTTTCAAGTTCCGCCGATGTACCTTTTGTTGAACAGAGAGTTATGCAATTTGTGGAGTGATAACTTTGTTTTTTCCAACTGATGCTTTTGATACAGTATGGTAAAGCAAGACGAGAGGATAAAGAAGCAGCAAATGCCCGCTCCTCGTTCTTGAGTAGCCGGTCAAATCCACTGTTTACAGGGCTATGCCAAGGCCTACTCATGCATTTTGATCAAGTGGTCAGTGTACCTTTGCTCATGCCATCTTCAAGCAGACCAACTTAACTTGTTGAAGTATGGATTTCTTTTGTTTTTCTAGAAATGAATAGCAAGAAGTGTTTTGTTAAAGCTTGTTCATATGTTTCTTATTTTGCCATGTACATGGGGATACTTTCTCGTCATAGAAAAATCACCTTGTTTATAAATTATCTAGTTAATATTTGAGAGCCAGAAATTGAAGACCGGGTAAAAATGCATTCAATTTATTTGAATCATAATATTTTTGCTTGCTTTAAATTTTTAAATGCACGTGGACTTTGGTGACGTCCTATAGACGGGGAATTTTAATATATGCAGTAGGATGGTCATTGATTGTTACTTGAATGTTGGATATATTACTGAGGATATATATAATATATATATATATATATTTTGGGTGGGTAAACATGCTTTGTTGACGTCATTGTCGTCTTCTCTGTTAGTTTCAATATCAGATTGCTGTCAGTTTTGAGTCTACGTCGTTCATTTAGGTTGTTTTCTTTTCAATATTTCGGCTTTCATATTTTGTGCTGTGTCGTTTTCTCGGACTATATTGAAGGTATTGCCGTTTTCGTGAAAAATCGGTACGTTTTTTTTTTTTTTTTCGTCTGTTATTTTTCAAATGACGTTTTATTGTTGTTTTCCTATCTCCTCTCGCTTATCAAGTCGATATTGTTTATGCTTTATATAAAGGTTGCTTTTCATGCTGTCTCGTTTTTCTAGTCCATGTAAATTTAGGTTATTGTCGTTTTCCATGTCTAAGTCGTTCATTTAGGTTGTTATTTAGATTATTGTCGTTTTCCATTCAACCGTCGTTTATTTGGATAATTATTGCCTTTTTACAAGTTCACTCGAAGTAATTGTTTATTTAGGTTATCGTCGTTTTATGTTGCCTATAAGGAACTCTCTCTCTCTCTCTCTCTCTTTTTAAACTTGAATTAGCAGTAATTTAATCTTGCTTTTATCAACCAAAAACTTCATTTTGGTCTAATTCCCACCAACTTAAATAACAAAAAACTAAAATCTAGAAAACTAATAAAATTTCATACATATTTATTTATTCCTATAGTAAAGTTCTCTTAAAAAAAAAATAGTAGAAATTGAGTAGTGGATACTTATTTAAAAAATAGTCAATTTTTTTTAAAAAAAATAATCGATAATGAATAATTAATTAATTAAATTAATTAATTAAATGATCAATTATTTTTAATAAAAAAACAGCAAACTTTAATAATTTTATCAAAATTTGAGACATTAAAAAAGAACTTAAATCGTCTTTTTCGTGTTCATACGCAATTTCGAACTTCTTGTCTTTTTCTTTTACTTTGTCGTTTTGTCCAGTCTGTTGTTGATTGACGTTATTATTGTGTTTCCATATTTTTGCTTCTTCTTCTTCTTCTTCTTCTTCCAATGAGACAATTGTTGTTCGTATGTTGTGTTGTTTTTTCATTCGATGACATTCACTCAAGTTAAAGCTCGTTTTTTTCCTTTCCTAAATGCACCTAGCGTTCGATATTACCTTAACTTTATTTTAGAACTCTTATTCATCAATTTGCTATGTGACATTAGGTATATGGTGATGTGAGTGAAAATTAGACTCATCTTTTGAATAAAAATACATTAGGAACTTTCTTTTTTGTTAATGAAACCTGAGATTTCCAATATAACAAAAGGGATTGGGTTAGAACTGTTGATCCTTTTTTTTAGGGGGGAAAAGTTGTCGTTTTCCTACACGTCTCTTTTATTCAAGTGATTGCCATTATGTTCTTTGTTCAGTTAATCGTTGTTCTCTCTGTCGATGTCGTTTATTTAATAGATCGTTGTTTCCCTAGTTCTGGCTTTTATCCGTTCATATTATTTACTATAGATTTTTGTTATTTTTGAATTTCATGTCGTAGAAGTTAGTTCTTTTTCGTGTTTTTGTTGTTTTTGCATGGATATCGTTTATTCATTCAAATCATCGTCGTTCTATGCCACTGCCAGTCTTCTGGTGGATTTTCCTATCTACGCTATTGTCGTCTTAAAGTTTGACGTAACAGTTATGAAGTTTGATTGAGTTAATTGTCGTTTCTATTTCGTTCATGGTGTTGCATAACTCATTGTCGTTTATTTTTGTTTTTCAAGATTTGTCATTTTGTGGTGTATGGTGTTGCAGAACTCATTGTCGTTTGTTTTTGTTTTTTCAAGATTTGTCATTTTATGGTGTATAATGTTGTGTTGTTTATTGTGTCGTCGATGTTTATTGCTATCGTTTCCAAATCAGTGTCGTTTGTTGAGGTTACTCGCTCATGTTTGATGTGGTTTAATGTTATTGTGGTGTCGTTCAGCTGAGGTAATTCTCGTTTTTAGTTCGTGCCTTTGTTATATTAATAGCGTTTATTGCCGTTGACGTCACTTTAATCTTGAGTCTTTTTTTTTTTTTTTTATGTCGTTTCTTTATTTTTGTCGTGTATGTAACATCTGTATTACACAAGCACTATCATATTTTCAAAATTCCACTAAATACGTATTAGACGCATTTGATACACGAATGCGTATTTTTCAATTAAAAAAATCATTTTAGCACTTCTATTTTCTAATTTGAAGTGTATAAATTTTTTTCAAATTCAAATTTCTTCTAAATATTCTGTTCCTCTCTCATTTTCAAATATCAATGACGTGTTATGGGAGTTATAATTTTTACTAATAATCTTAGAATAGTAATCAAAATTAATAAATTAATTTTAATAATTTAAATAAAACAAAAAATATTATAATGATACACGATTGCGTATTTTTCAATTAAAAAAAAAATCATTTTAGCACTTTTATTTTCTAATTTAAAGTGTATAAATTTTTTCAAATTCAAATTTCTTCTAAATATTATGTTCCTCTCACATGTTCAAATATCAATGATGTGTTATGTCAGTTATAATTTTTATTACTAAATCTTTGAATAGTAATCAAAATTAGTAAATTAATTTTAAAAATTAAATAAAACTAAAATATTATAACTTCTAATGAAAAGATGATAATTCATTTAGTTTATGTTTGGAACAACTTTAGATGTAGTTTTCATTATTCGAACTTTAAAACTCCCAAATCTATATTCCACTTTCAAAAGCCCATAACTTTTTATTTTAACTCGAAAAGAGATGTTTTTTTTTTTTTTTTTTTTTTTCCAAATCGTACTTAAAAAAAGAGATGAATGAAATAAGAACCAAATTTTATATATTTTTTAATACATTTTAAATTTGGATTATTTACATAAATATCTAAATTGAAAGCTATGATTTAAAAAATGTCAATTTTTTCAGTTATTTAAATAAATGTCTAAATTGATACTTATAAAGACCATATTACCATTTTATCAAGAATTGAAACTAAACAAATAAAGAATTGATTAAAAAAGGAAAGAAAAAATCTCTAAAAAAAATTTGTAAAACTAAACAAATCTTTTATAAAAAGAAAAAAAGAAAAGACCATTTTACTTGCTTTATTATAAAGAATAAAAAAAAGACCATAACTGATATTATTTGTATGATATATGAAAAACAATCATTATAATAAATAATTAATCATTAAAGTAAAATTCACAATGAATATATAAAAAAATTATATAGATGTTATAAAGAAATTTGAAACACTTTAAAACCGAAAAAAAAATCATAATGATATAGTAATAATCAGAAAGAAAAAGACATAATAATGATATAATAATATCATAAAGAAAAAAAGTCTAACACATTTAAAAAAAAACATCATCATAATGATATAGTAATTATCATAAAAAAATAAATAATTTCATCATATATTTAAATTTTAGAAACTAACTATTAAAACAACGCTAATCATAATAAAAAATAAACAAATTAATACAATAATGTTACAATTATTATAAAAAACCTAAATCATACTAAAAAAAAAATAGGTTTCTAAAAAATCTAATCATCTTAAGAAACATGTTTATAGATATGGGATAGAAACCTAATCTTAGAAAACCCATCACTAATTGAAGAAATATGTTTGAAGAAATATGTTCAGACCAAGTGACAGAACTCTCTGTGAGTTGGGCTACATAAAAGATCTTATTCTAAAATGGATGTAGCTTAACAAATGCTCAATGCAGGTTGAACTCTATGGAATCTAAGCCTCACTACCCTCTTAGAGCGTTACAAGGAATTTTAAAAACCTTAATTATACTAATAAGTCATCACTATAATAAAAAAAAAAAAAACTAATCATTAAGATAAAGATACAATAATGATAAACAAATAAAGAAAAAAAATATGAATTATAAAGAAATAAAAATGATGTTAAATATAGTATAAGGGCGAAAAAGGTATTACAAGCAATTATTTTTTAAAAAAAATGAAAATTTACGCAATATTATCTAAAAATGGAGATATTTTAAAACGAGACTCTAAAAATAGACTTTTTATGTAATTATTTCTTTAAATTTTTACACTACATAGCATAGTTTATTTCCGATACACATATCATATATATATATATATTTCCAAACCACCCTCCAAAACTCTATTTGGATTACAGGTGTGGACCTAATTTTTATCTCAGTTCTTATCTTTTTCTGAAAGTCAATAAAAATTATAATTAACTTTTAAAAAAGTAAATCAATTTTAATATAAAAATTTCATCTTACAACCGTATTCCAAATGAAGGTGAATTATCATTCCAAACAACCCTTACTTGAGGTTTATTATTTTTTATTTTTTTATTTTGGGAGAACCCTTACTTGAGTTGATCCACTTACTTTATAACACTACTTAAGAAAAAAAAAAAAAAAAGAAAAAAAAAAGAAAAGAAATATCCACCCCTAGTTTCTCGAACGACACTAGAAAATAAACAAGTACGAAATTCAAAAAACCTCGGTAAAAGACAAAAAGCGCCCCCAACGGCTTCCTTAAATGATTAGAATATGTTCAAATTCTGCAGAGCTCCCCTCTCGTCACTCGTCCCATTCAAAGCCGTTGTTAATCGCAGAAAAACACTCCACTAGAGAGAGAAACTCAAATCCAGTTCCAGAGAGAGAAAAGCGAAAATCATCACCATGTGATTGCCCAAAAAAAAAAAAAAAAAAAGAAGAAAAAAATAGTAATAAAAAGCTTTGGAAAATGGGATGCAGAGTAGCTGCTTCAGATCAACAAGAAGAAGAAGCAGAGCAACAACGACAACAACAACCGCCGCCTGAAACGATGCCGTTTCCTACCCAGAAACCAAACCCTAAATCCTCATCGCCATCGCCGTCGCCGTCTCTGAAGAAGCGGTGGTCGGACCTCTGGCTGAAGAAGACCGCCATTAACAATACCAACACCAACACCAACACCAACAAAAACTCACTGAATCTCAAGCACGTTGTCTATGCCATGAAGCTCCAATCTTCTCTCTCTTCTTCGCCCAAAAAAACCCTAGACCAGCCTCAAATCCCCAATTTCTCCGACAAGATCAACCGGACCCTCCTCCTCTCCGATGAGACTCTCCTCCGAATCCTCTCGAAGCTTCCCCAGTCGCAGCGCAGCGCCAACTCTCTCGTCTGCAAGCGCTGGCTCTCCCTCCAAGACCGCCTCGTCCGCTCCCTCAAGCTCCTCGACTGGAACTTCCTCCTCTCCGGCCGCCTCACCTCCCGCTTCCCCAATCTCATCAACGTCGACCTTCTTCCCGGCTCTCTGATCTCCGTCCAGAACGCCGACGTCTTGCTCAACCGCAGAACCTTCTCGGTTCACCTGAACTCCCACTTCTCCGAGCCGCATTTCCTTCCGGTCGAGGTTATCGACCGGGGGCTGACCGAATTAGCCTCCGGTTGCCCCAACCTTCGGAAGCTCTCGGTGATCAGTGCCACTGAATTGGGTCTGCTCACCATGGCTGAAGAGTGTTCCACTCTCCAGGATCTGGAGCTTCACCGGTGCAGCGATAACGTTCTGCGTGGCATTGCGGCGTGCGGGAACCTGCAGGTTCTGAGGCTGGTGGGGTGCGTTGATGGGTTTTATGGCTCCGTGGTTTCCGATATCGGGTTGACGATTTTGGCTCAGGGGTGTAAGAGATTGGTGAAGCTTGAGCTCAGCGGGTGCGAAGGGAGCTTCGACGGGATCAAAGCAATCGGGCAGTGTTGCCAAATGTTGGAGGAGTTGATCATCTGTGATCATAGGATGGAAAGTGGATGGTTGGCTGGGCTGTCGTATTGTGAGAATTTGAAGACTTTGAAGTTTGTATCGTGTAGTAGAATTGATGTGAGTAGTTCCGGGCCCGAGGAGTGTTTCGGAGTGTGCCCGGCTCTTGAGAGGTTGCATTTGCAGAAGTGTCAGGTGAGGGACAAGAAGACTGCTAAAGCATTGTTTGTGTTGTGTGGGGCTGTGAGGGAGATTGTTTTGCAGGACTGTTGGGGGTTGGAGAATGATGTCTTCAGTTTGGCCAGTCATTGCAGGTAAAAACAAACCGAAAACCGGTTTTAATTCCTAAATCAATATGACAATTCAGAACTGTTTCGTAATCCTTAGATTCTAAGAAAGTTACTGACTTTTAGATAATCTTTAGTTGTGCAACTGGTATAAATTAGTCATCTTTAGATGACTGAGATATTGATCAATCTGCTTTATTGAAAGGTCTAGAATTATGTATACTAGTGAGAAGCTTAATTTGTGTTTACCATGATGATGACTTGTAGAGACTAATTAAGTGTTGTTTCGTTAGTCGATTAATGCGGGTTAAACGTTATTACAGGAGGGTAAAGTTTGTATCTTTAGAAGGATGCTCATTGGTAACAACAGATTGTCTAGAATCCGTGATCCTTTCCTGGAAGGAGATCGAGAGCCTTCGAGTAGAAGCGTGCAAGAACATCAAGGACAAGGATATCTCACCCACGCTGTCCGCCTTGTTCTCTCTTCTTAAAGAGTTGAAGTGGAGACCCGACACCAAATCTCGGTTCGCATCGAGTGCAGCGGGAACCAGCATAGGGAAGAAAGGTGGGAGGTTTTTCAGGAGGATATTAGACCATAAGTTGCTTCACTTTGATCAAAGTCTACTTCACTTTTAATCTTCATCCTTTGGTTTTATTGATGAACACTAGGAGTCTCAGGGAAACACCCAAGGAATGTAATTGTAGAACACGCCTAAATGCTTCTTTTTAGTTTCTGTTTACGAACTCTAGTGTTTCAAGTACAACAGTACAATGTATAAACATGTTGGCAAAGTTGTAGTTGTACATGTGAAATTTTATGCAAGTTTTGTAGTATACACCGAGTAAGAAAATCAGTGACGGATCCAGAAATTTATTTCGGTGAGATTCTGTTGGACTGAGCCCACGTAATAAAACTAGAAAGTGCTTTCGTATGAGCAAGGTTTCTGGTGTTTTTCTGCAAGTTACTGCATCATGTATTTAATTTTAGAGAGTAGAGACTAGAGATTTCACCTTTAACTTGAAAGGTATTTTTATTTAAAGCAAATCTTTAACGGACCAAAGTCAAGCATTACCCAATAGTCAATTTTCATGAGAGAAAAAGGTAAATAGAGGTTAAAAAAAAAAAACAGATTTTAAAATATTTTTATTTACCAAAAAAAAAAAAAGATTTTAAAGTTAAATATGTTATTTTAAAATACTTCTATAATAAATATGTTATTTATCCTAAATATTATAAAATATGCTTTTTTATCAATATTATTTTTTAGAAAAACGTCTATAATGTTAATTTCTATTAAATTGATTGATTCAAATCAAAATTGAAGTTTTCATTTTTTTAAAAAAATCTCAATAAAAACTTGCTTGGTGATTTTGATTTGAAAAATAAATTGGATAAGAACAGATCACTAAAAAAAAGTAAAGTATTTTGTCGGAGAAAGTATCTTAATGACACAAATTTAAAGATCATTATACAAATATGAGATAAAAAAATTTAATTCTAGATTAATATAACATAAAATTTAAACTAAAATTAACTTAATTTGTGTCATGTTAGTTAAAAGTGAAAAAATATATGTCTATTAATCAATAGATAAAAAAATAATTATTTAAGCAATTTTTTCGGGGGAAAAAAACTTGAACAAACTTGATAAGGTGTTTTTCTATTTTAAATAATTAAAGAAAAAAGAAAAAAGAAAAAAGAAAAAAGAAAAAAGAAAAAAGAACGTATTGGCCAGGATCACCGTCCCGATGACGTGGTTAAAAACAAATAGCTAATGCAAGGAAAGGAAAGGAAAGGAAAGTATAGAATGAGAACCTCGGCCGTGGAACACAGAACAGCTGCCTCTGTTGCCCCGATTCTGCGTTCACTGTCTCTTTTAGAGAGAGAAACTAGAGAGAGATAGAGATAATCGAAGAGTTAGAGAGAGAAACTAGAGAGTGAGAGAGATGAACAAACAGAAGGAAGTGATGGTGCCATGTCCACGCCCCGACGACGGCACCAACGAAGAAGAACAGCACAGCAACCATGGCGGCGACGGGAACGACGCTTCCTTCCCCTCCTCCGTCAGACATTCCTCTCGCAATGCTTCCTCCAAATACGACTTCGTCAAGGTCCTTCCTTTCTCGCTAACCTCGCTGTCTGGTTCCCCAGAAAATTTATCCCTATTTTCCTTCTTTTTAAATTTTTTTAAATTTTTTTTTCCCAATAACAGGTGAAGGTGTGGTTGGGTGATAATGCTGATCACTACTACGTGCTTTCCAGGTTTTTGCTCAGTCGAATGTTGACTGTCACTAAGGTTTCGAATTCGTACCCGTTTCAACCTTTTTTTTTTTCCCCTTCTCCTGTAAATTTCAATTCTTTATTGGTTGTATGAACGAATTTAGGAAAATTCTGAACATGAAATTTCATTTACCAATTACTATGAATGAACTTTATGAGGAAGAGTTTCAGAAATTTTATAAGATAATATTGTTAGTTAAGATTTAAATTGGTTGTTTTATGCTATGAATTGTGGTGATTTCAGATTCCAAATCATGTAGCTATCAAAATCGCTCTCGAGCTCAAGAAGCTGCTCATAGATAACAGCCTCCTGGACGTGTATGTCATGTGCCCATCCATTTTCTCTGTTTTTGTCATATATTTATCTATATATATATATATGTATATGGTTATATATGTTAATAATTTTCAGTGAAGGTTGTTTACTTGAGTTTTTATGTGACCTTGCAGTTCTCAGTCTGATTTGGAAGTTAATCTGTTTAAGGTGTGTCATACTCTTCTGTACTGCTTAAGGAGTGCCCCCTCTTCTGTTATTCAATTTTACAAGAGTTAACCGTGAGGTATGCACAGCTTATGGAGCGACGGGGTTACGAGGAGGAGTACATAAATCGGTACAAGATGATGACCAGGTCAGTTTGCTGCTAATCTAGAACTAGAAAGCAAAAATCTTGATCTTCATTGAAAAACTTTTACATGTACTGAAGTACAGAATAGAGAATAATTATACCAAGGTTGGGATGAGATTCTCTAATTAAACAAAAGGAAAGCAGAAAAGAGTAAATGATTTGGGTAAATTTTACTGCAAGAAATGGATTTTTTTTTCTTCGCAGGTTTCACCATCAAAGAGTGCCACTAGTCATTCTTGTATGTGGAAGTGCCTGTGTTGGGAAGTCTACCATAGCTACCCAACTAGCACAGCGGCTAAATTTGCCCAATGTCTTGCAGGTTCTTATGTGTATCGGTAGATGTTCTCTTTCTTTGTCCGAGTGTATACTAAATTGTGATGCCTTTGACACCTTATTTTTATTTTGTTTCTGCAGACAGACATGGTATATGAATTGCTGCGCACATCAACAGAGTATGTCTTGAATTTATTTAATTCGTTAACTTTTGTCTGAATTTTATTGCGTAATGTCCGAAGCTATCCAGGAACAACTATATGGTTTCATTATCAGTGTGTTTGGCTGAAAAAGTACCTTTGATGCAGTAATTGTTAAGTTTCATTTTGTATGGGCTAATGCGTGTGAAGACCAAGCTTTGAAAGTACAGGAGTAGAATCCATTAAATAAGGACATTGATGATGTCTGTGTATGGGCTTATGGTACTTTTCTTGTTACATGATCAGTGCACCATTGGCATCAACTCCAGTATGGGCACGAGACTTCAGCTCTTCCGAGGAGTTAATTACTGAATTTTGTCGGGAATGTAGAGTTGTTCGGAAAGGTAGCCACTCTTTTTATTTTATACATTTTTGTTAGCGCAATGATTTACAACTGTTGGTATGTAATTAGTGAATAATCAAGGATTTGAGATTTTCAAATTTATGCATTGATCAAATGTGTTTTGTTGCATGCCTCTCAGGTTTGGCTGGTGATCTGAAGAAAGCAATGAAAGATGGAAAGCCAATAATAATAGAGGTACGTTCATCCTTTTGATTTTGTGGGAAGAGGAATAGTTATCCATTTCTTTTATTTAAGAAATTTTCTTCCCAGATCTCTCATGTAATCTCTTTTATGATACGACAAGGAATATTAGATCTGAGGGAACTTAATGCCCTGAACTTAGAAGTGGCATGATAAGTTTAGTTGATTAGTTCTGCTCTTATCAATTTCCAAGGGTTCGCAAATTACTGAAAAATACTGTTGTATGACCTTCTTGTGAAGTCCCCAGACCAATCCCTATCGTGTGTTTTTGTGTTTGGTTAGAGTCTGATAGTTTATTTTTCTTTACTTGTCTTACCTTTGCTATTGCTAGAATGCTGTAAGAATTAGTTAGTTCTTTTTGCACTTAATGATCTAACTCGCAGCTTGCATGTTTCCATTCTCTTTTGCTGTTACAATGGCAGGGAATACATTTGGATCCAAGTATATATCTAATGGACGATGAAAATAAATTACCATCTGACACACAAGAAAAGGTCAAAGAGGAAAGTCGTGAGACCACTGTGTCAGAGGATACTAAGACACAAATGGAAAACAATTCATCAAGTGTTTCTGGAAGTGATAATGAAGTTAGTAAGTGTGAGCAGCATGTTAATTCACAAGAAGCGAGGTCAGCCAATGAGGTGAATGAAGTGTCTAATAGTCTGGAAGATCTTGATATTAAAGGAACTGATCATGACAATAAAGGTTAATCCCACTCTTAGTTGTGTCCATAAGTATGATTGTTACTTCAGCAGCTCCTGTCCCAGTGCTAAAACATATTTGAATTATACATGCATATGTGTATGCTTGTATGGAAAAATCAGATATGCATGTAATATGTGTGTATATAAATATGGAAAAAATCAGATATGCATGTAATATGTGTGTATATAAATATATGTATAAATATATATGCCTGGAGGATGGCAGTTCTGTAACTACTGTTGACTTGATGCAGGTGACGCTCTCACAGATCTAGATACGGATAAAAAAGCTCCTGTGATGAAAGAAAAATCCGGCCCTGAACCTATAATCGTACCTTTAGTTCTAAAGATGGCTGAATTTGATCATAAGGTCGTGCTTCATCTTTCACTTTTCCAAAAGCATTTTCTACCCGTTTTTCTTTTTCCCTTGTGCTTCTATGGGGCTTTGTGTATGTTTTTAGTTTGGGTCGTCAGCCATGTAAAAAGGTTTAACCTCGGGTTGCTTAAGATTCTTTCTTCAAGCAGCATGGCGTTATGGTCTTCAAAACGTTGGGAAGAATGCTGGATATTTGTTTTTCATACTTGGTTAAGCTAATCAGTTATTGTTATATCCTTTTCACAATGTTTTGCCTTTTCAAATAACCGTTTTGTCATCGCAGGCCTTACTTGAGGAATGGATATCAACTCGTACGTTTAGGGATAAATGTCTGGTCCAGGTATTAAGTATTTTCCTCTGTTATTATTTTATTCAGGAATTTCAATCTGTGAACCATCTTGTGCACTAATTAACTCACATACATGAGCAATGTACTGCAAAAACTGCAGTCTTTAGCCTGATTTCTAGTCTTGAACCCTTAAGTTATTTATTTATTTATTTATTTTTAATTTTACATTTCATATTCTGTGGACGTCCTTTTCTTGGAATTATGTTATTAATGCCATTATAACATCATAATCAAAGGGAAACTACTTGTGTTGTTACTTGAAAATCTGTAGACTACAGAAAATTAGGCAAGCAATGAGTGTCTGTTAATGAAAGAAGGTTGATGTGATTTCTTTTCTTGATTTGATTAGATGTTATAACAAATTCAAATTTGATTTGACTTCCCACCTGCACTACCTTTTATGTTCAGGATAAAGATAAGCTAATAGCCAATTTGAAAACCATTCAGGACTATTTATGCTCGTTTAAGTCACAGGTATGTCCCTTTATGTTTGTATTACTTGTCTGGTTTTGTGGATCACGAGCACGGTTTTTGTCACCATGCATTTTTCGCAATGATTGATAATTTATCTCTATATCTGCTATGTATAGTTTACCAGAAAGATTGTTCTTGTCAATTAAGGGATCTAAAGTTGAGAAAGAGAAATTTAAAATTTATTTGTTCTTTCTCTAACAGTGTCCTTATATAAGCATTCAGAAATAACTAACTTATTAATTTTACCAACATTTTGAACCTTCTGATTCATAGCCCATAGATATAAAATTAACCTGAATTTTTTTGTTGTTGCTTTTGAAGTCCCTAAAACGATATCGTTTAGCATGAGAAATGGTACTTCATGGACGATGATCACTTTAATCTTTTTAAGGGGGTGCTAAAGAATTAACAACAGTTAAAATAGCTGGTATTATAAAGGAACAATAACATAAGGGAAACACCAGTCAAAATATCGGTTCATAGTTTTTCAGTACAAGTCATATTCCATTCTAGTTGTTTTCCTTTTCTTCCCTTCCCTTTTGTCAAACAGGGTTTGACAGTGGTTAATGTATCGGCAACCGCATTTCCTCAAACATTGGATTGGTTGCACGGATATCTTCTCCAGGTATACTTTTCTAATATTTAAAACGGTAACATAGTTCATTCCAAATTCTGGGTTATCAACCTGCAAAACAGATGCTTCATGCCATTTTCATCATTATCAAATACCCGCTCTCAATTATGACGCGAACATTTCCATGTTCTTCTTGCCATTTTCTTTTCGTTCTCAACCAGCATATTGATCTTTTGATTACGGTTCTTTTTTTTTTGGTTGCTGTCCATTTTAGTGTATTGAGCAAGGTATTTCATCAGCCTCCAGTGAAAATGGGAGGCAGGCTCGAGAGAATTAGTTTCGTGCAGATGCCAGCACAAAAATGGTAAGAGTTTGGCTTTCTGTATTCGAATATCTAATCTGCTTGTATGAAGTACTTGCGTAATACTTATCGGAAAGGAAAAGAAAGGGGAAAAAAAATCTCTATCGACATGTTTGAAGCATATTTTTGATCCTTGTTTTTCTTATCTAGGTTCCTAAAGCAGCTGCATGGTAAATTGAACCAATATATATATATATATATAAACCAGAGAGGAAACAAGGTTTTGAAGGCCTTGGAAGGAAGCTGTTGTACGATTCATTTGTAAAACTTTAAAGTTATACCCTTTGCATGGCTTCATAGTGGAAATGCAAAATTAAATTGGTTCCTGACCAATGCTCATTTGCTCAGCTTCTGGTAATGCTTTGGAGAAGAGACACTAGCTTGGGGGACACAAAAAAATAATGGTTGGAATATATTTGTTGTATCTTTAAGAGGTCCCATACGAGTAACATTTGTAAAATACATAATAAATTCTGCTTGTTTACATCTCTATCATCTCCTCTCTTTGTTGCTTGTTAGACTTCATTACCCTGCACTCTCGCTTCCTTGTATTTTACCAACTCCTTTTACATGTTGTTCCCTCATTCACCCCCTCAAACAACCACAAAAATTATAAAAAAGAAAAAAAAAAAAAAAAATATATATATATATATATATATATTTTTTTTTTCCTTTTGCATTGTGTTCCCAATAGGATTGAGGAGAACTCTACAATAGATTATGAATATTTTACTCTTGATCGGGGTCTTTTTGCTCTATTTTCAACTATTACTTTACTTTTGCATATCATTATTATTCTTTTAATTTTAACATGATTTTGACGAGATGTAATATTTAGAATGACATGATTTTGACTAGATGTGATGTTTAGAAATGTGTACTATGAGTAGGGACATTCTAGTGTAAAAAAGCTCTTCATTGATTTTGTTATTGTTGCCATAATAGGGTGGAATCATGTGTCCGCTAATGATATGCTACGATACGCATACATGACCATAGAAATAAGAACAATGAGGAAAGTTTTACTTTAAATAGTGGAAATAACGCACTCTTGCATTTTCATTTGGAGAACCACAAATTTTTTTTTTTTTTGGGTTTTTTTTTTCCCCCAAGTACATGTACACAATTGCTTTGGGTTTTCACAACAGTTTCAGACTTTCCAAACGGTTTTGTTCTCTAACCGTCAGCATTCTGATTTAGTAGATTGGAAATGAACAACTATATTATATGGAACTTGATAGTAAATCATGGCAAACTAGTGATACAAATAATTACTTATAATAAGTACATTAAATTTCACCATCCCAAAGATCTTCAAGTGACTTGTACGGGCTTGTAGTTTCATTGACTAGAAACTCTCCTCTCATGATCTTCCTCTCCTCCAATTTGTCAACCTCGATGAGATCCTGATCGTCCAATTTCAGATCAAAGGCTGCAATGTTCTCCTTCAACCTTTGTTCATTAAAACTTTTTACAATCACACTTGATCCCTTTGATAATCCCCATTTCAGAGTAACCTACCAAGATCAATAAAGTGAAGTTAGAATTTTGTACTTTTCACATTATTTTTCTTACTTTTTGGAAAAAAAAAAAAATTTAAGGGTTCGTTTGGATCGCAAGTTCAGTTTGAGTTGAGTTGAGATTTTTAAATTTGCATAGTAAATTTTGTTGACTTTTTCAGAAAAGACAAAAAACTTTTTCAGAAAAGACAAAAAACATGATGAGATTTAAGTTGTTTAGTTTGAGTTGAGATGGTGAGACAAACGGAGCATAAAGATAATTATTTTTACTACTTTAGATAAGTCATTGGAGTGGACGCTACACCTGAGCTGGAGTGGCATCGTGTTGTTGAGCTATGGATTGTATAATTGGACTGTCCACCACAGCCGTTGACCCCCATGCATTCCCTGGCCCACCTAGTGGTGAGTAAGCGCTTACGTGGATATTGTGGTCCCCACAGACCTCTCGGAGTTTTGCTTGCCTCCACATGGGATGCATTTCCACCTATACACCAATGTTATTTAATATTAATTATTAGAAGAAAAATCACTTTTCATCACAGTTTTAGTAATTACTAAATGAATAAGAATATTGGTGGACAGTCTAGACTAAGAATCTTGCTTAGTTATCATTATGGTTTATTAATTAACTTCATTAGTAACTAAACCTTGCACATTTTGGAGGGAAAAAAAAAGGAGTTCCGTGGAAACTTTACATACATATCTTGAAGAGAATAAACTCAATTTATACCTAACCTTGTGAATTTGATTCTCTGACAATTCGTGAGAACTTCTATTTTTTCATATAATTGCTTTTTAATTCTCACCCGTTCGTCTCACAACTATCCATATATACATGTAGAATTAAATAGATAAAAATAAATTAAAATTGATGATGATAATGAAATGATGATGTCAACGGTTGACTTGATGATGCCGACCATCAGTTAAAATATTTCCAAAATTTTCATCATCAATCAACACAAAATTTTTTTTTGAGTATATTAATCTCAATAATTAGGAGCTTAATTAGAGAGATTTAGTTACTGCAGAGAAGAATAATGTATCAAAATTTAGCTGTCAAATCCTTTCTCATCATAAGAACCAAAACCCAATATTATCTTCATGAATCTTTGAGATTATTCACTTGATTTTTGCACTATATTTACAAACCAATAACTTCATGAAGTTTCTCAACAAGTAGCTATGCATTAAAAAAGGGTGTTAAAGGTACCTGATTGACAGCTGGAGAAACAGAGGCAAAATCCAAGAGGGTTTCAATCTTGTAGCTTGAGAAATTGCTGACCCCAATAGATCTACACAAACCCAATTCAAGACACTTTTCCATGCCAGCCCAGGTGGACTCCATGTCCAGCTTTTCAAACTCTTCTTCCTTGGGAACCGCAAAGTTAGCCCATGGCTTCAGCTTCACTGGCCAGTGCACCAAGTACAAGTCCAAATATTCCATCCCCAAGTTCCTACACATTATATATATATATATATATATATGTCACACATTATATTCCAAATAAATAAATGCCCAATTTGCAAGATTATCTTGTAATATTATATATGAATATACAAAGTGTGGTTAATTTTCTAATAGATAATGGGGGTTGTTATTTATGCAACAAAAGCAACATATCTCAAAAGTACATGTTAGTCTAATTTACTTTTCTTTTCTTGAGATTCTCGAAATCTTAATTATTAGTAGGTGACATTAGTCTTTATTCTGTTCCGTGCTTTTCCAGTACTGTACTTATATATGTCTTAAAAGGGGCTTAAACAATCTCACTGAGGTGAATCTCAAGAGATCCTCCTCAAGATTTAAGCCACGCATAAAACTCGAGAAGATTCACCCACATGCACCAGCAAATTTTTGTAGATTTCCCAAGATTACATACAAATATATATATATATATATATATACACTTACACACACATACATATACCACTTTATATGATTGTGATAGCATATATAACCTAGTGAAAATTCTATACATGACGCTATTATAAAATGAAGAGTTTGAATCCTTACCTTACTTGAAAATATATGTTTATGTTGTTGATAAACGTGCTTAGTTTATAAATATTGTCATTATTGTTTATTATAATAATATACCTAAGAGTTTGCTTGAGAGCTGAAACTGGATCATGGTGGTCACTTCCCCAGAGCTTGGATGTAACAAAAATGTCTTCTCTGTTAATTGTGCCGTCGAAAATAGTTTCTCTCAGAGCGTTTCCCACTGCTGGCTCAGACCCATATATCTTTGCTGTGTCGAAGTGCCTGTAACCCATCTGCTCATAGATATATATATACACACACACACACAAACACACACATATATAACAATTAAACATGCAATTATATTAGTGCCAATTTTGCACACCCAAAAACTTTGGCAGAAAAAGTTAAATATAATACAAATATATACACACACATATATATATGTATATATATTTTTTCTTCTAAATTGTGCCTTCTACAATTGATACAATTTGTTTAGATGGAACGGTTTTTTGAATTTTGAGTACTGAGGTACTAGAACGCATGAGAACCATGGGAGGTCATAATGCAAAGACTTTGCAAGTTTGCATTTGCAGATATAATTTCTTTTATATACAAGGAAGATTATATATAGGAACACACACACACACACACACACACATATATAGGTTGTAACTTGGGAAGGATAAAAACCAAAAAAAAAAAAAAAAAAGGAGGAAGGAAAATGAAGACAATGCAGAGTACGGACAGTACCTTGAGGGCCATATGAATGGCGGATTCTGTTGTCTTCCTATCATTTTGGAAGGAATAAGTGCCCAACCCTATGACTGGCATTGTTATTCCACTGTTCAATCTCACCTGGTTGCTCCTCATTTTCTTTTTCTCTCTTTCTCTCTCTTCTCTCTCTCTCTCTCTCTCTCTCTCTTCTGTTTCTCTGTTTTTCTCTATCTCATACAACATCCACAATGCGAATGACACTGCTTCATGCTCTCCTATATATAGTCATCTCAAAGTCAACATATTTAACTGTACTTCATAACTAAGACACCTCAACCACATAGAATATTTTTAAGCATGAAAAATATATTCTTTATAGAGGAAAAAAAGAAGAAGCATGATATAAGCATACATATAAATATATGAATAAATAATTAAATATATCAATATATCAATATATATATATATATTCATATATTAATCGTGTTGGGAGTTAATGAGAGTTGTGGAGGTGTCGAAGTATATAATTATTGAAGCCTACATATCAAAGCATGTGGGATCCCCCATGTCTGTTGGGATTTTATCAAAATGTCCCATCTCATCCTCCAAAGGCAAGTATCTTGGAATACCCTTTTGGAGGAAAGCCTTTTATTTTTATTTTTCTGTTCTTAAGTTTATGAGGACACGCCAAATTTCATATTAATTTGCGTAAATATTTTCATGCAAAAGTCAACTAGTTGAAACAATCCCAAATATTTATATTATCAAAAAGTCAACTTGGCCGGTGATCACTATGAATTTGGGTATTTTTGTACAAAACAAAAATACAGGTGTTACCTTCCCTCTAATACTTTACCAATATTTAATGTTTATATTTTGAAGACACGGCAGATGAAACTGCATTTAACATTTTAGAATTTCATTTTTAATACAGGTTTTGTTGACTCAAACAAGCAATCAGCAACTAAAATAATGTTTGACATTCAAACTTGTCAACGTGTATTATAATCAGTCTTATTAGAAATTTAAAGTCAAATATGTTTTTAATTTAAAAAAAATGAAATATGTTTTTTTAATCATGTTTTTAATGAAAACTTGAGTATAATATTATCATTATTACTCTCCCTTTAATCTTGCCTAAGAAAAAAAACTTATTTTTAACATCATAAATCTTCACTTGATCCTTCTAACCGGCCAAGGTTGAATTTCCTTTTAAATAAATAATAAATAGTTCATAAATAATTAAGTCAAATGGAATCCCCAGTAACGTTTTGTTCCCCCACAACATTTTTCTTTTAAAGGTTGCTTTGAAACATGGAATATGATCCACAAAGTTATCTTTTTTCAATTGTGCACGTTCAATATATATTACCAAAATTTTTCTTTATTCTTTTCTTGAATTTTAAGTTCTTCCCGAAGTCCAATCTAGAACACAGCAACACAGGAATTGCATCGATATTGCAAGCAAACAGGATCCAAGTAAATGTATATTTTGATGGATATTTAAGATCAGAAAATTGATACTTATTCTCTCTTGGAAAGATCAAAGAAGATGAATGTAGGTTTATTAAAACTCCCACTGGTAGATAAACGAATATATATATATATATATATATATATCTAGATCTTTATATATAGTGCATATATAGGGATTTCAGTAAAGATTCAGCAAAATATATACACTAATATATGTATATATTTTGGTGCACCGCCATATATAATTCGTATTGGGATCTTAAAATCTTGTCATCATGTGGAGTAAGGGATTTTCTCATGTTCCAATAATCTTAGGAAAATCCATGCCTCTTACGTACAGTACTTCAAATAGATTTTTTTTTGTTTGTTTTTTTTTGGTTGAATCAGTACTGAAATTTTGTGATCAACTCGACTGAATGTCGAATATACATACAGCTATATATAATATACTTTATTAATTAATACTGGTCTACATACGCGTGATTTTGATTCTTGATTTGCTTCTTTGATTGTAAGCTTGTCCTCGAATCCTTGATATCAATTAGATCTCATAAACAAATAACTATTTTTTTTGAACTTATAAACTAGTAATTATTCAGTGAATTAAATGTACGACCGTGCTTATTACGTGGTACACCCATCTAATAAAAATTTGATATTTGGATACTTTTATTTATGTTATCTTTTTATTTTATATTTCTTTCTCCTAGTGTTTATTATATTAATTAGAAAATCAAAATCTCCATAATATCTCACCTAAATTTCTTGTCTTTTCCGAAGTTGCCCTAAATTTCTGATCTTAATTAATTAGATTTTAAAAGAATATCAACTTTCGTTTTTTGGAAATCATTTTTATACATTTTAATTTCTCCTTTCACGGAAAAAGAAAATCAACCACCACTGCGATGATATATTAGGGAAAACAATAATTTTTAATTGGAAGAATCCTAACATAACGATCCCGTAAGTAGAGAACGGTTGTGTCCCATGTTTGAGCTTTTGGTCTTGTTGTAGTGCGTTTGTTTGGAAATAAGAAAGCCGAATGAGAGTATGAACCGCTGGGTACAGGAAAATATATTCGTATATTTCTTTGCTCGCTATTGATGGACAATTCAAGTTGTTTGTTTTCCCCCCTCAAATAGTAGAACACATATTTATAAACTGATTTCTTTGATTTTTTTTTTCTTATAGATTTTCAATAAAAGAATTAAAAAAAAAAAAAAAAAACTGCAAGGAAAGGACATATTGCTCGTCAGGAAACGACACCTGTTTACCCTAAAAACAAGGTTTCTTTCCTATTGTTAACATGTAAACGACAGCAGCCTTTTACAGGAGTGGGGGTCTACAAACAACGGAAACGACATGTCGTCACTCGTCTGAAAGGTTTTTGCCGTTTACAAACTTGCTAACGAAAATTTCTCGACTTTTATGAAAAGATTAAGAGGAATTATTCGTATTATTGATTTTTTATTGAAAAAGATGTTGCTAATTAGGAAACGACACATGATGTTTTCCTTTCTGAGGTTTCTTTCCTGTCGTTCTGAACAACGACCTAATAATTGTCTGTAGTTTAAATGACCCATCATTTTCTGAAGTGCCATTGTTTGAACGACATGTCGTCGATGCTGTAAAATTCTACTGACGTTGGTTTGTTAACGACATGTAGCTTTTTGCTTACGTTTGGTTCGCTGGTTGGAGATGAAAATTTTAAATTGGAGTTCATTAGCTTTTTAAAAACTAATTATAAATTTTGTTGATTTATCAGAAAAAGACAAAAACTGAGATGAAAAATACAGTTTAGTTGCAGTAAAATTTAAATGCCAAACAAAGTATTTGTTTGCAATTTGATTGCCGTTTGTCCAAGCAAGCTACATATTAATATTATCTGCATTTAAATGTTGTTAAGTATCATTCAAGAGTAACGTCATAGCTCGTTTGTCGTGTAGAGTTTATTCTCCAAATTTTGCTGTAGTTTAAATGGACACCACACGTCATTTAAACGATTCTCTGAAAACTGTCGTTGAATGTCTAGCTTTAACAATGGTTTTGGAAAAGATAAAAACATAAAAAAGAAACCTTTCAATAACATTTTTTTTTTGTATTAAGGAAAGCTATGGATGAAAATTTTAATTAGTTAACCAGAAAATTTTGGAATATTTCAACGCCATGAGTGCAAGAAGAAGGGTAAAACAAAATTTCTCAACTCAATTTAAACAAAAAAAGCTATAGAATTAAACAACAACAAACCCAAAACTTTTTCTTTGCTTTTCCTCTATTTTCTATTAGTAATTTTACAACGACCAACAACCATTGTCGTGCCAATAATGGGGCAAAAATGACAACCTGTTAGAAATGAGAATCAACAGATCATCGACAGGCTAAGCAAAGAATTGGAAGTAAAGGATGACGAGGATAGAGCAGAAGAGAAGAAGAGGATGAAGTTCTTTTCCTAAAAGGAAAAAAAAAAAAAAAAAAATTATAAAATAAACCAAAGTGAAAATGTCTAGTAACTCCACATGCATGACTTTCCACCACTTCGTGAAATTTGTGTCAACTTTCTTGTCGTGAAGTACATTAATTCTCAAGAAATATATACCACACACGTGTCCTTTCATAAAAAGAGAGGAGAATTTCATGAATATGTTATTTGTTGGTTAATATATGATTTAAAACACCAATTTTAATATCAATATTTGAATATTAATTCTTATAATATTGATTTGTTATTTTTATAATTAAGTAGTATTAATTGATGTAATAATTTTTTAAATACATACCAGTAAAAAAAAAAATTTTACATACTCCATAAGTTAATATTGAAAAGTTAGAAGGATTACGGTTGGCATAAATAGCACTTTTCAGTTTGGATTAACAATGACAATCTGGTAAAAATTCGTAAGAAAATGGTTTGTTTTGTGGTAAGTTGTTTTGATAAAATAAATGGACCACGTGCGTCCGAATGAGCGTTGGAGCCAACGTCTTACTCGGCTGTGTTCGGCACTTATTTGCTGATTCGTGATGTGACTTTCCATGCAATAAGGGACACGTTTTCTTTTTCTCTCTTTTTAAATTTTTTTTTTTTTTTTTCATAACCATTTGTATTTTTAGGAATACTCTTGTAAACGTCAATGTATTTTGCTGGATGCAACACGGCAACGTGAAATTGGTGGATGGAGAACGAAAGGTTAAGATTGGACGCTGACAAAAATGACATCCTAAAGAAATTACTGACTTTGTGCCAGTGTAGCCTGCAACTGCCAGTTCATTATAATAATAATAATTTGTGAAAAAATTAGTAGAAAATGAAAATAGTGGCCGGAGAGAGTGAATAGCTGCAGTTGCAGTAAGGAAGCAATTAAGAAAAAATTTCAACAAATTGTGATAGGACTAGACGGCAATCAAGAGACTATTTTAGGGAAAATAGAAAAGGGGTTCTGATACAATTTCTTACAAAAACTTAAAAAAAAAAAAAAAAAAACCTTAAAACCATGTATATATATATATCATCCATATATTTTGATCCCCTGCCTTTTGTATGTTCTCCAATTTCTTCATACTTGCACACACACACATATGTATATATATCAGATTGATTGCTTATTAACCTATCTCATTATTTAATAAAACAATCTACAAATTTTTGACCAAAATACTACAATATTCAATTTCATTTTTCAAATAATGTTGTACATAGATATCATACACTCTTAAATTAGGCGTCTACTCTTGTACACTACTATTACATTATTTTTCTTCCCATTAATATTGCTCCCAAGAATCAAACTAACATACATTACTTTAACTTCTACAATCGATCGGCCATAGCAATGATAAAGCAAGATCCGACACTTATAATTAATCTGTGGTTTAATTTATTCATTCTCTGGTATATTTCTTTGTGCCGAACTCGATGAGATTCTAATTCATTGTTAGCTTTGAAACAAGGTTATAGATAAAAATCCATATGTTTTGTTTTGTTTTGTTTTTTTGTTTTTTTGCTTTGTTTTTACTGACAGCTAATTAGGAGGTTCAAGGCAATTAAAACTAAAGTTTCAATTAGTTGGTTATAGACATAACTAATGATAGTTCCACACTTCACTCTACCATAAGGTGGATAATTCAAATCCCAACCACAAACTTAAAAAAAAAAAAAAAAAAAAAAAAAAAACCTAATGTTTCAAGTTTGACAAACTCAACTATCAAATCTCTTAAATAGCTATATACTCTAGCTCTTAAACAGTTCGTTTTATACTCTCATTTTTCTTTTATTTCGTCTAGTCCAGAAGATTTTGTGCCTTAATTACTAAATATTGGCTTACTGATGTTTGAAAAATTATGTTTTCGATTAAGTCTTACAAAGATATTGGTAACTTTACATAAGCTTTAAGAAAAGTTTTGTGATAAATAACTATATATCTGAACCTTTTTCCTTTTTTTTGTTTAAATTCTAATTTTATCTTTAATCGTATTTTATCCAAAATTTGTATTATGGTTGCAGATTATATTTTCTATTATTGTGTGCGTCCTTTTGAGAAAAAAATCAGGATCCGTGACTGGTGGTGTAGTCTATTTCTTTTATATATGAGATGATGTTATATATCTAGATAATGTCGATTACTTAATAAAGGCACCATTGTATTTATTGAAATATATATTCCACTGGAGTCCCAAAAAAATTTCTTTAAATTTTATCTTAAAAATTTTTATGACTCCTTACTTTGTTATTACTAAAATTAAAAATATTATACAATCCTTATTAAAATTATTTTAACTTTTAGTTTTAATATTATGATGTTAGTTATTTCTTGAATTTGTTTTTGATGTACGCATTTGTGTTCTTCTACCTAACATTACCGACACTACAATCACATTTTAGACAAGTTATACCTCTTGTAGATAAGCATTAACGGGACTTAATATTCGATGGACAACGTTGAACCATCTCCCCTTGATTAATAGGGCTCCACTCCCATGATTTGTCCTCTTCTACATGAAAAGAACAAGTTTGACATTAATTTTGATAATATATATTAGTTACGAGAATAACGTTTTAGACTTTTAGTCATGATGTACCTCTTGGTAATAACACCTTGCTTTTATGAGTATTCTTTTACTGACACCTTTTCTGCATTTTCTCTGAGCCCCCCACACCGCAAGTAGCAGCCGGACTACGCCAGTGCCGGACTGTTGAGCGCTCCTAAAAATTATTGGTGTATATTTTTGCTAATTTATTTGATTTGTTCCCCTAAAAATTATTGGTGTGTATTTTTGCTAATATATTTATTTTGTTCCAAACTCAAACTTTTTTTTTTTTAATCTAAAGTTGGATGAAGCATGCACACTTAGTTGTTTGAAAAATTAGTTTCTTGTATCTAAAATTTTGTTTTTCTCAACTATTCTAAGAGGATATAAGATACAAAATTTGCGAGTCAATTAGTTAATTGTGAAATAATATTATTTTATTAATTTAAGTTTTTAAGGTTGTCACTATGCATATTCCTCCAAAAGGGTGGCCAAACCTTAAAAACGTGAACAATGGTAGATGGAAAGACTTGTCACTTACGCAAATTTTTCCAAAAGGGACAAACCTTGAAAACGTGCACAATTGGTAGATGGAGAGACATGGCATTCCTAGGTAAGGTCGTGACACATCTTTTAAGTCCATAAATACAAGCTTCGACCTAGCCATTTGGTACACAAAAATCCCAAAACAATAGCACAAATGGAAGCTACCACTTTACTCACACTATTTTCTCTCCTTTTCCTTTCCTTCACACCAAAATTAGGAGAGTGTGCCTGCAGCCATGGCATCTCTCCACCTCCTGCTGTTCTCGACTCATTCGGAAACCATGTCCGAAAAGGCGAATACTATAAATTGGTGGCATGGCCTAACAGACCGTTGGTAGGGACGCTCACCAGCTCCATTTTTCCACTCGTAAACCGTAATGGAACCTGTTGGGTTCAACACGAAATTGAATTGTTTACAATTGCAAAACCAAGCCGTCCAGCAAAGTTTTCACCTATCAAACCCAACGAAGATGAATTTATCCGAGAGTCCACCTATGTTAACATCAAGTTCGATGGAGTAGCTGTATCATACGTATGTGGCGGGTCAGTGTGGAGGGTGGGTGACAATCCCGACCAAGTCTTCGGACAACAGTTTGTGAACGTTGGTGGCCATGGGGAAGCTAGAACCACTTGGTTTAAAATTGTAAAAGATTCCAAACTTCCTCATAATAATTACAATATTCTATTCTGCCCCGGTGACTCATTCGGTTGTTGCCGAAACGTTGGAATCTTTGAGGATGGCGATAGGAAAGGGCGTCTGGCTCTGGCTGATCATAGTCCAGTACCATTTGCATTCATCCCCATACATGGACCGCAGAGTCAGTACATCGAAATGAAGTTTTAATACTTCAAGATATGAAACTTAACTTCTTCCATGTTGTCATAATATGCATCTAAAATATTAGATGCTAACCTATGTTCCGATAATAATATAACCTAAATAAGGAAGAAGGTGCTCTAATTTTATGCTTTTTTTTCATGTACTTTAGTTTGTAAATCTTAATAAGAAATGGTTTTGTTGTGTGATATTTTGCATCTTTCCACGTTATTTACTGCTTATGTAATTTATAGACATCATTCTAGCTATATGAAAGTAAGGGTTACCTATAAACCATAGGAATCGATCGAGTTATTAGATATTTCTGACAATACAAAGAAAAATGGGTGTTTGGTCACAACCCCTCACTACAAACCCAAAAAGTTAGAATTAGCTCCAAATTATCCGCTTTTGTTGCAGTATGTTAAAAGATAAATTATTGCTTAAATACAAATTCCAAACATTCAAAATTTAGTAACACTATTTGCCACGGAAAATTTCATAATCCGCAATTGCAAGTACATGTAATGGTTTTTTACAAACTGCAAATTGAATCCAATATATATAACAAATTCCAAGTATATGCAATGTTTTTTTACATCATAAAATGTTTACATATATATCCATGCAGTGATAATTGGTAATGCTAACTTTTTTTTTTACTAGTGTACGGATATGTTATGATTAAATATCCTATAAATGAGTATGAGAACTTTCATTCCTTGAAATTATCACAATATTTTCTTTGGAAATCTTCAATGATCCAATCCCGAATTATATTCTAATTAAACGCGATTCCTTCTAAATTGGCACCTATAAGACGCCTATAGAGTTGTGTACTGAACACAAACCTAGTTTATGTCATCTGTACATATTGGGTTGTCTGAACTACGAAGGATATTGATTTTGAACAATGAAAAAAGGCAATGAACCTTGAGATAGAGTCTAGAGTCCATGCACTCTAAACCAAGTGTGAGAAATTGTAGATGTACCGAAAGTGATAAAGGCCATTAGATACAAATACATCTACAAAAGGAAGAGAGGTGTGGATAAATATTGAAAGTTTTAAAGGCTAGTAGCAAAATGCTACATATAAAAAGTTATTGATTATGATGAAACATTTTTTTCAGTGGCCTTGCTTGAATTCTTCTATCAATTGTGGCACATCTCGACTACAAGATTTGACAATGGATGAATCAAGAAACCATTAGAAGGCAAAACACATAGAAATAAATGTCACCTCATCCAAGGGATAGTTGAACGTAGGGACGTGATAATTTACAAGATCGCGTAAGAAAACAATCTTGTTGATCCTTTTACACTAAGACTTTGCCTGAAAAAAGTTTTGAGGGTCTCCTAATTGATTGAATAAGGATACAAGAGAGATGTCACACATGCTTTAGCGCAAGTGATGATAGGTTATTAATTCTTCAAAAGCATTGTTTAATCCTACATTTGAAATTAACAAAATTCATGCATTTAATTAATACCTCGTGTAATAGTTGTTGTTTTTGAATGTGTGAGTGATTAATAAAAGGATCCTATACTAGTCTAATATCCTTAAAGGAATTAGTATAAATAATAAGCTCACGATCAGTAAAATAAAGTTAGGTACTTTATTTTTTTATAAGATTGTAGTATGATCTTATCAAGATTAATTCTGTATGTGAATAAATGAGATCTCAAACATATTTGATAAATGTGATATCAAATAAACCTAAATTATATTAATAATATGGATATATTATTTATTAGAGAAAATCGACGAACTCAAGGGAAAAAATAATTAGAGAAGTTAGACGGAAAAATTAACATATATAGCTCTAATTACGAATGTTATTGTGGAGGGTCAAATTACATAAGCAATTGGCTATAATTATGTTGAATTTAATTGTGAGTAAAAGTAAATTGACAATAATTATTGGAGCTATCAAGTTATACAAGACTATATCATCCGTTGTTAGTTTCAAAATTCTCTGAGATGAATCAATAGATTTTCTTATAAATTCTTTCAATCTCCCATGTTACTAGCGAAAATCATCTAATACAGTCACGATGCAATCTGATGGTGTTTGCGACACTATACAAAGGGTCAATGATTGTTTCAAAAGGAAGAATTTTTTGCACTTTGTATTTAAATGTTCATATCGAGCATTATGACATCATTTTATTCTATAAAGAAATTTCTAAAGTGGATGGATGTTTACCCTATCAAACATATTGTGAATAATTGTATCTTTTCATACGTTTTTTTTCCTGGCTGATCGTTCTTGTGTTTGGAGCAAGATGAGAGCATTGAGATTCAATAAGGTATTATTGTGATCACGTTACCTTTTGCTAAGAATTAACAAACGGTTAGTTAAGCTATGGAGGAAGCCAATACAGTCACAAATCTTTGTTGGACAAATCAGGTTGAGAAAATAAAATGAGCTTTATCTCTTGTCAAATTGAGAAAACAACACAACAACAAACATTCGAGTAATCGTACGCTCTCTTCAAATAGGGTCAGAAATGTTGAAGAGATTTCAAACCGCATAAACATCACGCAAGGTGAGAAGATTGATATATAATTATGCACCTACTCAGAAAGAAATAGATATTGTGATTTCAAGATCTTGAAATAAATTGACAAAACAATAATATACTGAGAGATATGATTGTTAATGATTCAGAAAAAAAAAATGTCTATAAACTTCGTGTTAAAAAGATAATGATCATTTCAAGATATAAAAAGAATTTAGTTTTATATTGGGTTGAAACGCCTTTTTTTAAGGGTTGCTTTTTATTATTTTTGTTTTTCTCCGATTTATCTGAATTTTTTGTTTCTGTTTTTAATTTTTATTTCTCTTTCTTTTTTCTTTTTATAAATGGGTTTTTATTAATACTCCTCCTCTCCATTTAAAAAAAAAAAAGAATGAATGACTCTTGTAGACAAGCACTAACGGGTGTACAGCGTTGGACCACTACCCTTGATACCATACTATGGCTTCACTTTTGATTTGTCTTCTGTATGCAGAAAGAACAAATCTGATCTATTACTAACTACAATCACGTTGTAGTGATGTGGTACCTACCGGTAGATAAGCACGAACGGGCCTTATATATAACGTACAACGTTGGACCACTGTCTTTGATATAACCATCTACTATCAGGACGACCTCACACATATATCTTTTAATGGAAGCGTAAAATTTTTAAAGTAGAACTAGTTTTAGTGAAATTACGTGAGAAATTTTAAATTTTAATGAGGATAAAATAGAAAAATTATAAAATTTTTAGGATAGAATTAAAGAAATCCGCCACTGCATACTATTGCTTTCACTTGATTTGTCCTATTGTAACAAGTGTAGGAGATCTTATCCTTGGTCTTACAAATATAATTAAATGAGTGAAAGGAACTTTTATAGTCTTGGTTCGCTTTCCCCCTCCCATTATTCTGTTGCTTTGTCTTGTCCCTTTTTTTTTAGTTAAATAAAAAAAAATTTGCAATTAAGCACGTGCAAAAGACGATACGTACTCTTCAACCTTTTCACTTTCAAAAATATTTCCTTTTTTTTTTTTTAAATAGTATTTATTTTTAAAGAAAAATAAAATTTTTGGTATTTTATAGAAAAATTAGTTTTTTCCCCTCTCGAGGAGATTTATTATCTCTTTTTTAAAGGAGATTTTTATTTTTCATTTTTTAAGTTATATTCACATTTCTTTTTCCCTAGAAAATCATAATGTTCATTTAAAAAGAAAATCATAATGTTTGTTTTTTGAAGGAAGATTATATTACTTCTTTAAGTACTATACTTTTTCTATTTTGCCTAAAAAAATTTATTTTAAGGAAATAATTTTCTTTTTTTTAATAAAATTAAAATTTCTTTCTATTATATTTAGATTTATCTTCTAAGAATAAAAAAAAATTTCTTAGGGAACTAATATTTTAAGTTTAAAGTTATTTCCTATAAACATGCTAATTTTTGAAAAAAAAAAAAAAAAAAAAAAAAAGAATTGCTAGGCGAGACAGTGACACATTTTCCTCTATAGAATCACAAGCCTTAAAGTCATTTATACACAAAACACTAAAATAAGCATACATACAACCAATGGAAGCTACTGCTTTACTCAAATTGCCTCTTATCGTTTTCCTTTCCTTCACAATAAATGGAGTCTCCGCCAGCCATGGTATCTCCGTTGTTGATCAACCTCCTGCAGTTCTCGACTCATTCGGGAACAAACTCGTAAAAGGCGAATATTAGTACTTGGATCCTGTCATGATATTGCCCACATCTTCTATGTATTGTTTAGTTTGGTTATATTGACCATAATAATTATCCTAATAATGTTGATTGTTTAATGGAGAGAGCAGTGTATTTGGAACTTATTAAACTGGGTCCCAATATTAAAATTATAATTCTTTGTATAATTTGGTAAAAAGAGCTAAATTATATTATGAACTGTTGGCTGATCGTATTCCTTGTGTTCTTCTACCAAACATATTACCAATACTACAATCACGTTTTTGCAATGTTGTTCCTCTTGTAGATAAGCATTAACTGGCCTTTGTATGCAATGGACAACGTTAGGACCACTTCCCCTTGATAACTTAATATGAAATTATAAAATAAAAAAAAGCAAAAACAAATCGGACATTAATTTTTGTAATATCTATTAGGTGTAACGACAATGACGTTTTAGTCATGTTGTACCTCTTGTAGATAACTAATTATTTGTAATGTTCCATTTTCGACCATTGCCCTTTATATAACCGTATCACTATGGCTTCATTCTTGATTGGTCCTCTATATTGGAAGACAACAAAAAAAAAAAAAAAAAAGGTCATTATAATTTTGGCAATGTCTACTGGTTAATATAATCACATTTTAGAGTACGTACATGTGCCTCTAGTAGATAAGTAACAACGGGACTTATGTGCAGGACATTGGACCACTGCCGACACGTTATACCATGGCTTCACTCTTTATTTGTCCTCTGCATTGAAAGAGAGAGAGAGAGAGAAAAAAGGGGCATGAAATTAATTTGGTAATATCTGTTAGTATGGTCCAATTACTAGAAAAGATCAAAAGAATAAACCTTGTTGTTCATAATCATAGCCACATATAATAGCTCTTATTTTAAGGAAAATTTTATTTCTCAAATTATTTATAAAATTCACTATTCTTCTTTCTAAAAATGTCTATTTTTTGAATGACCTTATAACACAAGGAAACTTAATCCAAATTACAAATCTGTTTCACTAATAAATTATAATGAAACGCACAAGGGGGTAAAACATGCATTAAAAGCCAACAATAGGAAATCGAAAAGGCACATCAATTATGGAGCACGCATATGACTCTATCAACAACACCGCTACAATCGATGGAAAACTACGATCAATCGAGCTCAAGAGACCCATAGCAAAAAGGTCACCCTCAACATCGCATAGAATTAACTCTAGAAGATTGGACACACAAACAATACGAGAGTGTGTGAATAACTCCTCCGTTATTTGAAATACGCACAAAAATATAACAAAAAAACACAAGACGAAAATAATATCGTCTTTATTTTAAATAAATAACTAAAACAAAAGGGTGAAAAACCCCGGACACTATGGACAACACCTCCGGTGACAAGCCAACAAACATGATTAAAGAGACCAAAATTCATCCTCTCTAACCATGAAGACATCACTGGCATCAAAACCATTATCCTGGAGTCCAAAGCATCTTCTCTAGGATCGAAAGTTTGGTGACCAACCAAGAGGCGGCGCCGGATTTAGTCCCCAAGAGAGAAATATAAATAGCGCAAATCCTAGCACACAAGAGAAAGAGAAAGGGATAGAAATGTAAATAATTTTTTAATTACTTGTTTGTAATTTTGTGTCTTTGTAAAAGGTTAAAAAAAATGTCTATTTTGAAGGACACAATAATTTTATTTTCCAAGTCAAATTAATTTTCCTTTCGTATTATGTTTAGATTTATTTCCTTAAGGAAATGGTATAAGTTTAAGTTTAAAGTTTATTAAATCCTTAGATTAATTTTCCAAGTCAAGTTTAAGCCTCTGTTTGGTAAGTTAATTGGAGATAAAAATTTTAAATTGGAGTTGGTTAACTTTTCAAAAACTAATAATAAATTTTGTTGATATTTCAGGAAAAAAACAAAAATTAAAATGAAAAATTACAGTTTAATTGGAGTTAAACTTATACACCAAATGAAGCCTAAGTTTTAAAAAACGTGTTAATACATTTGATAGGTGAGATTGTGGCACATCTACCTCTATAAAATCACAAGCACCTAAAGTCAGTCATTCATATACAAAACACTAAAATAGCTTATTTTACAACAATATGGAAGCTACTACTTTACCCACAATATTGCCCTTGATCCTTTTCCTTTTCCTTTCCTTCACGACAAATGGAGTCTCTGCCAGACTTGGCATCTCCATTGTTGATCAAACCCCTGCAGTTCTTGACTTATTTGGAAACAGACTCCAAAAAGGTGAATACTATTACTTGGTGCCTTCCATTCCTTTGGCTCGCTTGTATTCAGCCGCCATTATCCCAGGTATATTCCGTAAAGATACCTGTTGGCTTCAACTCCATTTTGAAATATTCACTTATCAGATGGGAGGTCTTCCAGTAAAATTTTCACCTGTCGAACGCAACTATGACGAATCGATCCGTGAGTCCACTGATCTCAACATCAAGTTCTCCGATGAGCTATCATCGCTATGCGGAGGATCATCGGTGTTGAAGGCGGGCGCATTAGGAGACGAGTTTTTGTCTCTTGGGGGAGCGGAGGATGATAGAACCAGTTGGTTCAAAATTGAGAAGGCTTCGGAATTGAGGGACGGTGTCTACAAGCTTGTTTCTAGCTCTGACCCGCAAGTTAGCAGAGATGTTGGAACCTCAACCAGAGCCGATAAGTCAAAGCGTCTGGTTCTAGCTGATGAACCATTAACGTTTGTGTTCTCGCCCTTAAGAAGAGGACCTAGTGCTTCAAAATGAAACTTCTAAATTATTGTAGGCTTCAAAATGCAAGTTTACGTCTTCCAAGCTGTGCCTCTAGTATCAATAGATTTTAGAGGCTGATATGTATAAATAAGGAAGAATTGAAGATATATATCTTTTATGTATTGTGTAGTGTTATGAACTTATGAATCTTAATAAGTTAATAATCTGTTGGTTGTGCAGGATAAGATAATATTAAGGAATTGAATTGGAGTGCATAAAAAAGGAAAGGCTTGGATTTTGATTAATACTATCTTGTGTTTGATGTTGTAATGTTAGGTTGGAATTGGATTTCAAATTTTAATAGAAATAATAATCTTTCAATAAAAGGTCAATCTATGAAAATTAAACATTTTAAATCAATTTCACCAAAAAAAAAAAAAAAAAAAACGCTTATCGATTTAAAGGGCAAGGTTACACGAGAAGGGAATTGATAAATATGTACAAAAAATGCAAAATATTATTATTAAATTGATGAATAAAAGTTAATTAAAAACAAAAAAAAATTACTTTCTAAATTGATAAATACGTAAAACAAATTGCAAATTATAACAGTTAAATATGAGTATATATTAATGTTAGAATTTTATATTCTAAAAATTATTTGATTTCTAAAAACTTAAATAAAATCTACTGTGCAAATAGAAATCACCAAAGATATCTAGAATTTTGATTTTCTTCGATTGCAGAGAAATTGAAGCTTCATATATATATATATAGAGAGAGAGAGAGAGAGAGAGAGAGAGGTGAGAGAGACTTAAATGCTCTGGCCATGGACACGAAAACTCAGAGATAGAGAGAGAGAGAGAGAGAGAAGGGTGCAATCATGTGCTTCATGAACTGGATAAGAGTTATCCACTCCAATCTTTTAAAAAGTTTAGACCAAATATGAGATTAAAATCCCTTATCCTAGTCCAACACTCTATTATCCTTTTAGTCCTGTGCACTAAATAAGCCTAAGAATAATATATACGATATCTGCTCTTTTTATTTTTGCAACTGATTTTATGATTTGTTTAGTATTTCGATTGGAACTCAAATTTTTCAACTCAATTCTTGTCTTCTTTTTTTTTTTTTTTGAAAAATTAATAAAAATTATAATTAATTTTTTAAAAAATCAACTATCTTCAACTTAAAAATTTCATCTCTAATTAACGAACCAAACGGAAGAATGTATTATTTTGGGCTGGTTATTTCGGAATTCCACACCATATACTAAAGTATGTAAGAATTACCTAAAATGCAGAAATGATCGTATTTATTATGTACCTAAAATATACAAAAAAAGAAAGAAAAAAAAAAAAAAAGATGTGTCTACTCACAGCTCTTTATTTAATTAACTTCAAATTATAACCCTTTTGATGATTACAGGCTTTTTTTTTTTTTGAAAGATTACATGCAATTTTTAATTATGATGAATTTCCATTAATAACATTCTTTCAATAATACAATCTGAAGACGTTTTTGCGTACCATCTTTATGTCATGAGACGGTATTTCAACTGTAATTTTTTTCTGAACAACATGAAACAACTAATTGAAAACATCGTTAACAAAGGTCTTGACTAATAAAAGTTTAGGTGGTTTTATTAGAACACACCTCTTTACTCTCTACACCTTCCTTCTAAACACACATTCCGCTTAAATTTTAAAATTGTTAAATTTACTTATTACACATCTCATGTATCCCAAAAATATCCCTAACTATTTTTATAAACTAAAACTTACTTTATCACTTACAAATTTCTTTTCACACCAGCCCTTTTGCAACATTAACAAATACCACATGCATACATACATATCAATTTAGCCGTGCATGTTTAGTATATACAAGCAGAATACAAGTTCACACCATCTTTACTAGCAGCTTCTGCTAATCAAAGAAATTCGTATATTCTTATATGGATATATTTATATATCAAAACATGATGGAATAATTTGTCAATTTAATCCACAAATTATGAATATTCTGTCACTTTAATATCTGAACTTTTGATTTTGATAAGTTAATCCCCGAATTTTTATTTTTTTTGACAATTTTTGATCCCCCATACTAAAATTGATAGATGATTTCTGAAATTTAACATAGATAATTATATTCCTATCGCCTAATAATTAAACATTCTTAAAGAAACTATTACATTAAGTTTAAAATGTTTTACTTTTAATAATTTTAATAAGAATAGGAAGGAAATTTTTATACTCAGTGTAGTAATTTTTGTAAAATTTCATGTTAACTTGAAGTTGAAACATAATCATACACACTAAATTTCAATGTCAGGAACCAAATCAGTTTAAAATAAAAAAAAAATTCAAGGACTAATTTACCAACATCAAAAATTCAAGAATCAAAATGATAGAATATACATAATTCAGTGATTAAAGGAACAAATTACCCCGCAAAAATGTAAATACAGTCAAAATAATAGTTAAAAAAAAAAACAGCCATTTTTTCAAAGAGCTTAGCAACTCCCAACAATTCCTGCTCCACGAATTTCCACTATTGTTACGGGTAAAAAGACCCAAATCTCACATTGAAAAAATATAAAAATAATAATAGACATATAAAGATATTGAAGCACTTTACTTAAAATTGTCTTTTAAAATGGAAATACAATTACTTAGAAGCTATAAATTTTAGAGCTAATGAAAATTTATTGAGAAAGCTTTGAAACAGGTTATAGATAAAAATCAATTTCACTTTTTTTTTTTTGGGGTAGTGATATATAATTTAAATGAATTTAATCTCTATTCAAAAAAATAAAAGTGGACTCTTAAATTGACTAAGTTTAGAGAAATCGTTGTCATAACTTATTCATATCTTCATTTTTTTTTTCTTCCGGTTTTATGATTTTCATTAAATCCCTAATTGTTCTACGACAATAATCGGACTGAAATAATCATTTAGCATGCCCCATAACCTTTGTGGCTATGACCAAAAACGGATCCATTCACCAGATGATTTATTTCCAAATTCGCGGATATTAGAAAATTGTAGCCCAAAAACTTTCAGTAATTAAAATTTATCTGAGCAAAAAGGTAATTAAAACGTTATGGCTGAAGCTATTATATTGAAAGCACTTTATGTAATTACAGGTCTAAGCTACTGATAATTTCATAACTTTATTATAATGTATAGAGTTTGAATATGCTTATTCTTAAGTTAAATTATAAATAAATCAACAGTACTTGATACAGTTGCTTAACACTAACTTTGTGGCTCATAACCATTTCTTTATACACATAAGATTTTTACAAAAAATAAAATAAATAGATTCAGAGACGAAAAATTTATTAGAAAATATTTGGTGTTTAAGTTTGAGTTAAGATTTTTAAGTTTCAATAGTAATTTTTGTTGACTTTTTCAGAAAAAATAAAAAAAAATTTCAAAAAAAGACAAAAATTGAGTTGAAAAATTTGAATTTGGATCGGTGAACCAAACTCACCCAAAGTTAATTCAAATTGTTGATGACGTTGATGTCGATGTACGAACTTGATGATGCCAACCATCATTTAAATAATTCAAAATTGCATAATAGTCTCAAAGGATAGTCACTATAAAAGGTCGATGATTGTTACGAAAAGAAAACTTTATTACAAGCTAGATTAAAATGTTCGTATTTATCATTATGACGTCATGATTTTATTTACGAGAGTTTTCTAAAGTTAAAGGATGTTTACCCCATCAAATTAACATATTGAACATAGCTTGCAATTTTTCACAATTCTTGCAACATTAACTTCTTTAGCTGAGGATCATGCAAATTGATAATATCTCGGAAACTATTAAGGATCGATGACTATCGTGAAAGGAAAACTTTTTCGCAGCACATTGTATAAAAATGTTCATAATCAAAATTTTAATTTGGTATAAAATTCAAAATTTTGACCTTTTGACTTTGTCATTGGTGTCTACTGCACTGGATAGTCAGTTGGCTTCAACACAAAATTGAAATATTTACTTATGGGTTAACAGGACTTCCAGTTAAATTTTCACCTGTCGAACCAAACAACGACGAATCAATTCACGAGTCCACTAATCTCAACATCAAGTACTCTGATGAACTCTCATCGTTATGAGGAGGATCATCAGTGTGGAAGGTGGGCGAATTATTAGGAGATGACTTTGTGTCTCTTGGTGGAGTAGAGGACGATAGAGCAGTTGGTTCAAAATTGTAAAGGTTTTGGAAAAGGTAACCCTTAGTAATACAAGGTTGTTTCTAGCTTTGACTCACAAGTTGGCCGAGATATTGGAATCTCAACCAGATTCAATGAGACAAAGCATCTGCTCCGGCTGGTGAACCATTAGTGTTTCAATTCAGGCTCAAATGAAAGTTTATTAATTCCAAAACCTGTACATGCATCCAATATCAACTGATTTACATGTAGATGAACACACCAATAATATTATGAATAAGGAAGAGGATCTTTTATGTATTGTTTAGTTTAAATAATCTGAATCTTAGCTTTCGTTTGATAAGTTAGTTGGAGATGGAATTTTTAAGTTGGAATTGGTTAACTTTTCAAAAACTAATTATAATTTTTGTTCACTTTCTAGAAAAAGACAAAAACTAAGATGAAAAAGTACAGTTTAGTTGGAGTTAAACTTAAACTCAAACAAAACATTAGTATAAGATCAAATGGCATTTGCTCTTGACATTTTAGCAACTTTTGTAAGTTATTTAGGGTTTTTTGTTTTAGAATTCCATCTTATACAAAACCAATACGAAGTCAAGTATCAAAACGGTGATTACAAAACTAACAAAAATTATATCACTTTGTACCAATCGGCCATAGCAATGATTTAATATTTATCTGTGGTTGAGTTTATTCATTCTCTACTACATATTTATTTGTGCCGAGCTCGATGACGAATTCTAATTGATACAATATTTGTTTGACTACTGAAATCTGTACGTAATAACGGCTATTTTGGTAAGAACGTGTGTATATATGGCAGCTCCTAACATTGACTGCACAAGGAATTTCCCTTATTTGTAATATGTTGTGAAATCTTTGAAACAGGTCATAGATAAATATCTATTTGTTTCCTTTTTTGTTATTGGTTTTTTAAGTAACAGCTAATCATTAGGAGCTCCGAGGTAATTAAAATTAACGTTTCTCCATTCGAAAAAAAAAAAAAAAAAACTAACGTTTCAAATTTGTCAAACTCAATATTCAAATTTCTTAATTAGCTATATGTTCTAAAGCTTTTGTATAAAAACAGTTCATACAGTTGCTTAACTCTACCTGTCTCGCTCCAGTTCTTTATACAATATATATATATATATATATATATATATATTTGCTAAGAACCAGTTCTTTAGAAAATTAATACTTAAATATAATACCCATTTTTCTTTTATTTCGTCCAGTCCATAAGACCTTTTGTCTTACTAACTAAAAATTGGTCACTCAAGTATCAAAAATTATGTTTATCGATTAAATCTTAATAAAATTATTGTAATTATACACCTAATTTGAAGAAATGTTTTGTGATATAATAAACTATATGTATAATTTTTTTCTTTTTTTGAAAGTTTAATTTTTATCTTTAATTGTATTTTATCCAAAGTTAGCATGATGGTTGCAGATTAAATGTTCTTTTATTGTGCCCCCTTTTGAGAAAAAGTCTGGATCCGTGACTAGTGATGCAGTATATTTTCCATCGTGAATAGGAAGATCTTATATATCTGGATCGTCGTAATAATGTCGATTACTTAATAGAGACACCAGCATATTTGGAACATACTGAACTGATGCAAGTCCCAATAAAACTGTATTTCTTTTATCTAATTCGGCAAAATAAAGGAGTTAAAATTCTATTACTGTTGGCTGATCGTACTATTTCTTCTGTTCCTCTACCTAAACATTACCAATACTATAATGACGTTTTACACATACTGTACCTCTTGCGGCGATAAGCATCAACCGGTATTCATATGCAATGGACAACGTTTGGACCGCTTCCCCTTGATTGACTTAATATGGCTCCACTCTTGATTTCTCCTCTTCCTCTTCTATATAAAAAGAACAAGTCTGACATTAATTTTGATAATATCTATTAGCTACAGTTACGACAATTACGTTTTAGGGCTTGTTTGGTACACAAGTTGAGTTTGAGTTGAGTTGAAATTTTTAAGTTTAAATAGTAATTTTTGTTGACTTTTTCAGAAAAGACAAAAAACTTTTTTAGAAAAGACAAAAAATATGATGAAAAAAGTACAGTTTAACTTAAGTTAAACCGGTGTGCCAAATGGGGCCTTAGACTTTTAGTCATGTTGTAGATAACTAATGTGTAATGATCAATTTTGGACCATTAAGGTCCTTGATGTAACCTTACTCATTCTTGATTTGTCCTCTATATAGTAAAAAATATCCGTATATGTGTGTATGTGTATATATATACATGGGTGGAGTCAGAAATATATTTCAGTAAGGGTATACATTAATTTTTTTTTTTTAGAAAAAAATAAATTTTAATGGAGCCAATGTGAGAATTTTTAATTTTAGTAGGCTTATATAAGAATTTTTAATTTTAGTGGGGACAAAATAACAAAATTAGAAATATAAAATTAATTTTAATAAGGATTATGTGAGAATTATTTATTTTTAGTGGAAGAAATATCAGAATTTTTTTATTTTTAGTGGGATAAATTGTAAAAATTACAAAAAATTTAGGATAAATTTAAAAGAATAACAAATTTTAATGGGAGCGATAGCTCCCTTCATCCTACTTTGCTCCGTCACTGTATATATATATATATATATGACATTATATTTATCAATATCTATTAGTTAATAGTACGTTTTAGACGTTGAACCACTGCCAACAAGTTACTATGGTTTCGATATTCTTTATTTGTCCTCTGCATACAAAGAAAAAGAAGATATGAAATTTACTAAATTTAGAAATATTTGTTAGTATGGTACAAGTACTAGAAATGAGTAATAAAATCACTATATAAAGTTTATTTAAAGTACTACACGGACAAAAAAAGCTGTCATGGTTCGCTTTCCCCCTCCCGTTATTTTGTTGCTTTGTGTTGTCCTTTTTTTTTTTTTTTTTTTTTTTTTTAATGTACTTTAATTCAGCAGTATCCCACTAATAAAAAATAAATCATGTCGTTCAACTCTTTTTTTAAGGAACAATTTTGTTTCTCATATTATTCATAAAATTCACTGTTGTTCTTTTCTTTTATTAAAAAAGTAGTGTCTAATCTTTAAAATAATGCCTAGTTTTTAAGGACACTAATTTATTTTCAAAGTCAAATTAATTTTCCTTTTCTACTATGTTTAGATTTGTTTTCTTAAGGAAAGTTATTCCTTAAAAATATGCTAAATATTGTTTCCATTAAAAAAAAAACATGTTCATGAATTGTTAGTTGAGATTACGACACATCTACTGTTGAACCAAAAAAGCATATACAAAAATGATTTTTTTTTTTAAATTTTTATTAAAAGAAAGAAAAAAATGGGAGTTAAATTGGGTACAAATTCTTGAAAATTAAAATTGGTCAATCAGATTTAAACATTGTGAAAAGGAATTAATTAAATTGAGTGTTGTGGATAGCAATCTTAAATTAAAGGGAGAAGGCATTCGGATTTCGGACAAAAAGGAAACGTGCAACGGCAAGTGAAAGAGAGAGAGAAAACAAAGGGAAAAAGAGGGGGGGAAAAAGAAAGAAAAAAAGAAGAGAAAGAGAGACAAAAAAAATTAAAATAAAATATTGCAATCTTCGTACATTTTGTAACATAAAGGTAAGAAAGGTATGATTCTTTCTTCTCCATTTTCATCTCTCTAGCTTCCTACAAATCTTTATTTTCAAACAAAATCATTATCCATATAGTTGGCTACATGACTTAAATAGTTAGATTTATATTATTAGCTACACTTCAAATAGTCAGATCAACAAGTGGATAAGGTTTTATTTATTATTTTATTTTTTAAAAATCTTCTACAAGTAATATTATACTCTCTCTCGTTAAAAGATGATATCTCTTCACTTTGCTTTTGTTTTTGTTTTTTTTTTTTTTTTTTCCGACATCAATTATGGGATCTATACCCATTGGTTAGTTTCTCCAAACAATTACAAGTTTTAGAATCTATAAAATTGAAATTGCAAATCTGCGAACAACAAATATCATGAGAATGCAGGTATATCGAATCTCAAAACAAAAATGGGATTATAAGTTTTCAAACCTCTAAAAATTAGAATTGCAAGTTTTAAAACTCTAAAGTTTAGCAACATAATCACAAATATTACTGAAATGATACTGAAATCTTCAAAACAAATTCAAACTCCAGAAATCTATAAACTAAGTTCATAAATCAAACTAAAAATGAAAACTAAATATTCAAATAGATACACAGACATACAAATATTCATTAGGGTGAATATAAGGTATGAAAATATTTCTAGTGGGCCGGGCTTCACTTTGAATTAGGTGGGGATGGGGGACTATATTCACTGACGGGGCCGGGGAGGAGGACGAAGTCTTTTCCCCGAATTAAAAACGACACAGAGACGGGGGAAGCATCCCCGCTCTACCTCCGCTTGGTTATACATATACCATATATTTTTATATTATGCATAAATGTATCTGCATCTTAACTTTTTATACTTAATTGGAATATTTTAAGTTTTTTTTAAACGATGATTACTAACTACATCTTTTTCACTAAAAAAGAAGGAAATTAAAAAGTTTTATTCAAATTTAAATTTTATTTGGCTAATACTAATTAGTGTGCATGATTAATTTTTTGTTTTAAGTTACATAATTTTTTTTTTGAAGTTATGTATTTTCAAAATGTGAAGTCATATTAACGGGTAATAGAGTGGGTAAAGGGAACGCTCTCCCTAAGAGGAATCACTGCCACAGGCCCCTCCCCTTTTTAGGCAGTGATGGGGACAAGGATGAGGATGTGGATGGGGAAGTAATGTCCACCCCACCTCACCCTGTCCATATATTCATATGTCATCCTCTATACCCGCTCCATTAGGGAAAAATATGGATAAAATTGTCATCTCTAATAATGATTCCTACTTTTCAAGGACAATAATATTCAAATTATTTTTCTTCTTTAAGTAAAATATAATTTTTCTACTTTTCCTAAAAGTAATTCCTATTTTTTTTAAGTAATAATTAGAGATAGTAATGGGATAGAACAGAGTGGATATGCTTCCCCCTCACCCCCATATCCACCTTCCTTTTCAACCCTTCCCCCTACCCACCATGCTCGCTCCTACACCGATCTAATTTAATGTGGATAAGGTGGCGAGAACGTGTAATCCCTATTGTGTGCTATACCCATACCTAGGGGTGTTCAACCAAACCAAACCACTTATTTTAAGTAAAGTGCAAACCAAACCAAAAACATATATCGGTTTAAAGATTTTCAAACCAAACCAAACCATTTAAGAAATCAAAACCAAACCAAACTAAACCGATTGTAATTGGTTTGGTTTGGTTTGGTTTTTTTAATTGGTTTGAACTAATATTCATCAATTTCTTCTTAGTCATAAGTAAAATATGATCAAAATATTATTATAATAAATATTTATGTATCTCTAAATCGTATATATTAATGACTTAAAATCAAGTATCCAAATCAAAATAAATACTCATAATTAAAAGTAAAACATTCTCAATGAAATTACAAAAACATATAAATTAGTTATAAATAGTCTTTTAAAACACATATAACACATTTTGATAACCTATACAAATAAATTATAATTTAAATATACTAATCAATTATATATTTTTGCACATAAATAAATAATTTAAAAAAGATACATATTTAATTTTAATTACATATTGGTTTGGTTTGGTTTGGATTGGATTTTTTTTGGAATAAAACCATAAACCAAACCAATTTAATTGGATTTTTAAAAATTCAAACCAAACCAAACCAATTATTGTATGATTTGGTTTGGTTTTGAATTGGATTGGTTTGTTTGGTCGGTTTGATAAACACCCTACCCTACCCATTTATCCTTTAAAAATAAAAATAAAAACTCAAAATAAATTCCATTAAAATTTAATAAAATATAGTAACATAATCTCAAATGTAATTGAAATGAAACTAAAATATTAAAAACAAATTAAAACTCCAAAAATCTATAAACTAAATTCATGCATCACACTAAAACATTAGCACTAAAAATTCATATATATATATATATATGTGAATAGATACAACGGTATTTTTATGAAGGTAAATATTACGTATGACAATAGTCCCCGTAGGACTTCAATCCGAATTAGGCGGCGATGAGGGATAATATTCGGGTTAGGGATGAGGATGAGGACGGAGTCTTTTTTCTGAATTAAAAGTGGGAATCTGCCCTGATATGCATGCATCATGTATGTTTTATTACGTATATATATATATATATATATATATGTATGTTAACTTTTTAAACTTAATTAGACTATTTTGGTTTTTAGTTGTTATTTGTTATTTGTTATTTTTTTATTTTTAAAGATAGTTAATAACAACTTTTTCACTAAAAAGAGAAGGAAATAGAAAGTTAATTTTAGTTTATAACCTTATTTGGCTAGTACTAATTAGTATGCGTTATTTAGCTTTTGTTTTAAGTTTTGTGATTTAAAAAAAAAAAGTTACATAATTTTCAAAATGTATAGATATAATAACAGGCAGTTAGGTGGGTATGGGAAACGCTTTCCCGACGGGGAATCCTAACTCGCTATCCCGCCCTTTCTCCGGCGAGGATGTGAGGGGATGAGGATGGTTTAAAAGGGTCGGGGATGAGAAACAGAAAACAATCCCCACCCCCGCCTCGCCTCGTTGCCATCCATAGTAAAAATAAGCAAGGTAGATGCGGTATAGGGGAGTTTCCCCCACCCCTGCCTCACATCTGTGCGAGGGGATCAATCTTAACTCAATACCTGCTTGCATACTCATATATTATCTTGCATCAAGGGCTGGGTACTCACAGTTACCTGCATCCATAGGTAAAATTACTATCTCTAATAATGATTCCTACTTTTTTTTAGGACAATAATATTTAAATTATTTTTCTTCTTTTAGTAAAATATCATTTTTCTACTTTTCCTAAAAATAGTTCTTACTCTTTTTTTGCTACTTTTTAAGGACAACTAGTAGAGAGGAAATGTTCAAAAGCTTGTGTGTGTGTGTGTGTGTTTTTTTTTTTCCCCCTAAATATTATTATCGTTAAAATTCAATGATTTTAAAAGAGTCTTGTAAAATAATAATTATTACCTAAAAAAGAATTTTTGAACTACAAGATTGTTTTCCAAATTAATTTTGTACAAAGTAATTCTCTCTATATAATTTTTTTTTGGGTTTGTTTTTCCAGATCCTCTCTACGAAGGATTCGTTTTGATGGGACACTTGTACAGAGATTAAAGATATTATTTACCAATTTAAAAAAATGATATTATTTACCTAAACCATGTAAAGGGATTTTTTTTAAGCGAACACGTAAAAAGAATTAATACACTTTACAATACTCATGTTCACAACCAAATTGAAAAACTATTAACTAAAGACGATAAATAAATATATATTATTTAAAAAAAAATAAGAATGAATAAGAGTTAATACGCACAACGATACCCATGTTCACAACCAAATTGAAAAACTATTAACTAAAGACAATAAATAAATATGGTATTATTTTTTAAATAATAAGATATCTATTCTTATATTTTATATTAATCATTTGCGTATGCTTCATTCATTGTAGAGTAATCTCCTGATTTTTTTTGTCTCTTGGTGGAGCGGTGGAAGACAGAAGCAGTTGGTTCAAAATTAAAAGAGTTTCGACATGGAATGACGGTGTCTACAAGTTTGTTTCTAGCTCCGGCGGAGATGTTGGAATCTCAACCAGATTCGATGGCTCACGGCGTCTGGTTCTGACTCGTCGTGATGCATTGTCGTTTCAATTTGTAGCCGTAAAAAACATACCTAGTGCTACAAAATGAAACTTTTGCAATAAACTTCCAAGTGAAAGTTCACTTCTTCCAAGCTATTACAAGCATCTAATATCAATAGATTTAGATGCTGATCTACTAATAGTATTATTAATAAGGAAGAAGATCATCTTTAATGTATTGTGTAATTTGGTTGTGAATCTTAATAAAGAAAGGGCATATGCTCTTTACATGTTTGCCACTTCCCTATATTATTTAGGGGCTGCTTGTTAATTTCATAATCATTGCAATAATTGTTCATTCAACATTCCCATCTGACCGATTTCTCTTGAGAATGATACTAATTTCCAAATTCCTGATAGTAGAAAATATACCCCAAACTTCATACACTTCAAAACCATTTTCACATAAGAATTTACAAATAAGGGAGGAAGATGTAAATAACATATTTACAATAGTTAACAGAAGTAAATAGTATATTTACGAAGTTGTTGAAGTAAATAGCACATTTACGAGAAAATACGTTTTGGTTTTTATTTTTTATTTTTTTTATTTTTAACTAAGAGTAAATACATTCTTTATACTTAATAAATAAAATTATTACTTTATTGATTAAAATAAATTTATTATTTACTTTAACACTTTCATAAGTATGTCATTTATTTATTTTAGCTTCTATAAATATATTGCTATTTAGTTAATATATATTCTTAAAAAAAAAATTAGATTCAGAGGGAAAGGTAGAAAATAAATTATAATTAGTGACAACGATGATGATGCAAACGGATTATATCTCGGACACTATTGAAGATCAATATGATTATTGTAAAAGGAAAACTTTTTTACACATTATATAAAATATTCATAATCGAACTTTCAATTTGGTTTAAAATTAAAAATTTTCAACTTTTGACTTTATCATGCCCTGATAAGTGTATAAAAATACACTTTTGTTCACATAATTTATTAGATAATTTAAGTTTTAATTGAGTATTTTTATGATTTAATTCAAACTATTTTACTTTGGAAATATTTAATTTAATTTTGGTTTATTTTATTTTTATTTTTATTTTTCCTTTTCCTTTCTTTTCTTTTCTTTTCTTTTCTTCCTTTCCTTCTGCAGGTTTGCTCCCACGTGTGCGCAAGCTCTGGGCCAGACCTCCCTCCCAACTAGGCCACGTAATCTGATCAGGCCCAAGAATCCAGCCCTTGTCTCCTGCCACACGCGCGCGAACCCCTCCAGCTGGCTGCGAGTCTGCAACTTATTTACCAACTGAGGGTGGCAAATTTCGTGGGCCAAAATTCTCTACATGACCAAATGGATTTAAGGCCTATAAAAGCAAGGCTTTTGCAGCAAGCAGAGGACGTGTTTTTCCCTTAGCATTTTTGGCTAAGTTCGGAGTGTTTTTAGTGTCTTTCATTTGTGTTTTTCTTCTTCTTACATTTTCATCTCATGTTTTCTTTTTAGAATTCTGTGAGATAAATTGCAAGTTTGGCTAAACACTTTGGTGAGGCTAGTGATGGTCTCATGTGTGAAGTGATCCAATTTGAATTTGATTTTGTTTTGATTTGTAAAGATTATATGTTTTAGTGGATTGAAAATGTTTTGGAAAAGGGTAACTGTTAGTACTACAAGCTTGTTTCTAGCTTCGACTCACAAGTTGGCCGAAATATTGGAATCTGAACCAGATTCGATGAGACAAAGCGTCTGGTTCCGGCTGATGAACCATTAGGGTTCGAATTCAGGCCCTCAGAAGATGGACTAAAATGAAAGTTTATTTCTTCCAAAGGCTGTAAATGCATCTAATATATCAACTGATTTACATGTTGATGAACACAACAATAATATTATGAATAAGGAATAATAAATTTTATGTATTAATGTTGATTTTAGATAATATGAATATTAGTATGAGAAAAGGCATCTGCTCTTGACATTTTACCAACTTTTATTATATTAAAAAAAAAAAAAAAAAACGTTGTTTGTTTCAGAATTCCATCCCATACAAAAGTAATACGAAGTCAAGTATCAAATTGGCAATTACAAAACTAACAAAAATACTTGTAACTTGGTTAAGTTTATTCATTCTCAGTTACATATATTTGTTTGTGCCGAGCTCGATGAGATTCTAATTGAAACAATATTTTTAGTTTGACCCTTAAAATATGTACTTAACAACGGCTATTTTGGTAACATCCTCACACACACACACACACACATATATATATATAGCTGCTCCGAACATTGATTGCACTGGGAATTTCCCTTATTTGTAATGTATATGCTGTGAAATCTTTTATCCAAAGTTAGCGTTATGGTTGCAGATTAAATTTTCTTTTATTTTGCCTCCTTTTGAGAAAAAGTCTGGATGATCTTGTATATCTAGATTACCAGTTTATTTGGAATAGTCCCAATAAAATTGTAATTCTTTTCTAATTCGGTAAAAGGAGTTAAAATTCTATTACTGTTGGCTGATAGTCTTATTTCTTGTGTTCTTCTAGCTAACATTACCACTACTACAACTTTGTTTGGTATTCAAGTTTAACTCCAACTAAACTATACTTTTCAATTTCAATTTTTGTCTTTTTCTGAAAAGTCAACAAAATTTATAAATAATTTTTGAAAAATCAACCAACTCTAACTTAAAAATTTCATCTCCAACTTGCGAATCAAATGCAAGCTACAATCACTTTTTAGACCTTCTGTACCTCTTGTAGATAAGCATTAACGGGACTTTATATGCAATGGACAACGTTGGACTTGATTTGTCCTCTTCTATATGAAAAGAACAAATCCGACATTAATTTTGATAATATCTAATAGTTACGACAATAACGCTTTAGACATATAGTCATGTGGTAGATAACTTATGTGTAATGATCAATTTTGGACCATTAATGTCCTTGATGTAACCTTACTCATTCTTGATTAGTCCTCTATATAGTAGAAAATATGTGTATATATTTATGTTTATATATATGACATTATATTATGTCAATATCCATTGGTTAATACACAATCACGTTTTAGTCATGTTGTATCTCTTGTAGATAAGTAATAATGGGACTTATGTGTAACACGTTGGACCACTGCCGACACCTTACTATGGCTTCAATATTCTTTATTTGTCGTTTCCATATTAAGAGGGAAAATATATATATATATATATATAAAATATAATCACTATATAAAGTTTATTTAAACTATACGGAGAAAAAATCTGTCATGGTTCTCTTTACCCGTTGTTTTTTATTTATTTATTTTTATTTATTTTTAATTTTTAATGTACTTTAATTTAGTAGTATCCAACTAATCAAAATAATAAATCATGTCGTTCATAGCTATATATAATAACTCTTTTTTAAGGAACATTTTGTATCTCATACTTTTCATAAAATTCACTTCTTTTATTAAAAAAGTAATGTCTACTTTTTAATGGAAAATTATTTTTTTTACTTTGGGTAAAATGATTTTTCTATATTTCTTAAAACTAATACCTATTTTTTAAGAACACTAATTTTTTTTTCCAAGTCAAATTTATTTTCCTTTTCTACTATGTTTAGGTTTGTTTTCTTATCAAGGAAAAAGCTCGTAACTATTTGCTAAATATTGTTTCCAAAAAAAAAAAAAAAAACAACAACATGTTAATGAGTTGTTAGGTGAGATTGTGATCTAGCACTATAAAATCACGAGCCTTAAAAGTCATTTATAGACAAAACACTAGAACAACAAAAAACAAGGGAAGCTACTGCTTTACTCAGATTGCCCTTGATCCTTTTCCTTTCCTTCACAACAAATGGAGTCTCTGCCAGACTTGGTATCTCCATTGTTAATAATCAGCCTTCTGAAGTTTTTGACTCAAACGGAGACGAGCTCCTGCCAGGCAACACTTATTACATATTGCCTTCCATTCGTAATTTGCCTCACTCGTAGTCACCCGCCATTATCCCAGCTGTATTCGGTAAGGATACCAGTTGGCTTCAACTTGGAATTGAAGAATATAGTTATGACATAACAGGTTTTCCAGTAAAATTTTCACCTATCGGACCCAAAAACGATGAATTTATCACCGAGTCCGCTGATCTCAACGTCAAATTTGGTAGTGAGATTTCATTGATATGTGGAGGATCAACAGTGTTGGAAGTCATGAGCGAAGTAAGAGACAAGTTTTTGTCTCTTGGAGGCGGAGGAAGATAGAACCAGTTGGTTCAAAATTAAAAGAGCTTCGAGATGGAATGATGGTGTCTACAAGCTTGTTTCTAGCTCTAGCGGAGATGTTGGAATCTCAACCAGTTTCGATGGCTCAAAGCGTCTGGTTCTGACTCGTGGTAATCCATTATCGTTTCAATTTGTGGCCGTAAGAAACATACCTAGTGCTAGAAAGTGAAACTACCACGTACTATAAACTTTAAAGTGAAAGTTTGCTTCTTCCAAGCTGTAACATGCATCTAATATCAATATATTTAGATGCTGATCTACCAATAATATTATTAATAAGGAAGAAGATCACCTTTTATGTATTATGTGTTATGGTTGTGAATCTTAATAAAGAAAGGGCATATGCTCTTTATATGTTTCCTACTTCACTGTATTATTTAGGGCTGCTTGTTAATTTCGAGGCCATTGCAATAATTGTTCATTTAGCATTCTCATCTTACCGATTCCTCTTGAGAATGATACTAATATTTCAAATTCTGGTAGAAAATGCCTCAAACTTCATACACTTTAAAATCATTTCTATCTTCAAATAAGACTTTAAAAAAAATAAGAGTGAAAGGGGTAGATAACATATTATTATACGGAAGTTAATGGAGCAAAAAGCATATTTATGAAGTTGTTAAAGTAAATAGAATATTTATGAGTAAATACGTTTTTTTTTAACTAAGAGTAAATAAATTTTTTTATACTTAATAAATAAACTTAATACTTACTAGATGAATAAGTTTTATTTATTAATAAATATATTGTTTACTCTAAATTTCCATAAATATGTCATTTACTTAAAAAAAGAAAAAAAGAAAAACAATTAGATTCAGAGGAAGGTAGAAAATAAAATAAAATTGGTGACAACGATTATGTCAATGGATGGACTTGATGCCGAACATCGTTCAAAATATTTCCAGAATCGAATAACATGTCCCCTATTGCACCGTGTAGCAATTTTATTGATTACTAATGATGAGTTTTCTCCCTCCTTACATGCGACTCCAGTAGATTTTTTCCCCTTATCCATAATGTACTCGAGTTTTTTGAAACCAACTTGAGTATTAGAACGGCTTCTTTTTTTTTTTTTTTTTTTTTTTTTTTTGTCGTCGTGATGTGAGAAAGAGTGTTGAGTGAGTGTCAATCTAATTAGGAAGTCTAGAATAATTTTATTGCAAAATTTTCGGTCTCTAGGGACAAGTTAAAATCGTGAAGTACAACTTCTTGTGCTGATGATGATACAAACTGATAATATCTCATATACTATTAAGGATCGATGATTATCATAAAAGGAAAACTTTTTCGCACATCGTATAAAAATGTTCATAATCCAATTTTTCAATTTGGTTTAAAATTGAAAATTTTTGCCCCTAACTAATTTTCTATCTCTGTCAATGCTTGTCTTCCATGTGATAAATGACACAACGATTTAGACTTTTAATCTTATCAATTTTTATCAATTTTTACATTTGAACTCTTAATTCTGACAATCTGTACTCTTGAATTTAAATAAATTAATAACTAAACCTCCGCTTGTGTTTATTTTTTCAAGTTTATTTGATCGCAAAAAAATTTGGTTGCGACAGGTGTGTTTTCCTGTAGTTGATCGTGCCACTAAGCAAAAATATATATTCACCAAATATAATAGCATAGCATATTGGCCTCATATATTGATGTTGGCATCAAATATAAAGAAAATCAACTACAAATAATAAAATGTAAAACGTAAATGATCAGTTTTTAAGGACAAATATTTGGGTTAATGAGATTTTTTTTTGGAAAAAAATCTTTTTGGGTAAGTAATATAAAATAGTATTTTTTTTTAGTTTGTAATCTTTTTTTTTTTGTTTCTTAAATTATAAATAAGAGTATCTTTGTCAAGACAACATAAGCAGTTTTTTTTTTTTTAATTCAATTTTACAAGCAAGTTTGTTTTTGGACATATTTTAAAACCCAGAACAACAATAAGCATACGAGTCAAAGCTCTTGCTTGCTACAGATGTGTTGCAACTTCAAGGGACTTACACGGAAATTAATTGCATAAAAGGCTTGTCCTGAAGCAAGCAAATAAAAATGGCCAAATTGATTTAAAAAATAAAAATAAAATTGGGGAATGCATTATAACTGTAGAAGGCAACAAATATGCAACAAGAAGTCTCACTGGCATAAACGTTAAGCGTAACCTCTAAATTCTCAAAAATTAAGAACTACAATGATTTTAGGTCCATTTGGTGAATGAGTTTGAGTTGGAAATTTTAAGTTTCAATAGTAATTTTTATTGACTTTTCAGAAAAGACAAAAAACTTTTTCAGAAAAAGACAAAAATTGAGATGAACATTTTGGTTTGAAATGGTTTTCCAAAATTTAAGTGCAGTCACAAATTTTAAATTTCAAATTAAATTCGATAGAGGTCCATATTTAACTCCTCATAAGCTCATATACGGGGGATTATCCAAATACAAACTCAAATTCATAAACTACATCAACCTGATTTCACAAAAGATACATAGGCAATCAATATTCCGTGCGGTTCAATGTTCAAAACTAATTATTAAAAAAAAAAAAACTAAAAAGTTTGCAAAAGTCAAAGTGAGATCATTTCACCTCAAAAATCCAAAATCCAAAATCCAAAATTCACTCAAAATCAAAATGAGGTCATTCATCTCCAACTCTACCAAATCCAAATTACCTCAAAATTTACCATAAAAATCCAAAGATGTCATTTACCTAAAAAATACCTAAAATCACAAACTTCAAATCCCAAAAAAAAAAAAATAGAACAACAAGTGATTTGATTCCTCAACCGGGTACGCAGGCAACTCTGTCAAATCTTTCCCAAGTGCAATCGCAATCCAAACAAAACCCAAATTTCCCCATCAGTGATACAAGTTATTAACAAATTATCATAATTGGAATCAGAAGGTTTTCCCTTGTGCTAAGGGATTGTAACTAAGAGGTTATTCTTATAATCTTGAATGGGTTGAAATTAAAGATAATAAATTCCTATGCTACCAAATCCTAGCCTACATGAAATTATGTGGTGTGAAGAATATTTTGCTACATCAATATATATATATATATATATATATATAAATATTCTACATCAACATCTACATCTATAAAAGCACGAGCCTTGAAGTCATTCTCTACACAAAACACTAAAACAACAAAAAAATAATGGAAGCTACTGCTTTACTCACATTGCCCTTGATCCTTTTTTTTTTACTTCACAACAAATGGCATCTCTGCTAGACATAGTATCTCCATTGTTAATCAGCCTCCTGCTGTTCTTGACTCAAACGGAAACAAATCCTGAAAGGTGAATATTATTATTACTTGGTGCCTTCCATTCCCTTGCCTCGCTTGTAGTCAGCCGCCATTATCCCAAGTGTATACCGTAATGATACATGTTGGCTTCAACTCGGGATTGTAGTCTCAACTTATGAGATAACAGGTCTTCCAGTAAAATTTTCACCTATCGTACCCAACGAAGACTAATTGATCAACGAGCCCACTAATCTCAACGTCAAGCTCTCTGATGAGCTATCATCGCTATGCGGAGGATCATCCCTGTCGGAGGTGAATACGAGACAAGTTTTTGTCTCTTGGTGGAGCGGAGTAAGATAGAAGCAGTTGGTTCAAAATTAAAAAAGTTTCGAGATATGAAATGACGGTGTCTACAAGCTTGTTTCTAGCTCTGGCGGAGATGCTGGAACCTCAACTAGATTCGATAAGACACGGCTTCTGGTTCTGGCTGATGAACCATTACCGTTTCAATTTGTGCCCTTCAGCAGAAATGTACCTAGTGCTACAAAATGAAAATTTTAATGTAAACTTCAAAGTGAAAGTTTACTTTTTCCAAGATGTAATATGCATTTAATATCAATAGACAAATAAAGAAGAAGATCCTAATGAGGGGGGAAAAAAAAAAAGGGAAGAAGATCTTTTATGTATTATGTAGTTTAGTTTATTTTCCAAATATGGCATCCGCTCTTTATAATTTTGCAACTTTAGTGCAGCTGGATGTTTCAGAAATCAGTACGATTCGAAAGTTGCATATAGTACGAAGTACAAAAGGTGAAGAAATGATCATAATGTTAGTATCTGCATATACAAAATAATAATAACATAATAATAGTAATAACAACGACAATAATAATTATACGGTCAAATAAAAGTAACTGTCATTTGTGATTGCAGATATAATCTAACGCTAATATCATATCCGACTTTTTTTAAAGGTATAAAGTTTGAATCCTTCCAACTCCAAGTTTAAAAAAAAAAATGTAACTGCCATTTTTGTAAGAGCACAATGCTAGCTCAGCGAGTTTCCGTTGTTGTTAACGGTAAAAAAAATCAAAGTCTCACATAAATAAATAAAATAATAATAAATATAAATGATATTGAAACACTTCATTTATTTAACATGTTAACGTTTTAAAATAAAGGTACAATTACTTATATAAGTTACAAATTTCACCGGTGCTGATATTATATTGTGAAAGTTTTGAAACAGGTTATACATAAAAATCCATTCTCTCTCTCTGTTTTTTTTTTTTTTTTTTTCCTCCTGTAGTGATATCTAATTCAAATGAAATTTTTCTATATTCAGAAAATGAAAGTGGACTCTTAGAGAAATCATTGTCTAAATTATATATAACTTAATTTTCTTCTTCCTATTTTATGATTTTCACTAAACCCCCAATTGTTAGGATAATAATCGCACGGAAATAACCATTCAACGTAACCTTTTTCACTATGACCAAAAACGGATCTATCCTCTCTCTCTCTCTTTTTAAGTTGAAAAAAAGATCCATGATAAATTCCAAATTCGTGGGTAATAGAAAATATACCAACTTCCAGTATTTAAAATTTAATCTGAAAAAAAAGTAACTAAAACATTATGGCTGATCTATTATAGTGAAAACACTTTACATGTAACTGCGGACCTAATCTAGAGGTTATTCTATTTTGACATCATTTTACGTGGAAGAGTTTTCTAAAATTAGAGGATGTGTACCCCATCAAACATATTGTACATAGCTTGTAATTTATCATAATTCTTGTGTCCCTTTTTTTTTTTTTAGACTGATCATATTTCTCGTGTTTCTTTTCCTAACACTACCTAGTTTTACAATCTCGTTTTAATCATATTGTTATACTCCATGTAGATAAGCTCTAATAGGTCTTATGAGTAATGTACAACGTTTGTACCAAACACTATTCACTTTGGGCCCCTCCCATTATCTATTTTGCTCTAATAAGTTAAGATTGAAGAGTGCAAACGTTCATACAATCCTATTTGTAAATTTAAACAAATTTTGAATTTCATCCTTTTTTAATTCCACGTTTACCCTTCAATATTTTTCTAATATTATATATATATATATATATATATATATATATATACCGATTGTCTTTTTATGAATTTTTTTTTTTGGTTACATATCCAGATTCCACTTCTTCTATTATATCAGAATTCAACGTTTTACTTCCCCTCTTTCTCTCAAATTTTAATAAACTAGAGTTTTCCCTTTATGTGGAACTCCCACTGCCATCGCTACCGTGGTTGGCGAAGGTGATCGGCGGTTTGATGATCTCGGCGAGGATGAAGTCAGAGGGTCCAAATTAAGAGTTTCTCGATCAAATCTAACCAGCGAGCTTCCGATGATTTGGAACTCGGCGAAGCCTTGGTGATCCAATGGTTGGTGTGGCGATCTCTTACCTCCAATCAAGTTGATTTTATTTCCTCTGAATTGTGGTGTGTGGCGGAGTGGTTGTTCCACATGAGGCGAAAATTTTGCGGGTGATGTTATTTTATATTCTTGCTTTGTTTTTGTGTTTAAGTTTTAGTTTTGTAATAAAGGAGGTAGTTCTCCCACCTCCGGTTTGTTTTTTTATGTGTGTTTCGCTTGAGTTGTTTTCTAGCAGTATATGTCTATGGGTTCCATTAGTATTAGGGCTATATGGAGTTTATTGCAGCTTCTGTGCTGTGAGTGACTGTCTCTTGATCGATCAGAATATTCCATCGATTGTAGATGTATTTTTAAAAAGAGCTTTATACATACTCAATTATAGAATTACCGAGGAATTTGAGGAATTTTCCCATCACCAGATCTCAGCTTATGTCCTCCTCACTGAGCTTCATCAGATTTTATTAATGGAATCGATCTTAGTCGAGGGTTATGTCTCTTATATCACATAGTTGTTTCATTTTTGGTATTGATGTTAGTACCCAATTTTAATTTAAATGATAATTTCCCTTAAAAAAAAAAAGAATTTAACGTTTAACTTCCAGCCAAAGAGAGAGAGAGAGAGAGAGAGAATTCAATGTTTTACATATATACATATATCTTGATTTTTGTGGTCATCTATGGTCATTTTATTATTATCGATTAATGTTTCGATGATGTATTGGAAATAGCAATATGGTCATTATGATAATGACTTTATCACTTTGATGATTATGTTTAGTCATATAGTAGTTATACCACACGGATCCTATCATTATAAGCATATTCCTTATCAATAACAATTTGGTCTTGATCTATACGACAATGATCGTGTTACTTTGTAGAAGAACTTCATATAACATATTTCAGATTTTATCACGATTACAACCATATTGACCGTGTCATTGAGTAAAAATATATATACCTATATATATTCACCAAATAAAATTATACAGCCTATTGATCTCATCAATATGATGTTTACATCAAATAAAAAGAAAATCAACAACAAATAATAGAACAATGATGATAAGTTTATTTGGACAAATCTTTGGGTTAAGGAGACTGATTATATTTCAGGAAAAAAAAAAATCTTTTTGGATAACTGATATAAATGATACAAATGAGGCCTTTTTGGTTTCTTTAACTATTATTAAGTTTATTTTTTGAAAAGACAACATGATCGGCTTTCTTTTTTTGTTCAATTTTACTAGTATGTTTTTATTGGACGCTTTTTAAAATCATGTTCTAATTTGACCATATCTGTAATAACTAAATTTTTCACGACCTTACGTTTTTTTTTTTGTAAAGAAACTTATGCGATATTTAGAATATACTTATGAAAATCTGAGATGGGTTTTTATTTGAGAATTTTAAGTTCTCATGATCTTATGAGACTTAAAAAAATGATTGCTTAAACAAGTATGTATCATTTTGAGTTAGAAGAGTAGAAAATTTCACGATTACATGGTTTTGCATGGTGGTCAAAGCTTGACCTAAAAAGTCAACGTTGACCTAAAAAGTCAACGGTTGATTAGAAAAGTCAATCATATGATGATACTGTTTTATGGTCAAGCAGTATGGAAAATATACTGCGAAAAACCATTTTTCGGACAAGATGTTAAGATTAAGATTTAAAATCACCCTAGAAAAATCAAGCACATAAATTAGGGTATATTAGGCCAAAGGGCTTCAAATTATAAGAAAAATTTTATACACTTAAATTTTACACAGATAAATTTTGGACTGCAGTTAAGTGATAAAATACTGTTATTAATAGTTAACAGTATTAAAAATATCTGTGTTAACTTGAATTTGGACTGCTTAGCAAGAAAAATTGCCAAACAAGCTTAATGGTGATAACATCATCACCTTTTGATTTATGACTTCATTAAAGGATTATCTAAAAATTGGGAAAGTATTAGTTGGCTCTAGAATTCTCCTTGGCCGGCCACCTAAGACCCCTTGTGGGCAAATTTTTGCTTCTTTAAGGATTATTTGACAATTTTGCAAAGTTTTCCAACCTCTATAAATACCCCATTGAGCCTATTCATTTTATTCAAGAAATTTGGGGAAATTCTTGCAAAATTCTCTCTTGAAAATCCGGAAATTGGGAGAAGAGAAAGGGGTGAGAAAATCAGAAATTTTCTTGGGGCTTTTGTTCATAAGAGTTCGGGTTTGAGCTAGGAAAAAGCCAAGAAAAGTTTAGAAATTTTTTTAGGTCTTTTGGGGTGTGTGGCCGAGTGAGTGAGGGAAGAAGAAAAACTGAAAATTTTGAGGCCAAATCTTGGTGGAGTGCTCGGCTTGGAGTGGATCTACCAAGGAGACCAACCCGAAAAATTTTTGGGTGCCAATTTGGTGGTGTGGCCGTGAGCTAAGGAGGGCTAGGTGGAGGAAGAAATTTTGTGACCAAACTTGACTTTGGTCTAAGGTAAAAATCTAGAGTCCTAACTCTCTTATTTGAGTTCAAATTTAAAGATAAAAGGTAGTTCAATTTGGTTGTAAGGACATAAGTCCATTTTCTATTTTATACCCTAAGTTTGAGGTATGTGCTTGATTTGTAGATCTAGGGGTGTATGGTTTAAATTCTTGCATTATTGTGCTTGTTTATGATTGATTTTCATGCTTGATGCTTAGGGTTGTGTGTCCCCTAGTTTGGTCCAAAAATCTGCCCTAGGGCAGTGCTTGAAGCATGCTAGTTTAAGGAGCAAAGTTTGATGCTTGTATGTGATGTATGCAAAAAGTTAGGGTTAATGCAAACCTAGGCCTAGGGCTTTTGAATTTGGTTTGCATGGTTTCAATTGGACGATTTAAGGGTTCATGTGGGACGTTAGAAACGCTGTGTGTTTGCCATATAGACTCCCGAAGTGATCGGTCAAGATAGATTTCACGAAATAGGACGTAAAACGGACTTAATAACCAAAACTGCCAATTCGGATTCAAAACTGGTCAGTTTCGGGAAAGTAAAAATTAGAGGCATTTAGAGGACGAATTGGGTAAATTGTAAAACACGAAAGTTGCTCGGAACGATTTTTCCTAGAAGACTGCGTGGGCAGAATTTAAAAATGAGGCTCCGATGGCCTTCGTTTTTACAAAAATCCGTGGCTGGTCTGCCCAGACCCAAGTTACAGGATCAGCCAGTTTCAAACAAAAACTGACGCAAATACAAGCAGAACTGGATTTTTCGTAAAACATGAAAGTTTTACCATTTTTCGAGAACTACAACTTTCGCGAAGACAAGTTTTTCAAATTCCAAATGGATTTTTAAACTGGTATTGTTTTAGGAAAAGTGTGCAGGGAACCGAAAATTCTTGCACATAAGTTTTACAAACAGTTTCAAAAAGAAAAAAAAAACTGTATTTTTGCTTAAAACTGTTCCAAAGGCAGTTCTCAATCTTAAACGACCTTTATAAAGATTTGTTTTAAAGATTGGAATTTTTACCAAAAATATTAAAGGGATTTAAAGTTAAATCTCTCAAAATGACAAAAGGATAAGAAAATAGAGTTTTTAAGATAAAAATTGTAATCAAGCCGATTACGGACGGTAATCAAGGATAATACCTGAGTTACCGGGCCTAGTCGCAAAACTCAAGGTTTTAAAGAAACCCGGCATTTTGTCAAAGAATTAGCCCAAAGGATTGTCCAAAGTAATCTTTTAAAGAATAAATCCTCCCAAACAGTAGAATTAATATTTGTGACCAAACCAGATATCAAGTATCGGGGACATACAACTAGAAATTAGTAAGCAGGTTGGTTAGGACACCAACACTGTACAATGAGAATTGAACTCTCACCTATGTCCCTATTCAAGCAGGAAAGGGCATGTAGCTGTGCCAGTAAGAGAACAGTACCAAAGAGGGACATAGTAAGAGAGGTAAGTACAACTCCGCCTACAGCATAGGCTTTTTAAGTGTAACATGATACAATGTATGTTATGTGCTATGATAGCATGACTAAGATATGATTACCAGTTATATTCATGTGACATCATGAAGCATGTTCACAGTTAATAAGAACAAGGTCAAGATGACAAATAAGTATAATGGCGAGCGAGCTTGCCTGTGACGTATCGACCCGTCCAAGGTCGGGTAGGACTGTGGACTGAGTTGGAAATGGTTTGGCCGCCCCAACCGTTCCATAGTTGCGCGCCCGGTACGATCACCCACGATAAGGGGCCCATAAACAATTACGCATAATAAAGCATAATTGGATCATGCATAATTAGAATATGTTATGATTTGCTATGTTAAGTTTATAATTAATTGTGTTGCGGAAAATAAAGTTGTACTTGCTGAGCGAAAGCTCACGTCTTACGTCTATGCTGTAGGTAAACAACCTACTGGCGAATTTTGATACAAGATGATGGAGTTGGCGGGGCAACTGTGAAAGAAGGGATAAGCCGCTATGTCTTCCGTAAATTTATGTTTAATATTTTATGTTTATATTATTCCAAACAGTACTCCAGTAGTAGAAAAAAAAAAATTCCACTACTTTTGTTAAATAAATAAGTATGTTAAGCATGTATGTATGTACGGTAACGGTCCGTGCTAGGCGAGTCGTTACAGAGTTGGTATCAGAGAGGTTCCCTGCCACCTGATTTCACAGTTCGTCTGCCATCGCCACTATCATTGTAAGTTAAAATTAGTTATGCATAAATATTTATTATGTGATTATGGTATGCAGATTCGTCGATATGGAGCCAGATCACGTAGATGCGGACTGAGAGGCTATATCATCATTCTATGAGGCACATCCGTTATTATTTGACGGTACGAGTCACACGGTATCTTTAGGAGCATGGTTATATGACACAGAGCTGATTTTCCGCACCAGCCATATCCCGGGGCGCCTACAGGTCTCGTTGGGGAGTCGATGTTTGAGAGGCGACGCCCGTATTTGGTGGATGTCAGTAGGGGAGCCACAGCTACCCAGTCGGACTTGGGTGCATTTTCGCTCACTGATGGTTGGACGTTTTGAACCAATACTGGACTACGGGCCAGGAGCGCCTCAGCGTGACCCTGATATTTATAGAGATATGTATGACATGCGATACCACAGCTATACACTTGAGTGGCACGCATATCCTCTCGAGACCATGGCCCATTACTGTATGAGATTTCAGGAGGCCATGTTACCCTACATTCCTCAGGATATGGACCACCCTATGTTGGAGGCATTGATGGTTTTGCAGAACGGCTTACCTAGCCGTATTCGCCAGCATGTTCCTTATCCCTCACCTAGGATGTCTGTGGAGCACATGATAGAGTATATTTTGCAGGCTGAGGTACGTGCGGATACCGAGTTGACAGGGGCCGCTGAGGGTGATCATCAGGCACCCGTAGACGACGCTGGTGTAGGGGAACCATTACACGAGGTAGGACCAGCACCCCCAGAGGAGCCGATCCCTGCAGTTCCAGAACAGGAGGTGCCAGCCCATGAGGCCGAGGGGCAGGGGGATGCTGAGGGTGACCCAGATGCAGAGGACCCGGAGGAGGACGATGTTATGATTATACCCCATGATCCACCAGCAGACCCTCTTGTCGTAGACATCTCCAGTGACGAGGATGATGATGACGAGGTTATACCAGCAGATCCACCGGCAGATCCTATTATCATAGATATATCCAGTGAGGAGGAGGACGACGACGAAGAGATGGAGCCGGCGCCCGAGCCAGAGCAGGCGGGATGGCTAGAGGGTCAGGAGGTTTTTGTTGATGACCCAGAGGAGATCATTTTCGACGACGGAGATTGGGAGACTGACTCCGACGGAGCCGCTTAGATGACGATAGAGATCATCATTTTGGTCGATCACGTATATTTATTTTGACCTTAGGACTGATATGTACTCGCTTATTTCTTTTTGGATAGTAGGCTTGTACTGATGTATGATGGAAAGTGGTAGCCACTTCCATCGCCATTTTGACTATGTATGATGGTAAAGTGTTAGACACTCCCATTACCATTTTTGCTCATGTACATAAAATGCTATGAAACATATATGTATTTACAAGAATGGTGTAACAATCTTGTATATATTATTTTGGCAAATATAATGTACTTTCTGTAAATATCCAAGAAACGGATCAAATACCATGTCATGTTATGATCACGAAAATCATGTTATGATACGATATGTTACGATTATGTAAGCCATGTTATGATGAGAATGATTATGTTATGATCCAATGTATTACGATATGATGTATGATGAAAGAAAGGATATTACTAGTTCGATAATATCTTTTCTTATGGTTCAATAGGAAATAAAAGATGGTACGTCCTCGCAAAACAATGCCTGTGAACCAGAATCCACCTGCACCGGATCTAGCAACTGTTGTAGCAAATTTGCAACGACAGTTACTTGAGCAGCAACAGGAAACAAATAGACTCCGGGAGCAGTTAGCTCAAATTAATTAGAGATCTCAGGCTAACGAGGTTCCCCCACAGAATATCAGAGTGCCTCCAGTAGTACCTCCGGTACCTGATGTTCAACCAGAGGTTCAGCCAGAGGTTCCAGTAGCACCAGTAGGAGTACAAGCGAACTTACCTCCAGTACGGGAAGATCTACTTTACGAGAGATTTAGGCGGATGAAAGCGCCAGAATTTGAGGGACCAACAGATCCGATTGCCGCTGACAATTGGTTGATTGACATCCAAGTTATTTTGGATTTCATGCGGCTGACAGAGCAAGAAAAAGTCCTTTGTGCTTCCTTCGCTCTCAAGAAAGACGCTAGACACTGGTGGATGACCGTCCAGATGCGTCGCGACGTTACGACCATGAGTTGGCAAGATTTCGTGTCGGAGTTCCGAATTATGTACTTTAACAGAGAAATCCTGGCAGCCCAGCAGGATGAATTTACCAGTTTGAGACAGGGAACGATGACGGTAATGGAGGCTATTAATAAGTTTGAGCAGTTAGCCCGAATGTACCCGGAATTGGTGCCAGGTGAGACCGAAAAAGTTAGATTGATGATGAAGATGTTTCGGTCAGATATCGCTAAGCAAGTCAGTGCTGGTGATAGTCCACCTACTCGGGTATCTGATTGTATAAGCCGAGCCATAAGAGCAGAATATTGGATTAACCGGGACAAGAAAGAACGAGCTAAGTTCTTTAAGGCAAAGAAGGAAGAAAAGGCCATGGGGAAGCAGACGCAACCCCGTCAGAATCTCGAAATGAACCAAAAAGGCCAGCCCTGCAATTTTGCTCAAGGTTCTAAATAGTTTGGGAAGAATAAACGAAACGAGAACTCTACTGGCCAGGGTCAGCAAAGAAACTACCCTCAGAAAAAGATTGCTCGTGGAAATGAGGGCAATAGCAATAGCTACCCGGTGTGTACCAAGTGCGGGAGAAAATACCCGGGAGTATGTCGAATGGGATCAAATGCATGTTACCTCTGTGGCAAGGAGGGTCATTTTGCAAAAAACTGCACTTTGAACACTCAAGGCCAGAATCCTTCATACCCAAGCCGAAACCCCAACAGCCAGTTACATGCAGTCCAGGCAAAGCTCGAAGGACCCACAATCGCTCAAGGCAGATTAGAGGCTCCTGAACCGCAAGCCAGAATCTACGCCTATACCAAGGGAGATGCAGAAGCCGGGACTTCGCATGTGGTGACAGGTCAGATTTCTATCGCCACCTATGATGCAATTGTCCTGTTTGATTCTGGTGCCACCTACTCGTTCATATCATTGGAATTTGCTCAAAAGATAGGAAGGGGTGTGGATAGTTTAGAACAACCATTCAAAACCTCTCTGCCATCCGGAGAATTTTTGTGGTCCAATTTTTGGATACGAAACACATCCGTAGGAATTTGTGGCAGAGAATTATATGTAGATCTCATTGCAATCAAGCTTCAGGATTTCGATGTGATCTTAAGAATGGACTTTTTGAGTAAATACAACGCCAAGATTGACTGCCGCAAGAGGTGTGTGACGTTCAACCCTTACGGAGAAGTAGAGTTCAACTTCTATGGTTAGTCTTGGAGTCCAGCAACTCGATTTGTTTCAGCAATAAGGGCCTGGAAAATGTTAGCTAATGGTTGTCAAGGATATTTAGCTAACATGGTGGACAAGGATCAAGAAATGGAGCTGACACCGGAAGACGTTCCTGTTATAAAGGAATTTGTAGATATTTTTCCGAAGGATTTGCCGGGACTTCCGCCAGAAAGGGAAATTTCTTTTGAGATTGAGTTGCTACCTGGAGCTGCCCCAATATCGAAAGCCCCATATCGTATGGCACCAGCTGAGCTGAGAGAACTTCAAGTACAGTTGCAAGAACTGCTTGACAAAAGATTCATCCGACAAAGTTACTCTCCATGGGGAGCACCCGTTTTATTTGTCAAAAAGAAGGATGGATCATTGCGAATGTGCATCGATTATCGTGAACTGAATAAAATTACAATCAAGAATAAGTATCCTCTTCCAAGGATTGACGACCTTTTTGATCAACTCCGAGGAGCAGTTGTGTTTTCAAAAGTCGATTTACGGTCAGGATATCATCAGCTCAGGATTAGGGAGGCGGATATCTCCAAGACAGCTTTTCGCACAAGATATGGGCACTATGAATTCTTGGTGATGCCCTTTGGATTAACTAACGCCCCAGCCGCCTTTATGGATCTTATGAACCGAGTATTCAAGGAATATTTGGATAAATTCGTCATTGTCTTCATTGACGACATTTTGATTTATTCAAGGTCCAAGGAGGAACACGCGCAGCATCTTAGGTTGGTAATGGAAACGTTGAGAAGGAATCAGCTTTACGCTAAGTTCACAAAATGTGAATTTTGGCTGGAGAAAGTTCATTTCTTGGGGCATGTTGTGTCAAAAGAGGGAATTTCCGTAGATCCTGCGAAGGTGGAAGCAGTCAGCTCATGGCCAGTACCCAAGAGTGTTACGGAAATAAGAAGTTTTCTTGGATTAGCAGGATACTACCGACGTTTTGTCGAAGGATTTTCCAAGATTGCTGCACCACTTACCGCTCTTACTCGAAAAGATAAAAAGTATGAATGGACCCAGAAGTGTGAAGAGAATTTCCAAGAGCTCAAGAAAAAGTTGACAAGTGCGCCCGAATTAATAATCCCAGATGTAGATGCGGGAAATTTCGTAATTTACAGTGATGCTTCCAAGAACGGATTAGGAGCTGTCCTGATGCAAAATGGGAAAGTAGTAGCATACGCATCAAGACAATTGAAGAATCATGAACGGAATTATCCTACGCATGATCTGGAGCTAGCAGCGGTAGTTTTCGCACTTAAGATCTGGAGACACTAATTGTATGGAAACAAATGCGAAATCTACACTGATCACCAGAGTCTCAAGTATATTTTTACTCAGAAGGAACTCAACATGAGACAGCGTAGATGGCTGGAACTTGTAAAGGACTACGATTGCGAGATCCTTTATCACCCTGGGAAGGCAAACAGGGTAGCAGATGCTTTAAGTAGAAAATCCTCGGGCATGCTAATGTCTATCGAAGCGTTCCCTAAGCCACTACAAAAGGAGATTTTCTGAGTTCAACCTGGAAATGATCACAGGGAAATTATCTTCTCTGACTCTTCAGTCCGATCTATTGGAATCCATCAAAGCGCATCAAGGAAAAGATTCGTTTTTGCTAAAGGCACAACTTTTTGGCGGAAAGAACAAGGAGTTCAAAACCTCTGCCGATGGCACTATCTACTTCAAGGAAAGGATCTGTGTTCCCGACTTTGAATTTCTGAAGGATCAGATCATGTCAGAGGCTCATAAGACGCCATACTCGGTACATCCAGGAGCTTCCAAAATGTACAAGGACCTCCGGGAGAACTTTTGGTGGCCAAAAATGAAGAATGAAGTAGCAAAATACGTGTCAAAATGCCTAACTTGTCAAAAAGTTAAGGCTGAACACCGACATCCTGGAGGAGAATTGCAGAAAATAGAGTTTCCTAAATGGAAATGGGAGCAAATCACTATGTATTTTGTAGTAGGATTACCCAGGACGACAAGTGGAAATGACACAATTTGGGTTGTGGTGGATAGATTGACCAAATCAGCCCATTTCATTGCTATCAAAGCCACATTCTCAGTGGAAAAATTGGCTGAAGTCTACGTATCTCAGATTGTTAAGCTGCATGGAGTGCCAAAATCAATCATTTCAGACCGTGACGGACGTTTCACCTCTCGATTTTGGACCAGTGTTCACAATGCCATGGGATCAAAGCTGAAGTTCAGTACAGCTTTTCACCCCCAAACTGACGGCCAATCGAAACGAACCATCCAAACATTGGAAGATATGCTGAGATCATGTGTTCTGGATTTCAAAGGAAACTGGGATCAGAAGCTGCCATTGGAGTGCCAAAATCAATCATTTCAGACCGTGACGGACGTTTCACCTCTCGATTTTGGACCAGTGTTCACAATGCCATGAGATCAAAGCTGAAGTTCAGTACAGCTTTTCACCCCCAAACTGACGGCCAGTCGGAACGAACCATCCAAACATTGGAAGATATGCTGAGATCATGTGTTCTGGATTTCAAAGGAAACTGGGATCAGAAGCTGCCATTGATCGAATTTTCTTACAACAACAGTTATCACGCTTCAATTGGTATGGCACCATTCGAAGCCCTATATGGAAGGAAATGTCGATCTCCCATCTACTAGCAAGAGGTTGGACAGAAGCAGCTACAAACAGCAGACTTTATCAAGAAGACCTCTGAAGATATCAAGAAGATTAAGCAGAGGCTCGACATAGCTTTTAGCAGACAGAAAAGTTATGCTGATAAACGTAGGAGACCATTGGAATTCCAAGTTGGAGAGGCCGTGTTCATTAAGATTGCTCCTATGAAAGGGGTAATGAGATTTGGCAAAAAGGGGAAGCTCAGTCCGAGATATACAGGACCATTTGAAATCCTTGAAAGGATTGGGAAAGTAGCTTACATGCTTGCTTTACCACAAGAATTAGCTGCAATGCACGATGTTTTTCATGTTTCAATGTTAAAGAAGTATGTACCAGACCCGTCGCATGTGCTTAGTCAAGACCCGGTGGAAGTTCAAACGGATTTGACATACGAAGAAAAGCCAGTTCGAATTCTGGATCGAGAAGAAAATGTCCTAAGAAATAAAACCATTTCCCTGGTTAAAGTATTATGGCAAAACCACAAGGTTGAAGAAGCAACCTGGGAATTGGAAGATGAGATGAGAAAGAACTACCCCGAATTATTCTAATTTTCGAGGACGAAAATTTTTAAGGGGGGAAGATTGTAATAACTAAATTTTCACGACCTTACGTTTTTTTTTTTTTTTTGTAAAGAAACTTATGCGATATTTGGAATATACTTATGAAAATCTGAGATGGGTTTTTATTTGAGAATTTTAAGTTCTCATGATCTTATGAGACTTAAAAAAATGATTGCTTAAACAAGTATGTATCATTTTGAGTTAGAAGAGTAGAAAATTTCACGATTGCATGGTTTTGCATGGTGGTCAAAGCTTGACCTAAAAAGTCAACATTGACCTAAAAAGTCAACGGTTGACTAGAAAAGTCAATCATATGATGATACTGTTTTATGGTCAAGCAGTATGGAAAATATACTGCGAAAAACCATTTTTCGGACAAGATGTTAAGATTAAGATTTAAAATCACCCTAGAAAAATCAAGCACATAAATTAGGGTATATTAGGCCAAAGGGCTTCAAATTATAAGAAAAATTTTATACACTCAAATTTTACACAGATAAATTTTGGACTGCAGTTAAGTGATAAAATACTGTTATTAATAGTTAACAGTATTAAAAATATCTGTGTTAACTTGAATTTGGACTGCTTAGCAAGAAAAATTGCCAAACAAGCTTAATGGTGATAACATCATCACCTTTTGATTTATGACTTCATTAAAGGATTATCTAAAAATTGGGAAAGTATTAGTTGGCTCTAGAATTCTCCTTGGCCGGCCACCTAAGACCCCTTGTGGGCAAATTTTTGCTTTTTTAAGGATTATTTGACAATTTTGCAAAGTTTTCCAACCTCTATAAATACCCCATTGAGCCTATTCATTTTATTCAAGAAATTTGGGGAAATTCTTACAAAATTCTCTCTTGAAAATCCGGAAATTGGGAGAAGAGAAAGGGGTGAGAAAATCAAAAATTTTCTTGGGGCTTTTGTTCATAAGAGTTCGGGTTTGAGCTAGGAAAAAGCCAAGAAAAGTTTAGAAATTTTTTTAGGTCTTTTGGGATGTGTGGCCGAGTGAGTGAGGGAAGAAGAAAAACTGAAAATTTTGAGGCCAAATCTTGGTGGAGTGCTCGGCTTGGAGTGGATCTACCAAGGAGACCAACCCGAAAAATTTTTGGGTGCCAATTTGGTGGTGTGGCCGTGAGCTAAGGAGGGCTAGGTGGAGGAAGAAATTTTGTGACCAAACTTGACTTTGGTCTAAGGTAAAAATCTAGAGCCCTAACTCTCTTATTTGAGTTCAAATTTAAAGATAAAAGGTAGTTCAATTTGGTTGTAAGGACATAAGTCCATTTTCTATTTTATGCCCTAAGTTTGAGGTATGCGCTTGATTTGTAGATCTAGGGGTGTATGGTTTAAATTCTTGCATTATTGTGCTTGTTTATGATTGATTTTCATGCTTGATGCTTAGGATTGTGTGTCCCCTAGTTTGGTCCAAAAATCTGCCCTAGGGCAGTGCTTGAAGCATGCTAGTTTAAGGAGCAAAGTTTGATGCTTGTATGTGATGTATGCAAAAAGTTAGGGTTAATGCAAACCTAGGCCTAGGGCTTTTGAATTTGGTTTGCATGGTTTCAATTGGACGATTTAAGGGTTCATGTGGGACGTTAGAAACGCTGTGTGTTTGCCATATAGACTCCCGAAGTGATCGGTCGAGATAGATTTCACGAAATAGGACGTAAAACGGACTTAATAACCAAAACTGCCAATTCGGATTCAAAACTGGTCAGTTTCAGGAAAGTAAAAATTAGAGGCATTTAGAGGACGAATTGGGTAAATTGTAAAACACGAAAGTTGCTTGGAACGATTTTTCCTAGAAGACTTCGTGGGCAGAATTTAAAAATGAGGCTCCAATGGCCTTCGTTTTTACAAAAATCCGTGGCTGGTCTGCCCAGACCCAAGTTACAGGATCAGCCAGTTTCAAACAAAAACTGACGCAAATACAAGCAGAACTGGATTTTTGTAAAACATGAAAGTTTTACCATTTTTCGAGAGCTACAACTTTCGCGAAGACAAGTTTTTTAAATTCCAAATGGATTTTTAAACTGGTATTGTTTTAGGAAAAGTGTGCAGGGAACCGAAAATTCCTGCACATAAGTTTTACAAACAGTTTCAAAAAGAAAAAGAAAACTGTATTTTTGCTTAAAACTGTTCCAAAGACAGTTCTCAATCTTAAACGACCTTTATAAAGATTTGTTTTAAAGATTGGAATTTTTACCAAAAATATTAAAGGGATTTAAAGTTAAATCTCTCAAAATGGCAAAAGGATAAGAAAATAGAGTTTTTAAGATAAAAATTGTAATCAAGCCGATTACGGACGGTAATCAAGGATAATACCTGAGTTACCGGGCCTAGTCGCAAAGCTCAAGGTTTTAAAGAAACCCGGCATTTTGTCAAAGAATTAGCCCAAAGGATTGTCCAAAGTAATCTTTTAAAGAATAAATCCTCCCAAACAGTAGGATTAATATTTGTGACCAAATCAGATATCAAGTATCGGGGACATACAACTAGAAATTAGTAAGCAGGTTGGTTAGGACACCAACACTGCACAATGAGAATTGAACTTTCACCTATGTCCCTATTCAAGCAGGAAAGGGCCTGTAGCTGTGCCAGTAAGAGAACAGTACCAAAGAGGAACATAGTAAGAGAGGTAAGTACAACTCCGCCTACAGCATAGGCTTTTTAAGTGTAACATGATACAATGTATGTTATGTGCTATGATAGCATAACTAAGATATGATTACCAGTTATATTCATGTGACATCATGAAGCATGTTCACAGTTAATAAGAACAAGGTCAAGATGACAAATAAGTATAATGGCGAGCGAGCTTGCCTGTGACGTATCGACCCGTCCAAGGTCGGGTAAGACTGTGGACTGAGTTGGAAATGGTTTGGCCGCCCCAACCGTTCCATAGTTGCGCGCCCGGTATGATCACCCACGATAAGGGGCCCATAAATAATTACGCATAATAAAGCATAATTGGATCATGCATAATTAGAATATGTTATGATTTGCTATGTTAAGTTTATAATTAATTGTGTTGCGGAAAATAAAGTTGTACTTGCTAAGCGAAAGCTCACGTCTTACGTCTATGCTGTAGGTAAACAACCTACTGGCGAATTTTGATACAAGATGATGGAGTTGGCGGGACAACTGTGAAAGAAGGGATAAGCTGCTATGTCTTCCGTAAATTTATGTTTAATATTTTATGTTTATATTATTCCAAACAGTACTCCAGTAGTAGAAAAAAAAAAAAATTTTCCACTACTTTTGTTAAATAAATAAGTATGTTAAGCATGTATGTATGTACGGTAACGGTCCGTGCTAGGCGGGTCGTTACAATATCTCCGATTCTTCAACTCAAGCAGATTGACAAAATGGCCCTAAAATTAGCAGCGCACCATGGATATTTTGTTCCTTTTTTGTTTTTTGTTTTTTTTTTGTTTTGTTTTTTGTTTTGTTTTTTGAAGAATGAATATTTTGTTATTTGTCCATCCATATTGATAGAATTTCGAAATAATTAAAAAAAAACTATAATTATGAGGAGTAATAGAAGAACACGCACTTCTAAGAGGTATAGAACGACATAAATTTTTTTTTTTTTTTGAAAAATGAATATTTTGTTATTTGTCCATCCATATTGATAAAATTTTGAAAAAAAAAAAAAACTATAAATATGAGTGAGTTATAGGAGAACACGCACTTCTAAGAGGAATAGAACGACAGAGTTTTTTTTGTTTTTGTTTTGTTTTGAAAAACAACTATATATCATACATACGGGCAATATATAATCTATTTCTAAGGAGATATGCATTTAGATTTAAAAAAACGTGTACCTACGGCCAAAGTGAACCCTAAAAAAACTACATATATACTTTAATAGCAGTATCCAACTCAAAACGATGAATCATGCATGCGGCTCAAATTTACCTATAATTAGTATATCTATTTATTTTAACTAACGTTTTGTTTATATTTAATAAAATTACCTATTCTTCTCTTCTTTAAAAAAAAAGTTTACTGTAAACTTTTTTCATAATTTCTCTTCTTTTACAAAATATAATTTTTCTACTTTTCCTAAAAATAATTCCTGTTTTTATTTTAAGTAATAATGATTCCTACTTTTTAAGGACAATAACGTTCAAACTATTTTTTTTTCTTTTAGTAAAATATAATTTTCCTACTTTTCCTAAAAATCGTTCCTACTTTTGTTTGGTAAGTAATAATTCCTACTTTATAAGGACAATAACATTCAAATCATTTTTCCTCTTTCAGTAAAATAAAAGTTATCTACTTTTCCTAAAAATTGTCCCTACTTTTTTTTTTTTTTGGTAAGTAATAATTCCTCCTTTATAAATCCAATAATATTCAAGAAAAAGCTATAATATTTTGGGATTTAAGTTTATTTCCTTAAAAACATGCTGGTAGTTTCCTTGAAAAAAAAAAAAAAAGTTAATTAATTGTTAGGTGAGATTGTGAACTAACACCATAAATCACAAGCCTTAAAGTCCTTATTACACAAAACATTAAAAAAGAAAAAAAAAAAAAAAAAAAAAAAGGGAACAACTGCTTTACCACATTGCCCTATTTTAATATAAAGCTCAAAGTGAAAGTTTACTTTTTCCAAGTTGTATTACACATCTAATTATATCAATAGATTTAGATGCTGATCTACCAATAGTATTGTAAAGAAGGAAAAAGATCATCTTTTATGTACTGTGTTATTTGGCTGTGATTCTTAATATACGAAAGGGCATATGCTCTTTCTATATTTGCCACTTCACTGTAATTTAGGGCTGCTTGTTAATCTCATAAACATTGCAATAATTATTCATTCAGCATTTCCGTCTGACCGATTCCTCTTGAGAATGATACTCATTTTCCAAATTCCTGATAGTAGAAAATCTACGCCAAACTTCATACACTTCAAAACCATTTCTTTTTTCACGTAAGACTTTAAAAAATAAGAGAGAGAGAGGTATAGCATATTTACGGAGGTTAATAAAAATAAATAGAATAATTATGAAGTTGGGAAGTAAATATGAATTCAATAGAATATTTATCAGAAATACGTTTCTTAACGAAGAGTAAATAAATTATTTATACTTGATAAATAAAATTATTACTTACTAGATTAATAACTTTTATTTCTTAATAAATATATTATTTACTCTAATACTTTCATAAATATATCATTTAATTATTTTAGCTTCTGTAAATATATTGTTATATTATAAATTCTGTAGGAAAAAAAAAAAAAAGATTCCGAGAGGAAGGCAGAAAATAAATTAAAATTAATGACAACGATGATGTCAATGGATGGACTGCATGCAAACCATCATTCAAAATATTTCCAAAAGTGCATAAATTGTTCCCTATTACACTGGGTAGCAATTTTATTGATTATTAATGATGTTTTTTTTCTCCCAACATGCGCCTCCATTAAAAATTTTCCCCTCTTCTATAACTCCAGCTTTTGCTTTCAAAAGTTATAAGATAAGTATTAGAGTTTTTTTATTTTAAATTTTAATTTTAAATTTAATTTTTTTGGTGTGAGGAGTGCCTTGTGAGTGTCAATCTAGTTAGGAATTCTAGGCTAATTTTATTCGAAGATTTTCAGTCTCTTGGGACAAGTAAAAATCATGAAGTATAGCTTCTTGTGCTGAGGATGATACAAATTGATAATATCTCGAACACTATTAAGGACAGATAATTATTGCAAAAGGGAAACTTTTTCGCATGTTGTATAAAAATGTTCATAATCGAATTTTCAATTTGGTTTAAAATTGAAAATTTTGAGTTTTTGACTTTATCATGCCCCTAACTAAATTTTCTGGCTCTGTCCATGCTTGTCTTCCATGTGCTAGAATCTGAATGGCACAACGATTCGGTCAATATACACTGTCATTTAAACGACATGTGATTACTCCTACAAAGCGTGTTCTCGTTAAACCGACAAAGGACAAGTCCGTTCTCGTTAACAATTTCGTTTTCATTTATGGTTGAGAGACAACATGTTATACAGTCGTTCAAGATATATTGATATGTCGTTTATAGATTTTTTTTTTTGAATGTACTTATGAGGTTTTAGTTTAACTCATAAACGATGCATTGATTGATGAATATGAATCCCAATTTAAAACGACATGTCGTAAACCACGACAATTTGCTGTTCTCAACTGCAGAAACGACATGTTTCGCTTATTTCTTAAAGTGACATGTTGTTACAAAATTTATCCTTTTTTTTTTTTTGGATAAATATGTTGTTGCAAAATTTATCTTGACGGCAAGTAAATGATGTGCCTTGCTCATGTCCGAATTGACCGTCGTTTACCCAATGAGTTGTTCTTGTAAAACGACATATAGTCTTGTAGCTTTAGAAAACAACCGTCATTCGTTACGATTGTCGTCCATTTTGATGTGGTAGCATTATACCAGTAATATATATATATATATATATGTGTATGTATGTATACATAAAATATACAAATAAAAAGTCATTTCGAAAACTGATCGAAAATTTCCAAATTTTCAAAACATCTATGAACTGTATAATGCTGCACACCGTGCGTGTTGACCATGCGGGGCCAAAGCTAGCTGTAATTTGTTTTGTTTTTTGTTTTTTGTTATTTCCCTTGGGTAAACGCGAGTCTTAATTAGAAAGATGATAAGAAATCAAAAGTAAGTTAAGAACATTACTACGTGTCATGAAAAAAATTAAGTGCATAAATTACAAGCTTTATTATTGTGGACGAGAACCTATAGCTAGGGGTTAGCTAGTGACAAGCCATTTGAAACAATTTTAAACTAGTATATTTCCTATCATCAGGATTCAAAACAAAGTTTATTTCTTTCAAATTAAAAAAAAAAAAAAAGGACATAATTAAACGAAAACCTGGCTAACGGTGCTATATGCGCATTGATAGATTGCATACAGGTAATCAAGGTTTATTTCTTTCTGTTTTTTATTTGGTTTTACACTTGATGGGTTTGTCGGAGGACAAAAGCTCTCTACAACTTTCCGATTGCTGCCCCAACCATAGTCGGCACTATCAAGATTTCGTCTACGCAAATCTAGCGTTCCCATCTGCCATTTGTCGAAGAGAAATTATTGTGAATTCGTACACAATTTGCCTTTAATTTCCGAGTAAAGTAAGAAGGATTGATGTATAATTACCTACTAGTAAATTAATGCGCCAGCCAGTAGAAACATAGCAATCAAGAAAAACTCCCGAGCAAATAACAACTTTCTACAAGCCATTGCTAGTTGACAGATTGCAACCCAATTTGAAGCCATTTCTGATTGTGAACGCGGATTTCTGCAAGCCATTTCTGATTGTGAGATAGACATAGTTTAATGGTGCCTTCACCATAAAATGTAGAGTTTGAATCTCTATCCTTAAACTCAAGCTGTAATGTCTACAAGCAGATTCATATTGTGAAAGGCATCGCTTACGCTTTGTGTTACTTTCATAACGATTGCATTCCAACGATAATTCACGTGACATATCAAGCAAAAACGTGTCGCTGGACTCTGAACTTATAGCTCATGTCTCGGATATTGGCACGGCAACGTTTTTGAACCTGGCCGGATTCTTCCAACTGGACTTCAGTTGCAGGGACTTTTGGTACCTCGCTCCCGGCACCTTTTAATCTATAAATAACAGCATATTTACCATTCGCTACCTTTTTCTGTAGACCTTATATTCGACACATAAACATAACATAACATTTTTTTGTGTTGCAGAGCTGGCTTATAATATGGCAGTGACTAAGAAATGTGATGTGTATAGTTTTGGGGGTCTCGGCATTTGAAGTTCTGATGGGAAAGTGTAGTTATAAACTTCCATTACAAGGATGTACTTAACCGTCATCTCTCACCGCGGATATGTCGAAATGTTGGCGATAAATGCCCTTTTAACTAATAAAAAAAGTTCAAATTCGTCATACGAATTTGAATTCCATATATTATGCAGCTTTCAAAATTAATATGAACAAATTACAGTCCAACAGAACCAGCCAATTGTGTTAGTGAGGACCTATTTTAAAAAATAAAATTTTTGGGGAGGACGTATACAGGGAGAATAGATTTTTAGTGGGAAGAAAATGAGAAAAATGTTAAATATTTAGAAGTAAAATTGATGAAAAGAAAAGTTCATTAGAATTGTAATAAGCCCCCACTAGGGCATAGATCATGACTCCGCCTACAGATAAATCTCGAAGTTTCTTTTGATGTGATCTTTTTTTTATTTAATTAAAAGGTGTTTTTTTTTTTTTTTTTTTTTTTTATGAATTTAAATTTGAACTCTGTATTTTTAGATGAAGTCAAGAATGATATTATTATTAGGCTATGCATGTACGTTACTAGGTACGTATTTTATTTATAAAGCATATTGCCCATTAAGAAAAAGGACAAATTGTATTTCCTCCCAAAGATTCCAGTCATTTCAGTAGGTTGACATAATAAATAATGGTTGTTGTCTATAGGATTAAACGATTTAAGTTGGCTGTCACAGAATGGCATGTCGTTACTCCTGCACTGTTGCTTAAAATTCAAACGGCTATATTTGTTCGTCTTTGCAATTTTTTTGTCGCTTTGTAAGATAACATCGTGTCGTCTGTAGTTTAAAGGTGACCTAGTTGTTCAAGACTAAAATAACATTTTTTGTCTTGTAAAGTTACTGTTGTTGTTGTTGTTTTTTTTTTTTTTTTTTTTTCATGAAATGAAAAGTATATTAGTACCCTCCTGTTTACGTTAAATTCCACTTTTTAACCCCCGTGTATTTATCAGTCCTCCTCTATATTTTAAAAACATCAATAATTATGGTTTTGCGTAATAATAATTCCTCAATATATATCTTGATCATTTGCAACAAATATTTTCTTTGCACGGCAGTAAAAAAAAAAAAAAAAATTTTTTTTTTGATAGAGATGTTGTTTTATCAATTGAGTTGCATGTGTCTAACACAGCATATCCTTCTTTTAATCCTGTGTTTGTTCAAAACATATCCAAAATTATAATTACACATCCAATTCTATCATAAAATATAGAGTTCAAATCATCCTACTTTAAATTTAAAAAATAAAAATTGCCTTTTTTTTTGGTCAAAATTTGTTGTGAAAAAGTTAGCTCAAGAAGAATTAGTTAATTGAGATTTGGAAAACATTGTGACTATAAATATAGTTTAACGGTAATTTTACATCTCTCCAACATAATATATAGAGTTTAAATACAGTCATCCCTAACTTCAAAAGAAAAAAATAATAATTTGGAAAAAATTTAGAGTATTTCTTTATCCTCAAATTACTCCAAATAAATACTGGAAGATATCTAAGAAAATAATTTATGTGATAGATTATTTCTGGTCATTGTGCTCGCGATTTTTCATAGCTTTTGAATTAAGCTATGTTACCCTATTTAGTAAAGAAAAATTTTCACATATCTTGGGTGAACTCAAAGGCAGCTTTATGGAACTACGTATGTACAATATTGTCCAAGGTATTGTAAGCAAATAGATAGTTACAAATCTGACACAAATTAGGATAAAACTGCACATCATATGGTGTCAATATGTATTTAAAGACGGCACTTAATTTTATCCACACCAAGCAAAATAAGATAACACTATGCCAAGTTTATGGCATTATTGATGCATACTGCAATATCATTGCATTATATATATGACAAGAACCAATAGAAACGAAGAAAAAAAGATACACACAACACACAGCTATATATAATACAGACACACACACACACACACACACACAAAATAAGTTAACACTATGCCAAGTTTATGGCATTATTGATGCATACTGCAATATCATTGCATGATATATATGGCAAGAACCAATAGAAACGAAGAAAAAAAGATACACACAACACACAGCTGTATATAATACAGACACACACACACACACACACACACACATGTATGTCTATGTATAATTTACTGGACATATATTACACCGTTATATAAGGACTGAGAGATCAGGTGAGAAATATTATCTATAAGGAATATTAATTTTTCCTAGGATTATCATAATAAGGTTGTACAGCCGCAATACAAGTTAAAAGAGAAAGGTGTTATGCATACAATTTTTCTTTAAACAATGATTAGGAAACATTTTTGGCGAATAATTTGTTTGGCGTAATAAGAAATTAGAAAAGAATCAATTCGAATTATTTTGCGTTTGCCTAATTAATTTCGTTAAAAAAGACCACCATCATATTTATTAGTAATTTTTAACCAACTCATAATTTTACATTCTCATGAATGAGAATATTATAATATTTAAAATAATATTATACTCTCTCTTGCTACTTATAATAATGATGTCCGTTTCCATTTATAATACTATTTTTATTTAGTATCTAAAAGAAAAAAAAACAACATTTTTATTTTAATTTAGCAGTATATAACTAAAACAAATGAATCATGCATCTGACTCAAAGTTATATATAATTAATATCTCCCTTTATTTTAAGGAACATTTTTCTTTTTCATATCTTCAGTAAAATTAACTTTTCTTCTCTTCTTTAAAAAAAGTTTCATGTCAACTTTTTTAATTATTTTTTTCTTTTCGTAAAGTATAATTTTTCTATGCATTTCCTTAAAATAATTCCTACTTTTTTTTTCTTTCGAAGTAATGATTCCTAGTTTGAAGGACAATAATATAATGAAAGAAAAAACTATAATGTTTTAGGATTTAAGTTTGTTTCCTTAAAAACATGCTAGTTGTTTACATATTAAAAAAAAAAACAGAAAAACGTGTTAATATTATTACTTGGATCCTGCCTTACCTTTGCCTCTCTTGTATACAGCCGCCATTATCCCTGGTGTATACCGTAATGATACCTTTTGGTTTCATCTCGGAGTTGAAATATTTCATTTTCGTATAACAGGTCTTCCATTAAAATTTTACTTTCAAACTTATGTACGGATCACCTATATCCCTAAGGGCATTAAGACTTGTTTCTATTAAGAATTAAAATAATATATATATATATATATATATAAGTTTCAAACTTAAAAAAAAAAAACATCATAATCATAATAATATAGTAATTATCATAAAGAAATAAATAATTTCATCACACATTTAAAATTTAGAAACTAACTATTGAAACAATACCAATAATAAATAAATAAATAAATTATCACAATAACGTTAAAATTATCATAAAGAACTTAATTCATACTAAAAAATGGTTTCTAAGAAATCTAAAATATACTTTAGAAATATGTTTATAAAAAATCTTAATTGTACAAAGAATCCATGAGTATAATAAATAATTAGTCAGTAAGATAAATATACATTAATGATGAACAAATAAGGAAAAAAAATATGAATTATAATAAAAGAAAATGATGTTAAATATAATAAAAGGGAAAATTAGGTACTACAAGCAGTTGTTTCTTTAAAAATTGACATTTACGTAATATTATCAAAAAACAGACATTTTAAAATGTGATTTTAAAAATAGACTTTTTGTGTAATTATTTCTTTTTCAAAACTCATCTAAAAAAGAAACTTGGGGCCCGTTTATGAGAGGATTTAGAGATGTGTTTTGAGTTAGAAACTAGACGTAGTTTTGAAAATGTACGTTTTAGAGGAAAAAAACTGTTTGGAGTGAAAAAATATAAAATTTTAAAAAATATTTAATAAAAAAATATCAATCCAGGTTTCATTTTATTCCTCTAGAAACACTATATAATTAAAACAAAATTATCTCATTTGAACTTAAAATAACAAAGTTATAGACGTTTAAATTTAAATTTGCTGTTGACATTTGGAAATGTAAATAATACATCGTCTTAAGTTGAAGAAAAAGAAAAAGAAAAAAAATCTGAAATAGATGTGGTTCCAAATGGACCCTCGTATTATTTTTTGTTTTCTCAGTGGGGGCCGTGCCCCAACCTACAAAAACGTGCATTTGTCAGTAAGCGCAACCGAAATAACCATTCACCATGCCCCACTTTGTTACTAATACCTAAAATGGATCCATTCTACAAATGATTATTTCCAAATCCGTGATAGTAGAAAATATACCCCAAACTTCCAGCTCTAGGGTAATTACGAACGTTACGAGTTTGATAAACTCATCTGTCAAGTACTGTCTTAGGTATATGTGCTAAAGCTATATTGTATATAAAAAAAAATTATGTGACTGTAGATGATTTCATACATGATTTTATTATAATGTTTATGTTATATTTGGTATAATTGAAAATTGTGAGGAAATTTGAAAATAGGATTTTAGGTTGTTTGGTAAGAGGGAAAAGTATAGAGAAAAAAATAACCTTTATATGGATCATAACTTTTTTTTTTTTTAAATCTCTCTAAGAGTGTAGATTTCGGAAAAACATGTTTAGTTTGTATAAATAAATAAATTACTTTTTCTCTTATTTTTAAACTAAATTAATGATAAATAATTGACAAAGTAGCCATTTAGTTTATCACATTTTTTTTTTCTTTTCCTCCTATCATACCACATAAAATAAAAACAAAATTAACCAACTTCTTTTCTTTCATTTACATTTTCTCTCCCTTACATGTTTTTCTTTTTGATTTTTCTCTTTCTCTTATCAAACGGAGTGTTCAGATCATTTCGAATCCCCCATTTTGCAAGTTAAATAAATAAACACTTCATTCAGTTGCTTAACTCTAACTTTTCGGCTCATCATAACCATTTCTTTATACACATTAGATCTTTCGCACTACAAGAAATTTCACCTTCAACAACTAATTTTTTGGTCGTAGAAAGCTTGAAATTAGTCGTAGAAAACCTTTTGTGACTAAAAAAATTTAGTCGCCCCATGGTCGCTGAAAGGCCGTCGTAGAATGTCATTTGTGACTAACAACTTGTAGTCGCCGAATATGCCGGCTTTTCGCGACTAATAATTTAGTTGCAAACTAATTTTTTGTTAGTCGCAAAAGAACTTAAAGGGTACCAAAAGTTTGTGTTGCAAAGAGACCAAATTTACTTTCACCGACTACGTGAAAGTTAATTGGCGACTAACGATTAGTCGGTGTTGAATCAATTGTTAAACATATAGTGACTAGTATTTTAGTCGCTAAAAGATTAGAGTTTGTGACTAATAATTAGTCACTAAAGTGTTTTCATTTAATCTTTATACGACCAATGGTTAGTCATAAAATAATTTGTTTGCAAACTTTAAGTGACCAACTTTTAGTCGCTATTTAATGATAATTTAGAGATTTTTTTTTTTACCTTCAACGACTAAAATATAATTGATAGAATGAATTGAGTTTCACTTTTTGTGACTAAAATTTGGTTGTCAAAAGTTTTTTTTTTTTGTTTTGTTTTGTTTTTATATATATAATTGGATTAAAAGAATTTAGAATCAACATCTAAAAATCAAATATACAAAATCAATAAACACTTGCTGCAAAATATACATATTATCACGTAGGAATATATCTAAATAGTATTATCACCTAGTTAAAAAAGATCCAGTCAATATTTAAAAATAAACATCAAACTAAATAGATGAGTATATCTCAAAATATAAAGATATGAAACCAACTAGATAGGTGTGTCTCCAAAAGAAGAGGGAAAAAGGAAAAATAAAAAACCCAAGTAATATCAAACGGCTGGTGCAGGAGGTGGTGGTGGTGGTGGTGGTGGCTGCTGTTGATATGGTGTTGAAGGATGCTCATCCGGTCCATTCATAAGAGCTATCATCTCCCTTCGCACCTCCTCAAGAAGCTCATCTCGTAGCTGACGCCGCAAGGTTGTAACCATCTCGTTTCGTTCTCTTTGAAAATCCATTCGCATTTGATCAGCCATGTCACCAACACGTTGTTGAATTTGTGCTTCAACTTGAGATGAAGTTTGGGTGCGTCCTTTATGTGGTATAGGTCCAAGACCTGGTATATATCCGTTTCTTTCACAACCAAGAACCTGAGCACATATTGCAGCCTCATCCACAACCTCATTGTTGTCTTCTCTTTGTTGCCTTAGTTCGAGCAGACAGTTCTACAATTTTAACAAATAGATTAGCAATCTAAGCACTAAATTCAGCAAAAAAAAGAAAGAATAAAGTTGCTAGTAAATATGTAGTTTGTAATACTAGTTGTGGACTGTGTCATTTACAGAAGAACAAAAAATAATAGAAAAAAATCATGAAACCTCTAGTGTCCTGTATAAAACTCTATGATTCGAGCCAAAATAAATAAGTAATCTCTCCTTGTTTGAACCTCCACTGTGTATGCATCGTTTCAGAGTTTGTTATTTGTTTCTTATAGCTTTGTCGTTTTTTGCTTTGATTCATATCCATTAACACGCACTGTTGTCGTTTCTTGTTGATATCCATAGAATATGTCGATCTCCTTCTTTAACTATAATTTGTTGCCAATTTATGTAATTTATTATCTGTGTAATTTCCCGGTTAATATCGTGCTCATATGCTAAAGTAGATGCTAATATATATTTAAAAAAAAGTTAAAAAAGTTAAAAAAGTAAAACATACATATCGTGTTTCTGCCTCTTCATTGATCCAACCATGCGCTGCATTCCAATGAGTCTTCCTAAATAATTCAATCCGTCCAAGCTCAACAATATCATCTGATAACTGTTAAACATATATCATCTTAGTAGATCTACAGTACAAATAGTAAAGTAATAAGGAAAAAAAAAAAAAAAAAAGTGTTGCACCCTTGAATTTATATGCACGCATATTATAGTTGATTTCTATCGCTGATATTTGCTTCATATACAGCCACAGTTGGAGAAGAGAGAACCTCACGATCCAAGCCCTTACCTTTTGGCCATATGGATACCAGGCAAATAGATTATAGACGGCTATACACACATTGATACATTAAAACAATAATGAGAACAATCTAAAAGATTTCCTTTGTTTTGTTTGTTCTAAATCTAATCAACTAAGTTTTATAAAGAACAACATTTCCTAAAGATTTTTTTTTTCTGGAATACCAAAAAAAAAAAAAATTTACTTGATAACATAACAGTTTAATGCAATTCGTCATGAGATGTTAAACAAGAGGATCATTGCTCTTTTTTTAACCAGTTGAAAGTTCTTTATTCTTGTACAAAACGGCATAAAGTCCTAAACTTATCTGTTTTAGTGTTTTTTTAATACTAAGATTTAAAAAAAAAAAAGAATTCAATTTAGAACTTTAACTTATTAAAGGCTTTTTATGCTGACTTCTAAAGTTACAAAGACACTCCTTGATTCAAAAAATTAACGAAGTTAAGGTGAAGAAGTTTTGACCTAAAATATAGATTTTAATCTCTCTGTAATTTGATAAAACATAAGGATGTTAGGAAAGCTCTCCAATGTGGAAAATTGGAATAGAAAATATTAACAAAAAATTACCTCTTGTGTCCGGTGCGCAATAAAAGACTTGGATCCACCTCGATGAACATGTGGGAGTTTACCTCGGTTACGAACTGATGCATTAGATCTATTCTGTGTCATGTAATCTTGCATTAGCACACATGTTAAAAGGCATGCATATAGTTTAGAAGACAGAGCAGACTACATGCCAGGGGATATACTAGCAAGAAATTAAGCAAATCAAAGGGGAAATAAAAAAATCAAACCAGCCATTGTGGGTTGCTAAAAATGTTGTCACATAGCCACTCCCAATCCTCAGTTGATCTCATGTTTGAAGGTGGATGAGCTCGTGGATCCTCTCCATTCTTTACCATGTCCTTATAGTATCCATGCATGCTACTTCGATAGTTTTTGTAACGATTGGAACAATGGCTATCAATGATATTCATCAAGTCTGGATCACTTAAATTTAAGTTGAACTTGCCCTATATCATGTATTAAAAGAATTTTATAAATCAATATATATTTATAGACTTTGACATAATGAGGATTCTATTGCTTAAGGTGAAAACTTGCAAAAGCAATGATAAAACTTACTATTATTTTATTATTGTTGACATAGAGATAAACACAAATGCAAGAACCAGAGACAAGAAGGGCCAACTTTTCAAGTGGATAGTTTTTATTAATCCCTTTAATGTATGAAAAAAGTTTAAAGCATTTTTAGGGTCAAATCATGGTTAGCTTGATACACAAAACTTTGTCACTACTAATCTCTTTTAGGAACATACTTTACCATAACTCTAAGAGCAATGATACACATTGTAAAAAGTTATATCATAATTATCATAAATTGTAAGTTACCTTAATACGTGTATAAATGATCTCCTTATCCACATCATCAACCTTACTCCATCCTTTGACTTTAAGTGGAGCATGATCTCGTACAATAATACCAATTTCAGATGCAAGCCTTGATGCATTTTTTCCATAAGGGTGGAGCTCACCTTGCTTATAAGCCACATTCAACTTCTTCTCTCCTGGGCTAATCAAGTGACTCGTGCCCTTACTTCGATTAGGGCCACGAGTTCTTTTTTTTGGTGGTGCTAGGAAAAAAAAAAAAATCATCACACTACAAAATATCAAAGAATGATATAATAAATATAAGGCTAATTTAGATATACCAGAAGATGTTGGATCTTGTTGGCTTGTGGGAGAGAATGACTCAGAAGGGGTGACAGTAGCTGGTGGAACTATAGAAGTTGATGTGGAAGGGACTGTTCTTGGTGTAGATGAAGGAGTAAGGGTGGATGTCCCTGATATTGGAGGATAAATGGTAGGATTGGTTGGGAACTTTGATGGCATGCATGAGGGCGTAGGGGTTGGTGTAGGAGTTCTCTTCTTTGGCGGCATGGCTGAAAAAAAAAACAAAAAACAAAAAACAAAAAAAGTCAAAGCAAATAATGATTAAAGGGAAAAATATGAAAGTTTATTAATCAACCAAAAATGAAAGCTTATTATGGTTGAAAACAAAATAAGATTCATGAATGACATTAATGATGAATACTAATGGAGAACTGATTTATATTATGTTGGTTGCTGCATATTTGTGGAACAAATGTAGATTATAAAAACTTGTTCCTTTTTTCTTTTTACCACTTCTATTAACAATAAATGATCAAAAAGGAAAAAAGGGAAAGAAAACATCATTTTCACACAAATGTAAAAAGTAATTACTCCCATATGACCACAACTTTTACAACAAAACCAACTTCATTAGCATGATTATTACTATTATTATTGTTATTGTAGAAAAAAATACAATATAGCAAAATTAGAGTTCTTATTATAACCATCAGATCTGTTTAAGATTCTCGTCAGTTTTATAAAAAAATTTATTTTAATATGATTCCATTCGTGTTAAGATAGAAAACGACAGTTTAATGCTACAGGGCGCAAGTGGATAGAATAAATTTCCACAAGGGCATGTTGAGGGGGGACACAAACGCAATGAATAGAGGGCGTCTAAAACATGACAGGAAGGCCCGAGCTGTTGTTCAAAAATTGACGTCGTCCTCAAATTCTTTTACATTTTCTAGCATTTCTTTTGGAATATCCCAGAGGTGACGATGATGAACCTTTTGCACAACTTTCCAATTCGAACCCAGCTTGTCATCACGCAAGTAAAATACTTGATTTGCTTGGTTTGCAAGGATGAACGGTTGATCTGTATACCACTTCAAGCTTACATTAATGCTGGTAAGATGATATTCTTCACGTATATTATTTCTTCCATCACTCTTATACCATGTGCACTTGAATAATACTACTTTATGGTTTAATAAATAGGAGACCTCCCATATCTCAGATATAACACCGTAAAAGTCACATGTGTTACTATTATGTTCACCCTCTACCCAAATACCATAATTTTGAGTGGACCGACTAGCATCTCGACTTTCCGTATGATATCGAACTCCATTTACTATGCATCCACTGTATCGATTAATTCGGTAATCCGGCACAATCGAAAGAGCATACAACGAGTCACTTACTTCGCCTGGTGATGAATTACGTTTTGTTCGGATCTGTTATTAACCGTATTTGTTAGTGTAGAAAATATTTGCAACTAAAATATTTAAATATTATAATAAATCTTACTTTTTCGGTAAACCAAGATGGAAAATGTGATTGTTGTGCTTGTAAGATATTTGCGATCCCTTGAGATTGTAAAAATTCTGCATGTTCCCTGTTGGACATTGAATTATATTTCAATCTTTATAAAAGTTTGTTAATATATATATATATATATAATTGATGTATTTAAAAGAAACTTACTCAATATACGGTTGCACTTCAGGACAATTGTTTAAAATGTACCAATGTGCATTGCTATGTTCGGAAATATCAGTTTTTGTGTAGATTAAATCCTGTCTCCCAAATAACCTTATAGGTTGAGCAAAAACTGACAATGTAGACTCTGCTCGTTGTTCAACACGGTCTAAATTACGCTCTGGGCGATTAAAACGAGTTTCAATTCCATGAAGATACATTGAACAATAGTTTATTGCCTCATTGGTGACATACGCTTCTGCAATTGATCCTTCTGGTCGAGCCTTATTCTTAACATACTTTTTTAGAGTTCCTAATGCCCTGAAAGAAAACATTTTATGACGTTACATTAATTGTTGTTGTTTCTAACTTACATAAATAGTTAAAACCATGATTTTATTACCTTTCAAATGGATACATCCATCGTGTGTGTACTGGACCAGCCAACTTCGCTTCATAAGGTAAGTGTACCGCTAAGTGAACCATGACATCAAAAAATGATGGAGGAAAAATAGATTCAAGCTTACACAAACACTTAACAATCCCGTCTTGCAAGGCATCCAAGTCTGTAACGTATAATGTCCTCGCACATAGCTTTTGAAAAAACAATGATAGCTCAGCAATTGCAACAATCACATCCTTTTTCATATAAGGCCTCAACCCCACTGTAAGGAGACGTTGTAATAAAACATGACAATCATGACTTTTCAAACCAGATATCTTCCCTTCACTTACGTTCACATTTCTCGAAATGTTTGCTGCATAACCATCTGGAAACTTGACTGAAGTTAACCACTCACAAAATTTTCGTCGTTCTTCCAATGATAACGTGTAACATGCTACAGGCTTAAAATCCTTGCCATCTATTTTTTGTATATGCAATTCTTTGCGTATATTCCAGTCTTCCAAGTCACGTCGACCTTTGTCAGTATCCTTTGACTTTCTATCTATACTTAAGATTGTCCCATAGATACTCTCACAAATATTCTTCTCAATGTGCATCACATCTAAATTATGTCTTAGTTTTAGTTTCGGCCAATACTCCAACTCCCACAAAATGCATTTTCGTCTCCAGTTATTCGATGGCATGTCGTGGCTTGTAGTTTTTTTAGCATGCTCAACTCGTTTTCTTTTTCTACCATGCGCATCAATTTTTTTTGCCTTTTCTATATATTTTAATTTTTTTTCCTGGAATATATTTGGCCACCTTTTCTAATTGCTTCAAGAGATCATCACCGGTGAACATTTTAGGAGGAGGTCGTTTTTCTACTTTGCCATCAAAACGTTTATCTTTCCGCCATGGATGATCCATAGGCAAATATCGACGATGGCCTGCATAACAGATTTTGTCCCTAATACCGGTCGAAGATTTGTCCTCATTACAAGGAGGACAAGCAAAGTAACCCTTTGTGCTCCACCCAGATAGTGTACCATAAGCAGGAAAGTCATTAATTGTCCATGACACTGCAGCATGCATGGTGAAATATTCATCTTTTGATGCGTCATAAGTTTTCACTCCATTTTTCCACAAGTCTTTCAACTCTTCAATTAAAGGTTGTAAATAAACATCAATGTCATTACCTGGAGATCTATCACCGGGAATTAATATTGCCATGATAAAAAACATTTCTTTCATACATCTCCACGATGGCATGTTGTATGGTACTAACAGAACAGGCCAGACACTATATCTGGTACTACGATCACCAAATGGGTTGAAACCATCAGTTGCAAGCCCTAACCTAACATTTCTCGGGTCTTGTGCAAACCATGGATAATCTTTGTCAAACTCTTTCCAAGCCACAGCATCTGCAGGATGTCTAAGCACACCATCAGTATCGACCCGTTTTTCTTTGTGCCACCTCATGTCATCACATGTGTGTCGCGACATGAAGAGTCTTTGTAGACGTGGAGTAATTGGGAAATAAAACATCTTTTTCTGTGGTATCTTTGTCATTTTCGTACCAGCCATTTTGTATCTTGGCACCTTGCATGTGGGACAATGTGTAGCATCCTTGTGTTCTTTCCAAAATAGTACGCAATCATTAATACACACGTGAATTTTTTCATACCCCAAACCAAGGCCACGCAACATTCGCTTAGCTTCGTAGTAGGATTTTGGAAGGTTATGACCAGTTGGAAGTAATTGGCCAAGTGCTTCAAACAACATATCAATCGACTTGTTACTCCAGTTGTTCAACATCTTCAAATGCATAAACTTAACGGTGATATTAAGAGAAGAAAACTTGGAACAACCAGGAAAGATCTCTTTCCTTGCTTCTTCAAACAGCTCTTTCAAGTGATTGACTCCAGTATGGTGTGCTTCCTCTACGGTTGTCTCGTCCTGATTATTTCCTTGGTGTACTATTGCATCTTCAAGTGCAGGTATCATATCATCATTGTCATCTGGACCTTTATCATCCTCTCCCACGTCTGAAACAGCCTCATCGAGATTATTGATGTTTAGATTCTCATCATCCTCTCCATGATATGTCCAATTCATGTAGTGCCTAGAGAAACCCTTAAACCATAGATGTCGTTGAACTGTGTCTAGATCTTGAGAATAATGGTTTACACATTCGATACAAGGGCAGCGAGTCTTGTTGTTCATGTCCAAGTGATTACGAGCAATTTCAATGAACTTCTCGACCCCACTAGTGTATTCTTGTGATAATTTGTCATTGCTCCATATCCAACTCTTGTCCATGATTGAGCTTTTAACTGCTCAAAACATATTAAAAAATAAAGATGATGAACGACATGAAAAGGGAAAACAATAGTGACCTTAATTATTGAAGACAACAAAAGAAATGACAAGAGTATGTATAAAGAAGCGGAAAGAAAAAAAGTCACGCTATAATGTGAAAGCGACGCTATAAACAACATGAAAATATAGAAACAACATTAAAAAAAATATAAATTAAATTAAATTAAATTTAAAAAAACCAGTATTGTATAAACAACAAATAATGACCTTAAAAACGATGATTGCCTAAAGAAACGACACCAACGGCAGAAACGAGATAGGATCGAAAAACGACAGTAAATGAGACCACGACAAGATAACAAACGACAGGAACTAGGGAATGACGACGAAAAACAAGTATAACCTAAATAAACGATAATTAATTAAATATATATTTTTTAATATCAATGACACGACAGTGACCAAGGAATGACCACGAAAAACGACTAAAATCTGAATAAACGACAATTAAAAAAACAATATAATTGAAAAGTCAATGACATGGGAAACGCAACGATAATTCAATAACAATACTTCGAAAACGACAATGATTAACTAAACGACGATAATAGAATAAAACGACATGAAGAGAGACATAAAAATATGTATTTTCGCTGTTTGTAGCCGTTAGTACTCTCTCTTTTTTTGGTTTTTTTTTTTCCTCTCCTGATTATGTCATTGTTCTTGCCGTTGCAGATATAAGGACGGAAATAAAATAAGTTAGCCAAGGCTCAAGCAAGGGATGGAATAAAAGCATCTCAAGGAAGATAACATTATTCTATTATTTCTAATGCCCTTGTCAAGAACAAGATTTTTGTGAACGGCTTACGTCTAAATTCCATCACAGTATATATATATATATATGTGTGTGTGTGTGTGTGTGTGTGTTCATAATTCACAGTTTTCAGATTCTAAATAAATGAAAAGGGCTTATTTCTTTCACTGCTTAAACTCGTAAATTTAGGTGTAAAATAAACAGAGCATGTTCTCTATTTATAGTGCCTTAACCTAAAACAAATTTCCTATTTCCTATTTGTTTTTGTTTTAATTTCAAAGGTATAATCTAATACCTAATTTGAAAATAAATCTTTTTTTAAATGAAAGTAATTTTGTTAATCCTTTTTTAATTTTGAATTTTTTAAGGGAATTTTTTGAATTTAAAATCATAACAATTCCAAATTTGTATGTTTTTTTTTGGGAGAATTATTAAGATTTTTCTAAAGGCGAATTATTAAGGTTTGTTTACTACAAATTAACATTAATATAATAACGGAGATATAAGAGGGTTAAATCTGAGAATATAAAAAAAAATCTATGTGAGATTATTTAAATTTAAATTTTTAAATTTTAACTATATGAGGTATTTAGAAGTTAATATATATATATATATATATACACACACACACACCATTTTTAAATGCACCTCTATGGTTCCAGCCACATCATCTTCCTCCACTAACTAATTTATTCAAGACTTCACGTTTTTGCCGCTACATTCTGTTTTTTTGTTTTTATTTTTGTTTTTGTTTAGTAAATAAGCTAATATCATTCAAGGAAACGTTTTTGCCTCTACATTCAGTTTTTTTGTCTTTTGTTTTCTGTTATTTGCATTTTTTTTGGTGAATAAGCTAATGTCATTCAAAGGAACAAATAAAGAACAATCAATAATGGTTCGACAAGAAACAACATATTCTACCCAAAAAAACAAAAACAAAAAAAAAAAACAAAAACAAAAAAAAGATGACAATATATTAACAGAATCAGCATATTAATACAAACTACTTGCAATGTTTAATTGTACTTACTTGGATTTGGGGACTTCAATATCGCAACTTTTTGCGATGGAGATTTGTGCTCTAAGAATTTAGTAAAAATTGTATTGATAAAATTTTATTAGTTGACTTGTAAAATAAGCATATCATGTTCTCTATTTATAAATCTTTTTTTAAATAGTAATTCTAATCTTAATCCTATTCAAATTTGAAATAGTAAAAGATAACTCTTAGAATTTAAACTTCATAAGATAATTCCTAAATAATTTAAATAAAGAAAATCTACTATTAATTTAAATAAAGATAAGCTTTTAAAATTAAAATTCTCTTTAATTATCTTATTTATATACTGCATCACTTTCTTATTTGTTATTGTTTTAATTTCAGAGGTATAATCTGATACCTAATTTGAAAATAAATCTTTTTTTAAATGAAACTAATTATGTTATAACAAGCCCTTAAAAAATCGCATTCCTTGAGCGGGAACAAAAGTTCATTGGAGGGAAAATCTTCACAACCCCGAAAAATATGAAAAAATAAAAAAACAAAAATCAATTTTTTAAAAATAACTGCAAATGCTCCCACATTCCTAGTGGGCCACGTTTTCTTATTTCCACTTTCGTTCTCTCTCTCTCTGTGTGTGCCCTTTTTTTTGTCTTTTCCTTTTCTTTTTTTTTTTTGTGCAATCACAAGAACTCAACAGCACCACACCAGCCACAATCATATTCTTCCACTTCTGAATTTTCTTGAACGTGTATTTTTTTCCCTTTTTTTTTTTTTTTGGTTAAGTTTGAAAAAAAAAACTCTTGATTTGTTCTATTTTAAATTACTTTTTAAACTAGTTTTTAACATACATTTTTTTTTAAATAGTTGTTCCAGGTTCTTCGTGCCAAAACCAGCCCTTCCAAATCAAGCTCGTCACAATCACTTAATCTCACCTAATTTATCTTTGGCAAGTATATATAGTTATATATATATATATATATATATATATTTCTCTGTTGATTGTCTTTTTAATCAACATATGAAAAGAATAAAAGGTAAATAGTACAAAATTTTTACATGATTTGATTAATATCTTTTACCTTCTACAACTAAAAGGTTAGTCATTTGATAATTTAGTCATGTAAAAAAAAAAAAAAAACTTATACTTTTTATTAAATGTTTTTGTGACTGAAGCTTAGTCGCAATAAAGTAAATTTAGTGAGAAAAAGAGTTTGGTTGTTGAATGTGTAATTTCTTATAATTTTTTGTAGCTAATATTTTAGTCACAAAAGGTTGTTACTCTTTAGTGACTAAGTTTTGGTCGTGAAATAATACTTTCAATGACTAAATTATTTTAGTCGGAAAAGTTTGGTCTTCCCTCCATTATTAATATTTGGCGCCATAATGTTTTGTGACTAAATATGCCTTTAGTCATTGAATCTACCTTTTTAACGACTAACGGGTTGGTCGTTAATAGATTTGGTGTCGAAAACATTATATTTCTCGACCAAATAGTTTTGTGACTAATTTTTAGTCGTAAAATGATCGATTTAGCGACTATAAGTATTTAGTCACTAAAAGTTTAGTCGCTAAAACTACAATTTCTTGTAGTGTCGGAAAAAAAAAAAAAAAAAGTTTCAGAGACTAAGGATTCACTAGAAAATAATTAATTCAAATCGGTGCCGACGATGACGTCAATGTGTAATGATGCCAAACTTCGTTTAAAATATTTCAAAATCGCATAGATTCTTATAGCAATTTTATTGATTATCATGAGTTTTCTCCAAATGCCCCCAGTACATCTTTAATTTTTTCTCATATATAATTCCAGTTTTTTCTTTCAAAAGTTCTAAAACAAAAGTATTTATTAGAAACCTTATTTATTTTTTTTTCCCCTGGTTTGAGATGGGCTGCCTAGCTTGTCGGCGCGAACCCAGATAGAATATTCTAGATTAATTTTCTTGAAGAATTTTCAGTCTGATAGAACTAGCAAATATCGTCCAGTACAATGTTCTGGGTACGATACATACTAATTGTCTCAAGGCCGACTACTCACTATAAAAGGTCGATGATTGTTACTAAAGGAAAACTTTGTTGCACACTATGTTATGATCTTCATATTAATAATATTATGACATCATTTTATTTTCAAGAGTTTTCTAAAATTAAAAGATGTCCATCAAACATATTGTAGATATAGCTGTAATTTTTCATATTTCTTGTCTCTATTTTCAATTTTTGGCTGGTCGTGTTTCTCAAGTTCTTCTAAGTTCTACCTAACATTACCGCTACTACAATCACGCTTTAGGCATGCCGTACCACTTGTAAGTACCAATGGGTACCACCAAATATGGTAGTCTAGTGATAATGAATTATATATTGTGATGAATAAGTGATCAAAAATTTGAGTGCTATCCTTTTGGAGGTCTTAAATGTGAAAGTTAATTTTATGTCTGGCATTAACTCGATTTAGAGTGTCTATTATCTTTGATGCTGGGGTGCATTCCTTTACCTCGAATAGGACATGCAATCAACATTCCTATCATGATATAGTGAGTCCCTTTGATACTGCTCAGATCAGGAAATATATTAATTAATATTAATCACCTACTTTTCGAACTTTTTTAAAGCAAAAATAGAGGATAAGCACTAACGGTCTTATGTGTAATGTACAATGTTATACCAAATCATATTCACTTTCTCCCCTCCCATTTTTTTTTCTTTTTAATCAAATAATATTTGCACAGGGTATATGCGTGATTCACTACAGGGGCAAAAGACTTCGTACTCTTCAGCCTTTTTTACTTTCAAACTTATGTACGGATGACCTAAGTCCCTGAAGGCATCAAGGACTTGTTTCCATTAAGAATTTATATATTTATATATATATATATATGTATGTATGTATGTATGTATCTACATGCCCCAAATGAGCGGCCCGGCTTTCTGTTTTTTGTCAACCCATGTTAATAAAATTTCAAAGAAAAAACTAAAAGTATACAAGAACATGTACTTCTAAGAGGTCTAGAAACGACAATTTTTGACAACATTGAAATCCGGAAGGTATTAATATATTTCTAAAGAGATATGCACTTATATTAAAACTACATATATACTTTAATTTAACAGTATCCAACTCAGAACAATAAATCATGCATGTGGCTCAAAGTTGTCTATAACATCTCTCTTTATTTTAAGGTACAATAATTTATTTTTTTTTTCTCATATTTTCAAAAAAAAAAAAAAATCACTCTTCTTCTTCTTCTTCTTTAAATGTACGTCTACTTTCTAATAATTTTTCTTCCGTAAGAAAATAATATTCTTGTTCAAGTCAAATTAATTTCTTCTTCTTCTTCTTCTTTTTAAATGTACGTCTACTTTCTAATAATTTTCTTCTATAAGGAAATAATATTCTTGTTCAAGTCAAATTAATTTATTTATTTTTTGCTAAATTACACCAAGGTTCCCTAAACTTATCGCATAGTTGCAATTTATATTCTGAATTTTAATTGTGAAATTTTCACTCACAACTTATAAATATGTAGCAATCTGCCCCTTCCTTCTCCCAACATATATTGATCACATGGGGTTTTTTTTTTTAATTATTACAGAAATTGACATATAACTTGCATATCGGTTGTTAATTAAAAGCAAAAAATGGTATTTTTTTAAAACCAATGTTAACTCAAATTAATAGTTAAAATAAAATTAATTTAAAATTCTATATTTTAATAAAACTCAATAAATTCGGATTAAAAAAGATAAAAATAATCATTTATGTTTTTTATTAACGACTCATATACAAGTCACATGTCAATTTCGTTAAAATAACATTGAATTCAAGCCATTAGAAGACTGGTCCAGTGCCTCAAAATAAAGTTACTAATGAAAGTTTACTTCTTCCAAAAGCTGTAAATGCATCTAATATCTATGGATTTAGACGTTGATCTACATACAAATATCATTATAAGTAAGAGAGAAGAAGATCTTTTATGTATTATGTAGTTTGGTTTTGAATTTTAATAAGAAATGTCATCTGCTCTTAATATTTTTGCAACTTTAATTGGCTCCTTATTTAGGGCTTCTTGTTTCAGAATGGGTTTGGGGAAATGGCCGAATTGGGAACCTTATTTTAGTATATAGCAAAGCTTTAGAAGATTGGATAAATGGCCGGTTATTTACAAAGTTGGTTAACCTATAATGACAAAAATAGCCTAACACTACTACCCTAATTTGATACTGCAACTCTCTTTTTTTTTTTTTTTTTTTTTTTTTTGTCGTTCCATATTCTCTAGCACTGTTTGCGATTATTTAATGTGTATAAACCTACGCAAGTGTACATAATCAAACAAGTAATATAGAAAGTGAGTTGAGTATCGTCTCCACAGGGATTGAATCACTAAAGTGAATTTGCAAAAGAAATCAAGCACAAATAAATTTGGATTAAAAATTAAACTAAGTAAAATGACAATAATCAGATGAAATAAAATGAGTATAATGAAAATGCACTAAAATGGACAAAAACAACAAGACTCAATCAAGAGTTTGTAAATCAAAAATGAGAATTAAGTTAGGATTGCCAATTTTCCCTCAATTACAAGTCTGACGTGAATGCTGTAAGAAATGCTGCAGCAAAAACTATCCTGTTAATTGAAATTCAATTTTATCATAATAAATTCTTTCGAATTAATTATGACTAAAATTCTTTAAACCTTTTTCAACATATTCCTATGTGAATCCAGTTCTCAGAACACAAATTCATGCACCAATTTCAATGGGTTATACAAGATAAATAGCATATTCCTATACCATTTACAAATCAATATAAACTTCAAAAAGTATATTGAACTTGCATCATCCAAATTAGATCCAGCTTAAACTAATATTTTCAGACACTACTACAAAATGTGGATTCCACGACCATTTTTTAAAAACCATAATGAAAAATGCGACAAAAACACGGAGCGGAACAAGGTTTCCGAAAACCGTCGTGGAAGACCATTCTTCCACGACGGTTTTCTGTAACCGTCGTGGAAGCTAGAGATACCACGACGGTTAAAAAAACCGTCGTGATATCTCAACTAAAATTTTGAAATTTTTTTTTAATTTTAAATTTTTTTTTGAATTTTTCACCCTACTACGACGGTTTTTGGAATAAGTGATCAAAAGTTTGAACAGGTGATCCTTTTGGGGGTCTTAACTGTGAAAGTTAGTTTCATATCTAACACTAACTCGATTTAGAATGTCTGTGATCATGCCTCGAATATCCTTATAGTTAGCACTTTTTTGTGGACCTGACGCCCTTTCGTAGAATATTCAATGAATATTTCTACCAATGTATGGTGAGTCCCTTTGATAATGACCAGATTAAGAAACATATTCATATTGATCATCCTCTTATGTGTGATGTACAAGTTGTTCCGAATCATATTCACTTTCTTTAGGGGGAAAAAAATCATATTCGCTTTCTTCCCTCTCAATTTTTTCCTTTTAATCAAATAATATTTGCACCGGGTATACGCATGACTCACTGAAGGGGCAAAAGACTTCATACTCTTGAAATTATTTTACTTTCAAACTTATGTACGGATAAGTCCCTAAAGGCATCAAGACTTGTTTCTATTAAGAATTAAAATTATATATATATATATATATGTATATATCTATAACTCTCAAATCAGCGCCCCGGCTTTCTGTTTTTGGTCTACCCATATCAATAAAATCTCAAAGAAAAAACTACAATATAGAAGAGTGCATAGAAGAATAAGCACTTCTAAGAGGTCTAGAAACGACAGCTTTTGACAACATTGAAATTTGGAGGGTATTAATATATTTCTAAAGAGATATACACGTAGAATAAAACTACATATTTATTTTAATTTAACGGTACCCAACTTAGAACAATAAATCATGCATGTGGCTCAAAGTATAATATCTCTCTTTATTTTAAGGAACGTTTTTTTTTCATATTTAAAAAATAAAAAGTTTCACTATCTTCTTTTCTTTAACAAAAAAAAAAGTACGTCTACTTTATAATAATTTTTCTTCGTAAGGACAATAATATACTTGTTCAAATCAATTAATTTTATTTTTGTTGCTAATTTACACCAATGTTTCCATAAAATTTTCGCATAGTTGCAAATGACACCCTGAATTTTAATTGTGAAATTTGCACCCACAAATTATAAATATGTAGCAATTTTTCCCTTCCCCCTCCCAACATATATTAATCACATTTTTTTGTAATGAAAATTGACATATGACTTGGATGTAGTTTGTTAATTAAAAGTATGAATTGGTCTCTTTTAATTAATGTTAACTCAAATTTATAGTAAAAATAAAATTCATTTAAAATTCTATATTTTAATAAAACTTAATATAAAATATTTAAAACCACAATAAATTTGGGTTAAAAAAAGATAAAAATAATAATTCATGTGTTTAGTTAACAACTCATATACAAGTAACATGTCAATTTCGTTTAAAATAACATTGAATTCAAGCCCTTAGAAGACTGGTACAGTGCCTCAAAATAAATTTACTAATGAAATTTTACTTCTTCTAAAAGCTGTAAATGTATATAACATCAATGAATATAGATGTTGATCTACATATAAATAACATTATAAATAAGGGAGAAGAAGAACTTTTATGTATTGTTTAGTTTGGTTTTGAATCTTAATAAGAAATGTAATCTGCTCTTAATGTTTTTACAACTTTAATTAGTTCCTTATTTAGGGTATCTTGTTTCAGAATGGGTTTGGGGAAAATGGCGGAATTAGGGAACCTTATTTCAGTAGACAGCAAGTTTTAGAAAATCAGATAAATGACCGGTCATTTACAAGATTGGTTAACCTATAATGGCATAAATGGCCTAACACTAACCTAATTTGATACTCTCCCTCCAACTCCCTCTTTTTTGTAATTCCATGTTCTCTAGCACCTCCTCTTTCTCTCGCCTCTCCTTCAAGACTAAAATAACGTCGTTTTTCATGTAAAGTTTTTTTTTTTTTTTTTTTTCCATCGTTCATGAAATTAAAAGTACATTAGCACCGTCTAATTTACGTTAAATTCGACTTCTAACCCTATGTATGTTCATAATACTCAAAAGTTTTATTTATCAATCCTCCTCTATATTTTAAAAACATCAATAAATATGATTTTATGTAAGTTTAATCCCTCAATATCTTGAATCATGCATGTGGCTCAAAGTTATATGTAATTAAAATCTCCCAATATTTTAAGAAACATTTTTCTTTTTTTATATTTTCAATAAAATTCACTTTTCTTCTCTTCTTTAAAAGAAAGTTTAATGTCAACTTTTTTAATTATTATTTTTTCTTTTCGTAAAGTATAATTTTTCTATACATTTCCGTAAAATAATTCGTACTTTTTTTTTTCGAAGTAATTATTCCTATTTTGAAGGACAAGAACATGAAAGAAAAAACTATAATGTTTTAGGATTTAAGTTTATTTCTTTAAAAAAAGAAAAACGTGTTAATGAATTGTTAGGTGCGATTGTGATCTAAACAGTATAAAATCACGAGCCTTAAAGTCATTTCTACACAAAGCACTAAAACAAAAAAAAAAAACAAAAAAACAATGGAAGCTACTACTTTACTGATCACTTTGCCCTTGATCCTTTTCCTTTCCTTCCCAACAAATGGAGTCTCTGCCAGGCATGGTTTCTCCATTGTTGATGAGTCTCCGGCAGTTCTTGACGCCTCCGGAAGAGAACTCCTAGAAGGCAAATATTATTACTTGCGTCCTGCCATACCTTCGTCTCCCCTCAGTACAATCGCCCTGGTCCTTAGTGTATACCGTAATAATACCTGTTGGTTTCATGTCGGAGTTGAAAGATTTCCTGTTTTTATAACAGGTCATGAAGCAAAATTTTTACCTCTCGTACCCACCAATGACAGTTCGATCCGCGAGTCCACTCCTGTCTTCATCGAGTTCTCTGATAAGCTAGCACCGGTATGCGGAGGATCATCGTTGTTGAGGGCAGTATTGTTTTTGTCTCTTGGAGGTTCGGGAGGTAGAACCAGTAGGTTCAAAATTGAAAAATTTTTGGAACCGGGTCAGGGACATATCTATAAGCTTGTTTCTAGCTCCCAAAGAGTTGTTGGAACCTCAACCAGACCCGATATGACAGAGCGTCTGGCTCTTACTAATGGTAATCCGCTTCCGTTCGAGTTCGTCCCCGTTTGAAACACCTTGCGCATCAAATAAGAAACTTCTAGATGTAAGTTTCAAAATGAAAGTTTATTTCTTCCAAGCTGTAATGCATCTATTAATATCTATAAATAATATATAGATGCTGATCTATCATAAATAAGGAAGAAGATGTATATCTTTTATGTATTGTGTTGTTTGATTATGAACCTTATAATTTAAGAATATGGCATCTGCTCTTTATATTTTTGCAACTTCAAAATTCCTACCCATCGGCCATAACAAAGACGAAGCCAGATCGAGATTCTGGCATTTTATTTGTTTGTGGTTGAGTTTCTTTCATTTTCTCGATGAATTCTAATTGAAAACATTGTTAGCTTGACTACTTAAAAATGTAAACTTGGTCAAAATATATTAAAAAAAAAAAAAAAAAAAGAGGCGCTATTTTGGTAAACAGAGCAGCTCTCAACACTGACTGCTCAGGGAATTTCCGCCACTGGCCGTAATATTTTGTGAAAGCTTGGAAACGGCTTATACATAAAAATCCATTCACTTTTTTTTTTTTTTTTTTTTTTTTAATAATGATTGCTAATTTAAATTAATTTAATTTATATTAAAAAAATAAATAAAAGTGGACTCTTAAATTAATTTAAGGGCTTGTTTGGTATTGCAATCCAAACCTTACAATTATAATCCAATTTTTGTCTTTTTCTATCATGTTCAACTATTTACACAGTTTTGTAACTCAAATTTTAAAAATCCATAACTTTACATAGACAAATCTAATGAGATGATTTTTTTCCCTTTAAATTACATAGAATTTTGAACCGAACGAAACAAACTCCATATTGATTTTTTTTTTCCCCGAATACATTTCAAATTTTTACACCTTTTAACTCTGGTAATTCAAACACCTCAATAAACACACAATTAATTCAAATCCAAATTTTACAACCCAAACCTTAGCACCAAACGCATGTTAAGCTTAAAGAAATCGTTGCCTAAGTTATTTATATTTTCATTTTTCCCTATTTTATGATTTTCAGTAGACTTCTAATTGTTCCACAATAATGTATAGAAGTTAGTAAATCTCTGAAGTATTTTATCTTAATCTTTGGTTCATGGCTAGTGAAGCTAAATATTTAATAATCTAATTAAAAAGAAAGACTTATATATATTGAGAACTAGAAGGAGTCCAATTTAAGAATGATCATTTAATTTATATGTGTATATATACATATGAATAAAAAATATCAGTGAAAGTAAGGCCCATTTGGGTACATGTTTTCAAAAGTGTTTTCCGATTTTTTTTTTTTTTCTTTTTCCTCTAATTTTATTATTCATTTTTCCACACATTTTTAAAAAGCTTAAACTTTAAAAATCCATAACTTAATCATTTTAAAAATTTTGAGAGAAACAAACAAGATTCATATTGTTAATTTTTTTCCGAACACATTTTAAGTTTTTACACTTTTTACTTCAAATAATTTATTTTCACCAAACACACATTTCCAAAACTCAAACCATCTCCAATCTCTAAAACACCATCTTCAAACGTGACCCCAAGCAAGCCCTAAAACCCAAGAAAAGAACCTCAAAACCTATAGACATAGCAAAGTGAGGGCACCAACAAGGCATTCTTCAAGGATTATTTACATAAATGTCTAAATTAAAGACTATAATTTGAAAAATGTCTATTTTTTCTTTTATTTACATAAATGTCTAAATTGATACTTATAAAGAACATATTATCCTTCATCAAGAACCAAAACTAAACAAATAAAGAAGTGATTAAGAGAGCAAAGAAAAAATCTCTTAAAAAAAATATAAAACTAAACAATTCTTTTTGTAAAAGGAAAAATATCATTTTTCTTTCTTTACTATAAAGAAAAAAGGACCATAATTGATATTAGTTGTAAGATATATGAAAAACAATCATTATAATAAATAATTGATCATTAAAATAAAATTCACAACAAACATTAAAAAAATTAAATAGATATTGAAAGGAAATATGAAACACTTAAAACCTTTAAAAAAATGATATAATAATTATCATAAAAAAGGGACATCAAAATGATATAGTAATATCACAAAGAAAAAAAAACATAACACGTTTAAAAAAACATCATAATGATATAGTAATTATCATAAAGAAATAAATAATTTCATCACAAATTTAAACTTTAGAAACTAACTATAAAAACAATACCAATAATAAATAAATACATAAATTATCACAATAACATTACAATTGTCATAAAGAACCTAATTCATACTAAAAAATAGGTTTCTAAAAAATCTAAAACATACTTTAGAAATATGTTCATAAAAATCTTAATTATACTAAGAAACCATTATTATAATAAACAACTAGTCGTTAAGGTAAAGATATAATAATGATGAACAAATAAGGGAAAAAATATGAATCATAATGAAGGGAAATTATGTTTAATATAATAAAAATGGCAAAATAGGTACTACAAGCAGTTGTTTGTTTAAAAATTGACATTTACGTAATATTATCAAAAAATAGACATATTTTAAAATGCAACTCGAAAATAGACTTCTTGTGTAATTATTTCTTCTTCAAAACTCATCTAAAAAGAAACTTAGGGCCCATTTATGAGAGGTTTTAGAGATGTGTTTTGGGTTAGAAATTAGATGTAGTTTTGAAAATGTACGTTTTAGAGGAAAAAAACTGTTTAGAGTGAAAAAATATAAATCTTAAAATATATATTAATATAGGTTTTGTTTCATTCCTCTAGAAACACCATGTAATAAAAAAATTATCTCATTTAGACTTAAAATTGTAACGACCCGCCTTGCACAGGCCGTCACTTGACTTAACTTACTTGAACTTAAACTTTTTTTATCCCATTTTTCTTTATCATGAAAATAGTGGGGATTTTTTTTTTTTTTCTATATATTTTTAGCGGAAGCATTATACTTAGAAAATATTTACATACACTCATGCATAAATAAAATAACTGTCTGTTTTCTCAAAATAGATATTTTAATTAAATCCTTCTGAGTCGTGAACCCCAACCCGTTCATCATTTCACAGCCACCGGCTTCACTCTCCACCATGCAGTTAATTCAAAACAGGCTTGTTTACCTACAGCATAAACTTCAAACAATGAGCGAAAGCTCAGCAAGTACAACTCCTATACCGCGAACCAATTACATAAAATATACATAATCTTTTACATGACATCTTAACATGAAATCATAAACATAGCATCATATCATCGATTTCTTCATCTTAAACATGACATTCTATCGTGAAATGCATGAACCGTTTATGTCCAGTTATGCTTGCTTTCTTGTATCACACTTTATTTTGTTGATTTTACTTATGGGCCCGTTAACTTGATGTGCACGTACCCGGCGCGCAGCTTGAGGAAATTGCCCAAGCTTTCGACCCGACCGTCATCAGGGGGCACGACATTGGCTCTTGTGGCCTTTTCTCAAACGTTCTGTTTGTATGTCTTTCTTGACATTTTACCACTTGATAGATTAGTGAGCATACTTATATGATGTCTCCTAATCTCATGTTCTATCAATGCATGGACATGCGTACTTTTTCATGTAAGCATAATAACAATACTTGAAACATACTTTTAAAGCATAGCATTAGCATTTGAAACATTCATCATATAGTAAGCATATTGCAACCATCGAGCAAATCATCAAATAACACTTAAACAGTGTAAAGCAAACATGTTGGTAAACATACAACTCTAGCCTATGCTGTAGGCGACGTTGTACTTACTTTGTCTTCGTTGTTCGCGTGATCGAATTTCCTTTCCCGAGCACGCTCGCAGGTCACCTTCCTGCCCATGGACGTTTACACGTGAGGTCTCTATTCTAAGATCGTTTAATGTAGGATTAAATCAACATATACATTTTTAGGTTTAGGTGAAGGGGTCACACGGAGTAACCCACAACGGAATTATTAATTAAGGGTTCATGTAGTAAACCATAATCTTAACTTAAACCTCAATCCGCAAGGTTAACTCTGGGCTTGGCAAGGCCTTAGTAACTCGGAATAATTTTCCGGCTACTAACGCAGTATCTTATTCATTTTAATCTTGAAAACCTTGAACTTGCTTAAAATATCATTTTCTTGTTTATTTAAGTAAGTTTGGTGAATAGCACCCAAACTTGTCTTGAAAATCACAAAACACTTGAAAATATTTCTATAAAACATTTGGGGATCGAAAACCGCCTTTGGAACGGTTTTCGGGTTTGAAAATGATGTTTGAAAGTTAGAAAAAACGTTTTTCCTAGTCATTGGTCTAGAAAATCCCATGCATGAAATTTTGTTCACTGCACGGCTTTTGTTTGAAAATTCATAACTTAATATCTAAAACGAATTTGGAAACACTTTCTTCACGAAAGTTGTAGCTAACAAAAAGATCTAAAACTTTTATGTTTTGAATATTTTTTGATTCTGGCTCATTTGATACCAGTTTTTGTTTGAACACATGTGAATCGTTGGAACTTAGTCACCCTGACCAGTTCTCGGTTTTTCTTAAAAACAAAGGCCATTGAAGCCTTATTTTTAAAATCTGTTCACGCTGCCCCTTAGGAAACACCCTAACTAAAAACTTTCGTGTTTTAAGTTTTTACCCATTCGGCCTCTAAGGACCTGTAAATCCCACTTTTCCGAGTTGCCGGGTGTTGGACCCGAGAGCAGTTTTGGTGTTAGTCCAAATTTTACGTCCATATGCGTCGCTCTAGCTCGACCGCCCAATGCGGGACCTACTAACACATGCACGTCTTCTAACGTCCCTCATACACATAAAATTTTAAATCCCGTGTTTCGGATGCGATTCAAGGCCGAGACCCCTCGGTCCACGGTTTTGAGAGAGAAACATACATACAACAAAACTCAACCATATCACCATACAAACCCTAAAACATGCATCTAGAAATTTGATAAACATTTTAGGGACATAAACCCTTAAATAGAAACCCTAGCATGCATCTCTAACACACAAAAATCATAGAGCATATATCCAACCAAACATGCAAAATAATCACCTCAAAAACCTAAATCAAGCATAAAAATATAACCTAAGCTATTTAGGGCTAAAACCGAAAATTATGAGCTTAAGCTCTTACAACTTTTGTGCTTGAAATACATGGTAAAACCCTTGAGAAAATGAACCAAAATTTTGAACCCATAAGCTAGGGTAAAGTTCGGATTTTTACCTCAAAATTCCGAGGGTGTCACTAGCTAGCTCCTAGTTGAGATTAAGCCTCCAAGGTGCACGGTTTGGACCTCAAAAATGGTCACAAAATTTGTTAACTTCCTCCCCCAACCAACCTCGGCAAAAGAGAAGAAAATGCCCAAAAATCTTACCTTAAAAATTTCGTGGATCCTTAAGCACCAACTCACAAAATAGTTGGTTTTTCTTGGCTTGAACTCTCTTGTTCTTCTCTCTCTCGCTCTCTCTCTCTTCTTCGAATTTTTTGGAGTGGAAATCCGAATAGCATGGCTGGGAATGGGTTAATGGCAGCTGACATTGGGGCTTGAAATCCCTAGGAATAGTGTCTCTAGCTAGGGGAAATCCTAGGCTCTCTTTTCCAAGGCAAATTTTTGGTTCAACTCTTGCTATATGGTCCTCCAATTTTTGCAAGCCATTGCCCATAGGGGCTTGAGTGTGGCCGGCTGATATGGGGAGAGGAATGGGTGAGTGGTTGACAACTCATAGATGAGGTATCACATGCTCATTGGTCCATGTGGGTGGAGGGTTATGTCCTAACTTAGCTTAATTGTGATGTAATTAAGCTTAAAGGCTTGTTTGGTTCAATCTTTTTGAAAAATTGTGTAATTTCAACACATTGCAATAAATTTTAATACTGAGTTGCTTAAATACCCAGTATCGAAAATTACATTGCATTTAAAAAATTTCGATCTGTGAAAAACTCGATCGGAAAAATTTTTCTCTTATTTTTCCAAATCCTTTCGCCCTGAACTCTAACTTAGTATGCTTGATTTTTCTAAGGTGATTTAATTCTATTTAAACTCATCTTGATCAAGAAATGAGTTTTTAGCAGTAATTTCACTTGTACTGAAATCTTAAAATTCTTGTTTGACGTTTTCGACCATTTTAGTATAACTGACTTATTGGTCAACGTCAACTTGTCTTGAAATGTGCAAATACGACCTCCTTTCACTCATAAAGGTCTTTTGCGAGTTCATGCAATTTGTTTTAGAGCCTTAATAAATCTTAAGAACTCGTTTAACAAAATTAAGTTCTAAAACGAACTTCCTCATGAAATACCGATTACGGTAAATATTTACACGACATGTCTATAAAATATGAACCGAAAAAATTCGGGTGTTACAAAAATAACACAGTTATAGATGTTTAAAATTTAAATTTACTATAAACATTTAGAAATATAAATAGTACTAGTCTTAAGTTGAAGAAAATGACCAAAAAAAAAAATCTGAAATAGATGTGTTTCCGAAGGGACCCTCATATACTAATTTTCTGTTTTCTCAGTCGGGGCCGTGCCCCCACATACAATTTGTCAGTGAGCGCAACCGAAATAACCATACAGCATGCCCCACTTTGTCACTAAGACCTAAAATGGATCCATTCTGCAAATGATTATTTACAAATCCGTGTTAGTAGAAAATATACCCCAAACTTCCAGCTCTAAGGTAATTACTAACTTTAAAAGTTTGATAAACTCATAATCAAGTGTCTAAGGTATATGTGCTAAAGCTATATTGTATAAAAAAAATTTATGTGATTGTAGATGTAATCTAACAATGATTTCATACATGACTTCATTATAATGTTTATGTTATTTTTGGTATAATTGAAAAGAAAGAAAAGAGTAGAGGAATTTTCAAAATTAGGATTTTAGGTTGTTTGGTAGGAGGGAAAAGTGGAGAGGAAAAAAAAAACCTTTATATGGATCAAACCTTTTTTTTTAAATCTCTCTAAGAGTGTAGAGATTTTGGAAAAACTTGTTTAGTTTGTATAAATAAATAAATTATTTTTTTCTCTTATTTTTAAACTAAATTAATGCTAAATAATTGACAAAGTAGCCATTTAGTTCATCACATTTTTTCTTTTCCTCCTATCATACCAAATAAAATAAAAAGAAAATTAAACAACTTCTTTTTCTTTCATTTACATTTTCTCTCCCTTACATGTTTTTCTTTTTTCTTTTCTCTTTCTCTTATCAAACGGAGTATTCAGATCGTTCGAATCCCCTTTTTTGCAAGTTAAATAAATAAACACTTCATTCAGTGGCTTCACTCAAACTTTATGGCTCATCATAACCATGTCTTTATACACATTAGATTTTTCAAAAAAAAAAAAAAAAAAAAGCTTCAGAGACTAAGGATTCACTAGAAAATAATTAATTCAAATCGGTGGCCGACGATGACGTCAATGTGTAATAATGATGCCAAACTTCGTTTAAAATATTTCAAAATCGCATAGATTCTTATAGCAATTTTATTGATTATCATGAGTTTTCTCCAAATGCCCCAGTAAATCTTTATTTTTTTTTTCTCATATATAATTCCAGTTTTTTTCTTTCAAAAGTTCTAAAAAAAAAGTATTATTAGAAACCCCCCCCACCCCTCCCCTCCCTCCCACCCCCCACACCCCACACCCCCCACCCCTTTTTTTTTTTGCCCCCTTGGTTTGAGATGGGCTGCCTAGCTAGTCGGTGCGAATCCAGAAAGAATATTCTAGATTAATTTTCTTGAAGAATTTTCTGTCTCATAGAACTGGCAAATATCGCCCATGTACGATACTAATTGTCTCAACGCCTACTACTCACTATAAAGGGTCGATGATTGTCACTAAAGGAAAACTTTGTTGCACACTATGTTTTGATCTTCATATTAATAATATTTGACATCATTTTATTTTCAAGAGTTTTCCAAAATTAAAAGATGTCCATCAAACATATTGTAGATATAGCTGTAAATTTTCATATTTCTTGTCTCTATTTTCAATTTTTGGCTGGTTTTCTCAAGTTCTTCTAAGTTCCACCTAACATTACCAATACTACAACCACGTTTTAGGCATGTAGTACCTCTTGTAAGTATATGATAATCTAGTGATAATGAATTATATGTAGTCATGTATAAGTGATCAAAAATTTGAGTGCTATTATTTCGGAGGTTTTGAATATGAAAGTTAGTTTCATGTCTGACATTAACTTGATTTATAGTATCTAATATCATGCCCCTAAATATCCTTACCATTAACACATTATTTGAATTTGGGGCGCACATTCTTTACCCTTGCATAGGACATGCAACGACATTCTTGTCAAGGCATAATGAGTCCCTTTCATAATGTCCAGACCAAGGAATATATTAATTAATATTAATCACCCACTTTCCGAACTTTTTTAAAGCAAAAATAGTGGATGAGCACTAGCGGATCTTATGTGTAATGTACAACGTTATACCAAAATCATATTCACTTTCTCCCCTCCCTTTTTTTTTTTTTTTCTCTTTTAAATCAAATAATATTTGCACAGGGTTTCTGCATGACTCACTACAGGGGCAAATGACTTCGTACACTTCAGACTTTTTTACTTTCAAACTTAACGGGTCACCTAAGTCCCTAAAGGCATCAAGACTTGATTCCATTAAGAATTAATATATATATATATATATATATATATATCTATATGTCTCAAATGAGCGGCCCGGCTTTCTGTTTTTTGTCTATCCATATTAATAAAATTTCAAAGAAAAACTACAGTATAGGAGAGTGTATAGAAGAACATATACTTCTAAGAGGTCTAGAAACGACAATTTTTCACAACATTGAAATTTGCAGGGTATTAATATATTTCTAAAGAGATATGCACTTAGATTAAAACTACATATTTACTTTAATTTAACAGTATCCAACCCAGAACAATAAATCATGCATGTAGCTCAAAGTTATCTATAATATCTCTCTTTATTTAAGAAACAATTTTTTTTTTCATATTTAAAAAAATTCACTTTTTTTTTAAGAACGTCTACTTTCTAATAATTTTTCTTCTGTAGGGCAATAATATTCTTGTTCAAGTCAAATTAATTATTATTATTATTATTTTTTTGATTACACCAAGGTTCCCCTAAGCTTATCTTATAGTTACAATTTATATTCTGAATTTTAATTATGAAATTTTCATCCACAACTTATAAATATGTAGCAATCTGCCCCTTCCCCCTCCCAACATGTATTGATCATATGATTTTTTTTGTTGCGGAGATTGACATATGACTTGCATATAGGTTGTTTATTAAAAGAGATTGACATATGACTTGCATATAGGTTGTTTATTAAAAGCATAAATGGACTTTTTTTAGCCAATGTTAACTCAAATTTATAGTGAAAATAAAATAAATTTTAAAATTCTATATTTGAATAAAACTCAATAAATTCGGATTAAAAAAGATAAAAATACTCATTCATGTCTTTGATTAACTCATATATAAGTCACATGTCAATTTCGTTAAAACAACATTTGAATTCAAGCCCTTAGAGGACTGGTCCAGTGCCTTTAAGTTACTAATGAAAGTTTACTTCTTCCAAAAGCTGTAAATGCATCTAATATCAATGGATTTAGACGTTGAACTATGAATAAGGAAGAAGAAGATCTTTTATGTATTACGTAGTTTGGTTTTGAATCTTAATAAGAAATGTCATCTGCTCTTAATATTTTGCAACTTTAATTAGTTCCTTATATTAGGGTTTCTTGTTTCAGAATGGGTTTGGGGAAATGGCCGAATTAGGGAACCTTGTTTTAGTATATAGCAAAGCTTTAGAAAATTGGATAAATGACCGGTTATTTACAAAGTTGGTTAACCTATAATGACAAAAATAGCCTAACATTGCTACCCTAATTTGATACCACAACTCTCTCTTTTCTTGTCGTTCCATATTCTCTAGCACCTCCTCTCTCTCTCGCCTCTCCTCAACCCTCTCTCTCTTGTCGCTCTATCCGTCACTTCCATCACAAGTCCGGCTCCATTAGTCATACCCCACACTATCCGAAATTACGGACACAAAGCCGAAGTGCCACACCATCAGGTTAATCAATTTTCATTAATCAATTTCTGATTTATAGTTCAGTTAATCAATAAGTGGTTAATCAACGTTTTTCTTAATCATTTTGTCAATGTAGCTCAGTTGTACGAGTTGTGTGTTGTTGACGGACTGATGAGATCATATTGTTGTTGATTGTTTAAACGGTAAATTTAGCGCTGTGTTTAGAAATAATTAATTGACTATATGAACTTGATGATTATGGAAATTTGACTGTGAATTGTTTAATTTGTTTGTGAAGTAAACGTAAATTCTTGTTTTGATTAATTAACGTTCAGTTGTTTTTTGTTTTGAGCACTAGACGTGCATGCTAGGTGATGGACTATTAATCCATCGGTGGACTCAATGTTCTATTTTTCTTTACGGTTTTTAGTTAATCAGTCATGGACCATCCATCAAGACTTTTTTGTTGTTTTGTTTTTTTCTTTGAACTTTGGAGTGGGAATTTTAACTCTACATTTTTATGTGAAATCAGGATACTATAATAGTACTGCTAATTATGTATGCAATCACACTATCCATCAGAGTTCTATATAAGTTAAATATTTTTTCCCTTTCTTTTTCAGATAGAATGGGTGGAGATAAATCAATATACGTAGAAGTACAATAAATAAAAGGAAACATTTAAGTATGTGATCGTAAAGCACTGTGTCCATCACAAAATACAATCAGTAAATCTGTTCCTATGTATAATCCAAGAATTTTTCGATCTCTCAATATTGGCATATGCAACAACTGAAATGTATCAAGAAATCATTCGAGTTCAAAAAAAAAAAGTTTTCTTCTAATACGGGTTCAAAATAAATAAATAAATAATCAATATATGATCGTTTCTCTTGAAATTTCTATGTATTAAAAAAATCATCTCATTTTGATTTGAAATAATAAAACTATAGATTTTTAAAGATCAAGTTTACTGTAAACATATGTAAAAATTGAAATAACAAAAAGTATAAAATTTTAAAGTTGGAGTATATTGTAAACATATGTATAAATTTCATTAGCACGTGTTAGAAACCGGATAACAAAATACTGTTTGGAGACAGCCACCAAACACCTCCTGATAGTGTCAATGACACTCACTATAAATGGTCGATGATTCTCACGAAAGGAAAACTAATATGTTCATATAATCATAATGACACCATTTTATTTTTCAAGACTTTTCTTAAAATGATGAATGTGTACCCCACCAAACATATTGTAGTTAATCGTATTGTTTAATATTTCTCGTGTTCTATTTTTTATTTCTGGTTGATCGTATTTTACGGGTTCTGCTACCTAACATTAACCAATACTACACTCACGTTTTAATCATGTTGTACCTTTGGTAGATATGCACTAACGGACAACCACAAGGATTTATAGGGTGGCAAAAGAGGATGGCACATTCTTTAGTCTCTTATTTCGTCCATCCAGATTCTAACCCATGGAACTCCTATAAGATTCCGCTTCAGCTTAGACTATATATGTATTGTGTTGGTGATATTCTTGATAGGGTCTGGGTTGAGAACTGTAAGAGATTAGATTAAAAATCCATCTCTTCCTTATCATACCTAGAATAGTGAATCCTACCTATAGAGTTATAATTGGGAACAATGAGGGGTCACCACCAGAGCCTATTTTTTCAATTAAAAAAAAAAAAAAGATACACACTAACGGGTCTAATCAGTAATGTACAATGACCACTACTGGCGCCCTTGACACCTCACTTCACTCTTGATTTGTTGTCAGTATAGAAAGAAAAAAAATTCGATCATTAATTTTGAGATGTACATATAGATATATTATAAATATGGTCCCATTTTTAGAATATTGTTTCATGCGATATTATTGATAAACAAATGACGTGCTAAAAAATCACCCATAGATTATATTAGAACAAGACTTTTTTCCCATTTGAGATTAAAATCACTGTCGAAAATCTAATCATACCCTTGTTCTTATCCTTACTAACATAAATGAGAGAAAGGAAGCTATGAACAACACTTATTGTTATGGTTCGCTTGCCCCCCATCCCATTAAATGGGATGTCATGATCCCCATCTACCCATTGTGCACGTTTTTATATAAATGGTTTGACCGCTAATTTGATCCTCATAAAACAACAAAGAAAAACAATACAAACAATATAGGTAATCCATTTATACACACCTCTTTGCTCTTCACACTCATCATTTAAAAATAATTAAGTTTAATTATTGTACAGTACCCCTATTTATTTCAAGATGAACCTAACTATTTCATAAAATAAATATCAATTCTACCACTTTGAATATACCTTTTCACATTCATCATTTTATTTTCTTACATTTACTATATAATTCTTTTAATAGAATTTACTTCATTATTCTCAATGTCTCATGCTTATTTTAAAATTTTGCATATGACAAAATATTTGGGAGAACTTTTTCCCTTTTATTTAATTATTCCATTCGTATTTACTTATTAACAATATACTTTTTATTTTCTGGTAAACTACGTTAAAATTTCCTGTAAAAATCTAACAAATTCATATGGTATTACATAGTGTAATATAAAAGCATATGTATAAACCAGAATCTGTTTTTGTTTTTTTGTTTTTTGGACAATTCCATTTTTTATTTTCTTTTCTTTTTTGGAAAATTTCATTTTTCCTGAAAATACCATTGTAGTAGTAGATAAATTCATTTAGAATGAAATAAATAGTCAATATACTTATTTTTAAAATATCAATTTTACTATAACGTATTAAAAATATAGGTTCATGCCTAAAGCTTCAACCTAGAAAACAATTAGAGAGAGATAGAACAAGGAGACTTATGTTAATTTTATGAAAATAGTTGGTGTTAATTTTAGATATACACCAATAGTATAAGGATTATATGTACTTACTAATCATAAAATAGTGACAGGAACTATAAACAGTTTAAATTGTCGTGGAGACTACTCACTCTTCAACTATTTTACTTTCAAACTTATCCCTAAAGGCATCAAGACTTGTTTCCACTGAGAATCAATACACACACATATGTTATATATATATATATATATATATAATAAGTCTCAAATTAGCGCAGAGCTACTCCATTAATATCACCCATACTGATAAAATTTCAAAGAAAAAATAATAATTGGAGGACATGGGCTTCTAAGAGGTATAGAAAACAATGGAGTAAATGTCTACTTTTTTAAATAGGTTTCTTGAAGGACAATTATTTTCTTTTGTTTAGTCAAACTAATTTTCCTTTTAAGCTATTTTTAGATTTATTTTCTTAAAATAAAAAGAAAATTGAAGTTTAAATTTATTTCCTTAAAAATTTCTAATTGTTTCCGTTGAAAAAATATATATACAGATTAATTATGAATTGTTAGGTGTGATTGTAAACGCATCTACCCCTATAAAATCATGAGCCCTAAAGTCATTTATACACAAAACACTAAAATAGCATATATTACAACCATGGAAGCTACTACTTTACTCACATTGCCCTTGATCCTTTTACTTTCCTTCACAACAAATGGAGTCTCTGCCAGACATGGTATCTCCATTGTTGATCAACCTCCTGCAGTTCTTGACTCGAAGGGAAACAAAATCGTGAAAGGCGAATATTATTACTTGCAGCCTGTCTTACATTTGCCTCACGTGTATAAAGCCGCCATTATCCCAGGTCTGTTTCCGTGAAGAAACATGTTGGCTTCAACTTCAAGCTGAAGTATTTACTTATGGGATAACAGGTCATCCAGTAAAATTTTCACCTGTCGAACCCCACGAAGGCGAATTTATCAGCGAGTCCCCTAATCTCAACGTCATCAAGTTCTCCCATAAACTATCACCGCTATGTGGAGGATCGGTGTTGAAAGTGGGCGCATTAGGAGACGAGTTTTTGTCTCTTGATGGAGTAGAGGAAGATAGAAGCAGTTGGTTCAAAATTGAAAGGGCTTCGGAATTGAGTGACCATGTCTACAAGCTTGTTTCTAGCTCCGGCGGCGGAGATGTTGGAACCTCAACCAGATATGATGGGACACTGCGTCTGGTTCAGACTCATGGTAATCCAATATCGTTTCAATTTGTGGCCGTAAAAGACATGCCTAGTGCTACAAAATGAAACTACTACTATAAACTTAAAAGTGAAGGTTTACTTCTTCCAAGCTGTAATACGCATCTGATATCAATCGATTTGGAAGCTAATCTACAAATAATATTATAAATAAGGAAGAAGAAAATCTTTTATATGTTTTGTGTAGTTTGGTTGTGAATCTCAATATGTATAAGAAAGGGCATCTGCTCTTTTTATATCTGCAACTTTAGTGTATTTCTAGGGCTGCTTGTTTTATAATCATTGCAATAAAATATTGTTCCACAAGGATAACGCATATATAGCAACTGAAATAACCATTCACATTCCCATCGGATCGATTCTATAGAGAATGATACTAATTTCCAAATTACTGATAGTAGAAGACATACCCCAAACTTCATACACTTTACTAAAACCATTGCTTTCTTCACAATAAGACTTTAACAAATACGAGAGAAAAAGGTAAATAACATATTTACGAAAGTTAATAGAAGTAAATAACATATTTATTAAATTTATTCAAATAAATAGTAATTTACAAGAAAATACAATTTTTACTAGGAGGTAAATAAGTTTATTTACCTAAAAAATAAACTTACTTACTAGATTAATAACCCTTTTATTAATAAATATATTATTTACTTGAACATTTTCATAAATTTGTCATTTACTTATTTTAACATCTGTAAATATGCTATTTAGTTAGTAAATATTCTGAAAAAAAAAATAGAATAAAATAAAATTGGTGACGACGATGATTTCAGAAGATGATCTCAGTAGATGGACTTGAAGCCGACCATCATTCAAAATATTTTCCAAAATTGCATAAATCCTAATTCCCTATTGCACTGTGTAGCAATATTATTGATTATTAATTATGTGTTTTATATATATATACATCTATATATATATATGCCTCCATTAAATCTTTTTTTTCCCCCTCATCTGTAACATTATTACTTATTAGTTTCTAAATATATATGCCTCGATTAAATATATTTTTTCTCCCTCATCTGTAACTCCAATTTTTGCTTTCAAAGTTATAAGCAAAATAGTAATATATTGGGGGTTTGGGTTTTTTTTTTTTTTTTTTTTTTTTCCTTCCTTGGTGTGAGATATGGAGTATATCTAGTACTGGGTGTCAACTTAAATAGGATATTCTAAGCTAATTTTCTTGAAAATTTTTCGGCTCTTAGGATTAGTAAAAATTTGAACTGCACATGATGCAAACTGATAATGTCTATGACCTATAAAGAATCGATGATTATCACAAAGGAAAACTTTAAAATTAAAAGTATTAACTTTCTCTAACCTTACCAAATTTTCTAGCTCCGTGCATGCTTGTCTATGTGATAAAATGGCACAAAGATTAGGTCAAGTTTACATTGTCATTTAAACGACGTATAATTTCTCCTATAAAGTGTGTTGTCGTTTAACGTACAATGGACAAGTCCGTCACCGTTAACAATTTCGCTTTCATTTATGGTAGAGGAACATGTTACTGTCGTTGAAGCATTACCTGTCGTTCAAGACTAAATTTACATGAAGTTTTAGTTTAACTAAAGACGTATGGATTGATAAATATGAATGTCAATTTGTCTTAAATTTCAAACGACACGTCGTTAATTAAGATAATTTGTTGTACTCAAATGAAAAAACGACATGTAGTTTGTTTGGAAAGCTAGCTGTTGTTTATTTCTTCAAATGATGCAAAATATTTTGACGACAAGTAAAGGACGTGCCTTTTCTAATTTCCTAATTGACCGTCGTTTACTCAATGAGTTGTATTTGTAAAACGACATGTCGTCTTATTTTTAGAAAACAACTGTCAGTCGTGTTTTGGAAACGATTGTCGTCTATTTTGATGTGGTATCATTTATTACACAAGTACAATATATGAATACAAACATATACATAGGATATACAAATAAGAAGTCATTCCGAAAACTGAATAAAAAATTCCAAATTTCCAAAACATCTCCAAACTGTAAAATGATGACGAGGAAATCAAGCAAATCAAACTAAAGAACATTACTTTGTGTCATGAATTAACAAGTGAATAAATTACACAACCTGCAGTATTACTGTGGACGAGAACTTATAGCTAGGGCTTATCTAGCGATAAGCCATTTGAAATAGGGATTTATAGTTAAATAGCCTTTGTTTTAGAAGTTTTTTAATAAATGACTGAAGTTTTTAAAAATAAGTTAAAAGGTCATTTTTTCTAAAATAGTTAATCAATTTTTTAAATGGTCAATCAACACATAACAATCAATAAGTGATTAACTTATGGTCAATTACTGATTTACTATAACATAAATCATCAAATTTCATAGTCAATCATTGATTGATCATTAGTCAATCACTGATTGACCAAATCTGAAAAATGACAAACGGTCATTTTCCTGAATTAAAAAAAAAAAGTTGGGTCATATATTAGATTAGGTGATTAAAAAAATATATGTAGACACTAAGAATCTGAAAAAGATATAAAAATATGTAATAAAGATTGACTTCAAGCAAAATTAAATTTTTTTTTTTAGAAAATTTTGGTGGGAAAAAAAAATTTTTTGACGAAAATTTTTGAGAATATTATATATGTAAGGTTAACAAGTAAGTTTAACCTGTTAAGTTCTCTTAGCTCTTGATGACAATTTTTTCTGTGGTCCTATTCCTCCATGTTTCGGTAATTTGAGTGAATTGACTGTTCTTCATCTTTCCAATAATCACTTGTCTGGTCCATTTCCCGAAAAGATAGCTACCTTGAGCAAGTTGTCTGACTTGCGCGTGTTCACTAATAGTTTATCCGGTGTTGTACCTGTGGGATTAGGAAATTCTTCATCATTGGTTGTCCTGCATTTGGCAGAGAACAGCTTCACTGGCCATTTGCCGCTTCAAGTGTGTAGAGGTGGAAACCTTGTCAATTTCACAGCGGACCACAACAATTTCACCGGTCCAATCCCAATAAGCCTAAAATTGCCGCTCTTCGTATAGAGCGGAACAATCCTGTATCAAATAGTGGCTCTACAAGGTTCACTAGATTTGAGCTATAATTTTCTGAGTGGCGACATACCGAGCTTGAGCTTGGGAAGCTTATAAACTTGGAAAGCTTGAACCTCTCCCACAATAATCTCATTGGTTCAATTCCTCCTTCCCTCGGCGAGATGCTGAGCTTATCAAATATCAATCTTTCATACAACTGTTTGGAGGGTCCTGTTCCCGATATCAAGATCTTTCGTTCATCTCAATTGGAGGCTCTCAGAAACAACACACATCTCTGCGGAAAGATAAAAGGCCTGCCTCCATGCGAAGTCAGAGAAAGCGGTGTGCAAGAAGCAAGAAACGGAAACCAATTGTTATCGTTGTTGCTTCTTTGTAAGTGCATCGATAATTTCTTTGACACTTGGATTTTTGTGTCCCTTTGGAATAAGAAGTCCACAAAGGTACTGAAATCGGAGTGCCCATCAGACGAGGAAATCCATTTTCGATATGTTATTTTGACGGGAAAATTGTGTACAAAGACATTCTTGAAGCAACAAATAACTTTGACGACAAGTACTGCATTGGCTTGGGAGGATCGGGAAACGTATACAAAGCCGAAATTCTGGATTCTGATCAAGTACTTGCAGTAAAAAAGCTAAGTTTCCGGGCCACAGACAGCAACATCAAGAGTTTCGCGAATGAGGTTGAAGCTTTAAAAGAAATCAAGCACCAGAACATTGTAAAGCTTATTGGATTTTGTTCTCAAGGAATGCATACATTCTTGGTTCACGAATTTATGGAAAGAGGAAGTCTAGCGGATACCCTAAGCAAGGATAAGGCTGCAAAGGAGCTAGACTGGGAGAAGAGGATCCAAGTTTTGAAAGGAGTAGCCCATGCTTTGTGCTACATGCATCATGATTGCGTTCCGTAGATAATCCATCGTGACATATCGAGCAAAAACATCTTATTAATTTCAATATGTTGACTCTGTTGACTTCAATACTTTTCCCATCAAATGTGGAGATGTGATCAAAATCATACAAGGCTTCAATTATTGAAAGACTCACTATCGTCTAAGGGAGATACTCCATGGAAAATTCCTTACTTGAAATTAACAATATGTTTAATGAAACTGAATACTTGTTTCATTATTGTTGCAGGCATAGTTTAGCAGTATATTTCAGTAATTTACATTGACTCCATCACCTAGTGTAGAGTTCGAATCTTTAACCTCAAGTTAGAAAAAAAAAACAAAAAAAAAAAAAAGAAAAATAAAATACTTGGCTTACATTTTATCCCATATACGAAGAAAAAATAAATTTAACATCGTTGTTATCCCAAAAAAAAAAAAAAAAAAAAGAAATCCCTGTATCCAACCACTACTCCTGTATTTGTTCATCTTTACCATTACTCATAATTGACTTCTTATTTTTGCTTACATTTTTTTTCTGCGTATTTTTTAATCTCTTAATACGTTGTACCGCACTTGTGACAGTAGTCGTGACAAGGAACAGAAATAAATTTTTAAATAAATTTTTGTTCAAGCAATTAATTATTAAAGGAAAAAATTTGAGCGAGACATATTCTAGATTGCCATTCTCAAAATTTCCTACATTTTTTCACACATGGTTTCTTTAAAATAAATTTGCCAAGCACGGTGCAAGAACAAGCCTCTTCACTTAACATCTTGCCATATAACACTTGAGCAATTTTATTCAAGCACCAATAAACTTTCATCTCTTTCTCATGTGAGACTACTATTTTTCATGTTATTTTTACAACATTTTCCAACTTTATGGGTGCACTTCGAGAATCAGTTTATCATTCACCCATTCTTCATTATGAGTATGTGGACATATCATTTCGATCTTCTCACATTGCAGGTCCCACTAAAAATTGAGCCTCAAAATTGATATCCAGAGTTTACTGGTTACTAGAAAAATAACAGAATTCAAGGGATTCCGTTCATATGTACTTTTACTTGTATCCCCTACTATAGCAGAAGCGTTTCAACCGAAAATTTGATAAAACGACTTGTCGTTTACTTGAGTAAATTTGAGAAAGCGCCTTGTCGTTTACTGGAGTAAACAGCATGTAGCTTTCTTTAAAAGAGATGGACTTCCTTTATCAAAAACCAAAAATATAATAATAATAATAATAATAATAATAAATAAATAAAATAAAATAAAATAAAATAAAATAAAAGAGATGGACATCTTAACTTTAACGACAATTGATCACAATATCTTCATTTTTTTTATAAATTGTAAAAAAATATCTTCATTTTATATGAATTAAAAACAACGAACTTTCCATGAGAAGCTCCAAATCTTCTCGATTTCTCCAAAAAAAAAAATTGAAAATTAAAAAAAATAAAAAGTTGCTGGCAATCTACGACTATTTTCTTGAATAAATCCCTCCAAATGCAAGTGGGGGAATCTTCTCGATCTCTAACTGTTGCTTATCTTCAGAAACATCACTTAAGATTCACTTGCTATGCCGGTCAATATGTTGACTCTGTTGACTTCAATACTTTTCCATCAAATGTGGAGATGTGACCAAATCATAGATGGCTTCAATTATTGAAAGACTGACTCACTATCGTCTAAGGGAGATACTCCATGGAAAATTCCTTATTTGAAATTAACAAGTTTAATGAAAACATTTGGCTTCATTGAGGTTGCATGTATAGCTTAGCGGTAGTTTCACATGACTTCACCATCAGGTGTAGAGTTCGAATATTTAATCACAAGTTAAAAAAAAAGGAAAAGAAAAAAGAAAATACTTGGCTACATTTGAGTATGGACATTAGTTGGCTTTAGCCGTGTCACGTCATAAAGTAACAAGAGATTCGGCTGTATTTGAAAATCAAAAAACAAATCATTGTTATTACAACCTGTTACCCGAATTTGATTGTGTTGCTTACTTTGGTGGGGTAGCCGAGACTTGTGGAACTGAAGATAAAGCCGACTTTGGTGGAGAAGAATCTGGTGCAGCTGAAGATAAATTTGGTGGAGCAGATGCTATTGGATTTTGAGTGATTAAGGTGTTGTTTCGAATTCAAAGTCAAACCCGATTCTCTATAACATGCCCACATAAGACGGTGTTCTAATTGGAGAAACCAATCTTGGATCATAATTGGAGGCAGAAATGAAGGAAGGAGAGGAAAATGATTTAGTAAGAGCGTCAGCGAGTTGATCTTTGAAGGCAATGTAAGAAAAGCAAAACGAGTTACAAAAATTGTTACATGTCATTAGGAATTGTAGAAAATTTGTACCCTTTGGAAATTTATTTGTTTGAGAAAAGGCTACTTTAATATCCACTTTTCCAATCAAGCGAATCATCATAATTAGGTATGGTCTAAGGGAACGTGGATGGTGAAACTTAAAATTTTACGATTATAACCATTGAGTCACGAATCCAAAATAAATGGCTTCGAAGAAAGAAATTAGGGTTCCCAATCCTTCTCGACGCCCAATGAGATACGCCAACCCATACGGAATGTCCCTCCAATTAATGCTCAAGTTTCGGTACGCTTATTCTTTGAACTTGGACCTTAATATTGGGATCTGCAAAGTTTGACAGAAGTTGTTATGGGGTTGGCATTCCTCTCAAAATTTGTCGCGCCATGTTAGAGGCTGTGGTAGAGCCAAAAAGGTTTTTTTAGTAGGGGAATATGGAAAAATTTTTATTGATTTGTATATTTATTTCAATTATATAGTTTCGGAGCACAATTTGTTTTCTTAATAAAATGAAGGCGTAACAACATATTTTAATCTTTAAGTAAGGATACAAACATAGTTTTTCCTATAAAATAGTGATAAAATTAGAATTTCTGAAAATTTTTAAAGGACAAATCAGAATTTAAAAAACTGAGTGGGGCATGTGCCCCCACTTACAAGAGAGTGGCTTCTCCACCGGTAAAAGAGACAAGCAGGCTCGTGTTTTGGTTGATTTGATTGGACAAAGGTCTTCCAAATTCTCTTATGGAAGAAAGAGAGGATCGTTGTTGTTGTTGTCGTTTTTCCCCACATGTTAGCATATATAATAAAACCATAATTTTTCAAAATTTTATAGCCATATTATATTGTTGTGGGGCCATTTCTTGTCTAATTCCAGAAGAAACCCTAATCACAACATACAAATGCAAGAACAAAACGTCCGTATAAAAAAGATCTATTTTCAGCAAAGAGTACAAACCAAAATATGTCCCACGCGCACAGATCAACAATCAATTAAGGTTCAATCTATTGGAGGATTTATCTAAGTACATAGGATATTGCGGTGATAGTTGACCAATCTCCGATGAATCAACCCTCGGAGACAGCCTTTACTGATATGGCCCCAAGGAGAAACTGGAAAACATGAGAAGAATGTGTCAAGAATTAGTCAATAATGGCTAGACCATCTTGGACGAATATAATTGTAATACCTAGTATTTCCGCAATAATACGATTTCTTTTGTTTTAAGAAACTTGTACAAATATGAAGATATGCATGAAAAAGCTCGGTTAAGGGTTTTTATTACGTTTTGTGAGTTTTATGATTTTATAAGACTCGAAAATGATTGCTGAGTTAAGCAAATGACCTTTTAGGCAAAAAGGAGCAAAATCGCCAAAAATTTTATGTGTGGTCAAAGTTTAACCGAAAACTCGATGGTTGACCAAAAAGTCAACTGTTTATCCCGGCAGTCAAAATTTGGCGAGAAAGTCAGTGGTTGACAAGAAAGTCATGGGCGGACGAGAAAGCCAAAGATTGACCCAAAAAGTTAAAGAAAAGGCTGTACGATTAAATAATTCGCAGTATAGAATTGTACTGCATAAGCCGTTTTTATGATTAAAATGATATGTTTAGGATTCAAAACCACCATAGAAAATCAAGCACAATAATTAGAATAACTTGGGCCAAGTGATTCCAAGTTATAAGAAAATTTTTATACAGTTCGGTTTACACAGATGAATTTTGGACTGGCAGTTCAAAATACCAATACTGTGTATAAGTGAATCCAGTATTGAAAATACCTGTGTTAACTTAAAAATGGACTGTCTAATAGAAAAAAAGTGGCAAACAAGCCTTAGGATAGGCTTACATCACCTAAAATGGATAATTGACATCATTTTTCCAATTTAATGAAAAATTGGAAAGAATTGTTGGTTGCTTCTAGAGCAAGGTGGCCGGCCAGCTGTAGGGGGAAGGGCTGATTTCCAAAAATTTTGGGGACCAAATGTTGCAATTTCAAAGACTTCCCAACCTCTATAAATAGGGGTGTTCATAAATCAAAAAAAATTAGAAAAAACCAAACTAAACTCTTGCCATTTTTCTTGAGCAAAAAACCGGATTTGAGAGAGAGAAGAAAGGAAAGAATTTTAAGCTAAGATCAGGAAAAAGATAGTTAGTAGGTCGGTTTTGTGTGGTGGGAAGCAAGGAAAAAGTTTGAAAATTTTGGCATCCAATTCCTAGTGGTGGCCGGTTTTTGGAACCAAGGAGAAAGGTAAGAAAAAAATTCTTGAAACTAAGTGATATTAGGGTTTTTGAGTGTTGGATTCTTACCTAGAACCTCAACCTAGAGCTCAAGAAATTTTGGTGCTCATCTTGGCCAAGAAGGCCGGTTATAGGGAGGAAAAAGCAAGGAGAACCAAGCCAAGACCTTGCCTGGATTTTGGAGCAATTGGCTGGAATTTTGAGCAAGTTGGTGACCAGACTTCAAGGGAAGGAGGCTGGAAAAATTTGGACCCTTTAGCCAAGCAGGCCAGCGACTGGTAGGGAAAAGGGAAGAAATCCAAGTCCATTTGGACCAAAAGTGAGGTAAAATTTACTAACCTTTAAGCTTTCTATTTAATTTCATTTGAGAAATTTAAATGTATTTTTTAAGTAAGGTTTGTAATGAGCATAAGCTCACTTTAATTTTCTGCTTTAGTTAGAAATTTAGGGATTGTGCTTGATAGATTAGGGTTTTGGTTGGTGGTTGATAAATGTGTATGTTAGGTGCTTGTATTATTGATTAGGGTTTTATGATTGGTTGTATGATTCTAATATTGATTTGTATGACGAAAATTGAAAAGTTAGACGTACGCTGCATGTCTTCTTCTAGGCTCCCGATGTGAACGGTCGAGGTTAGAACACATGAACTAGGGGCGTAAAACGAAATCGAAACCGAAAACTGTCAATTCGGATAGAAAATGACCAGTTTCGGGAAAATCAACTTTGAGGCTCTTAGAGGCCGAATTAGACAAAACCTAAAACATGAAAGTTGTAGAATAAGGTTTTTCCTAGTGGACAGAAACGAACGATTTCTCAAAATGAGGCTCCAATGGCCTCCGTTTCTGCAAAAATCCGAGACTAGTCTGCCAAGACCTAGTTTACCACGACCAGTTAGTTTCAAATGAAAAATGACAAGGATACAAACAGAACTGGGTTTTCCTTAAAACACAAAAGTTATGGGGTTTTTCGATAGCTAAAACTTCGTGAAGAAAAACTTTTCTAAAATCTGTTTAGATTTTTAAAATGGAACGGGATTTCAAAAACTATACATGAAATAGGGAATTCATGTACAGAATTTCCCAAAACAGTACAGAAAGAGGAAAAATTTTATATGAACTGATAAAATAGCATTGTGAGACTGTTCCAAAGACAATTTCCAATAGTCAAATAATTTTATGAATTTACTTTATGATTTCCAATTTTCAAGTAAAATAAAGGGTTTTGTACCAAAAACATAAGGTTTTCTAAAAAGAAAACAAAAATGAATTTTTGAAATTTGAAGTTAAACTAAATAAAATAATCCGATTAGAATAGATTTAAACCCTAGGGTTACTCAATGTAACCAAGTAGGATAACGTAAAATTAAGTAAGGGCATATAACTAAGGTTATATAAGAGTGTTGGTTATACTGCCAACATTTCTAACCCTTACTTTTGCTCATCTCAGAATATAATATATGACGGTGTCCCGACGAATTCAAGCTAGACAGTGGACACAACAATCACAAACAAGGTAAGTACAAAACTCCGCCTACAGCATAGACTTTGTTGTGTATACTTGCCTAAGTATGAAACGTTAATTGCTATGGGTGATGAAGTGTTACATGCTAAGTGTCATAAAAGTTATATGTTAGGATTTAGGAAATGTTACAAATGTTATGATTGTATGCTATGAATTATGAAATGTCATGAAATATGTTATGAAAGGTAAAATGCTATGAAGTATGTTATAAATAATGTTAGAAACATGTTAAGGTTAAGATATGCTATGATTTAATTATGTGAAAACATCACGAAGCATGTTCAGTACTTAACAAAGAATGAGATCAAATACAAGATAAAGAATGTTATGATGGCAAGCAAGTTGCCTGTGTCGTACCGACCCCGCGTTAGGTCGGGTTGGACTATGGATTGAGTTGGAAATGGACTGGCCGCCCAACCAATTCATAGTTGCGCGCCTCGGTACGGACACTTATGGGGCCCATATGTTAAGATAAGCTAAGAAAGCAAGTTATGAATGATAAGAAAGCATAAGAAAGCATAAGTGGCTCATGCATTTGTAGGATAAGTTACGTTATGTTATGTATGTTAGCTATATGATGTTATGCAATGATTAAGTTATGCTATGTATGTATGTCATACTGTGTTGTGTCGCGGTATAGGATAGTTGTACTTGCTGAGGCGAAAAGCTCATTGTCTTACGTCTATGCTGTAGGTAAACAACCTGCTAGCAATTGTTGATACAAGATGGAAGGGCGAGGCTTGGCGGACTGTGAACCGTGGGAATTATAGAGCCGCTACGCGTTTTGTAATTTCTATATATTATTTATGTTTATTAAGTTAAGTTACGCCGAACGACTTTAGTTAATATTTGTTATATTTCACATACGTCATTGTGGGTATGTCACACTGTATAAAAAAAAAAAAAAAAAAAATTCCGCTGTTTATGTCAAATAAGTAAGTACGAAATATACGTATGTATGTAGGCCTGTGCTAGGCGGGTCGTTACAATAATAGATGAGGACTCTTTCGAAGATCAAACTTTTAAGTGGACGACAAATCCATAGTTAATTACGATGGTATACTTGCTCAAAAGATATGAAAATTGCTGATTCAGTTTCTTTGGGGGAAAAAATTGACAGATCTAGATATTTTGAAAGAAAAATTAAATAAAGAGGTTGAAAAGAAAATACATCCTTACCTATTTAGAATTTGTAATAAGAAGGGTTTAAATTTAAAAATATCTTAATGATTTCTCTTCGGTTTCTTCTTTCATATTTGTTTTCCTCTCTCTCTATATATATACATACTTATGAGTTTAGTGTGTAAATTGCTAAAACTAAAAGTTTAAAGTGTAAATTACAACTGGGGTAATAAATTCAGGGTACACCGGGTGAGGGGAAAAAAAAAAAAAACCTCACATTTATACATATAGATTGTCTTAGTTCAATCTCTCTCTCTTTCGGTATATAGACTATAGTACCACAACTTGTCTAAAGAAATAACAAAAACACTGAAATTCAATCTCTCTCTCTTTCGGTATATAGACTATAGTACGCACAACTTGTCTAAAGAAAATAACAAAAACACTGAAATTCAATAAAACTTGGATAGTATAGACGACCAAGATCACACACACACACACACAATTAATCTATATATTTTGACTAATTTGTAGTTGTCTTTAATTTGTCTCTATCTCTTGATCAACCGTTTAGTGTGGGCCTGATGTAGCTAAAATTCCCTTCCCTCAAGGGTGTCTGTAGTCAAGTTTGGGGGGCTAAATTTGTTGTTCATATATAGAGCACTAGCTTCAGAAAGTTGACAATCTACGTATGAGATATATATATATATATATATATATGTGTGTGTGTGTGTGTGTGTGTGTGTGTGTGTGCATATATTGCCATGATAAATATGCAAGATTGTTTCAGGACAAAAATGTAAATTTTTTTTGGAGTTTTATTCGAAAGTCAAATTATACCAAATCTCTACAAACGTGAAAGGAAATTAAAACTTACAAAATAGGTAGATCATGATTGTATGGGCGCAAATGTTTATACAAAAGTTAATATCACTTAATATTACACGCGATGATGAACGTTAATTATAATTTTTTTTTTGAAATTGACATATAAGATTTTGGGGATCCATAAATTTATGAAGTTGAACTGTATATACTTAACATAAAGCTATGATATTAGTTATCCTCTCATTATTTTTTTTTTTTAAATCTTACGATGTAATAATTACTTGTTATTTATACAATGAACATACTTCACATGTGAGTTTACTAAGAGTGAAAAATTGACGATATTGAAGAATCTAATTCTTCAAATGAGCGCAAAAGACTTTGAAAAGTAAGCGCAAATTAGGAAGTCAGACTTCAAGTCTTCCTGGGAAAATGAAGACTATATGATATTTAATTAACGGTCTATATAACTATGTGAAACATGCATGGGTTTCTCATACTCGTCCCACTATCAACAGAATGGCTCGCAAGATAAAGTTCTTGTTTCCTTGGGAGGTTCTCTTGATGGTTATCCTTCTTCTAGCCACGGCCGGCGCAATGGCTTCAAGGGATCCCGGTGGCACGTTTACTAGTAAGTTTGATTATGCATGTGCCCGAGTCCTCAATTAAAAATCGTGTGTTTAACACCGCATTTTTCTCTTCAATTTGCAGATGTGGCAAGACGTATGGCCGCAGATTGTCCTTGGGGGTGGCGGTCGGAGAAATATCGGGTTTAATTGTCCTTGGGGTGCCAATCGTGAAAATATCAATCCTTGATCTTATGCAAGAGATCATCAATAGACTATAATATGTCCTGTTAGTTATATCTACAACTCCGTCTGTATGTGTGTTTGTGTGACATGGTTGGGCTAAGCTAGCTGCTATAGGTTCTTGCCCAGTACAATAATATTGCAGCTCTCGTGTATGTAATTTATGTATTTCGTCATGAATGACTCCATCTTGGTGTAATGTTCTTTTGCTTAATTGGTAAAAAATAATAGTGGTGTTTAAAGACCGGATTTTCAATTATGCTAAATTAAACTTTCGATGTTGAGGTTGCTTTTAATCTTCTAGAGACTCAACTATTACTTTAGGATTTCTAAATAAAAATAAATAAAAAAAAAAAAAGAACAAAAACAATAGGAACTTGAAAATAAATGGTTTGATTAATCGTATTAGAAAACACAAACGCAAACTCAAACACAATCCATTATTATTTGTGTCAAGAAATGTAAATCCGAGTATGATCCATTTATTAGTCTTGTTAGTCGTGTCAACTTGCTTAAATAACTGATAATTATGATTTATTAAAAACTAGGATGAGACGTTTACTGATCAATTTTTCTTTCAGAAAAAATAAGTGGAGTTTAGTTTCAAATTTTAGAATTCTTATTATAATTTGCATTTTAGTTAATATCGTGTAATAGTTTAATATTATGTCAAATATAAGTAGGTTTTTTCTGATGTATATAATTTATAATGAGATATTGCAATTTACATTAAGAAGAATTTAGAACATCTGAAATAGGTTGGTACCCTTGAAACCATCTATCCCACACTAAGTTCTCAATTCTCTAATTTATTTAAAAAGAAAAAGAAAAAAAGAAAAGTCAAACAAAAAAAAAGGGAAAATAGAAAGCACATGCAGGCGTTGAATGAACAAACAACGCATGCAGGCGTGAAAACAAGAACTGAACAAAAAAATAAATAAAATAAAAAAACAAGAGATGATCCTAAAACTCAAAGTTAGAACTAAGTTTGCTAGCATCTCCAATATATGTCTAGTTGAAAACACTCTAACCAAAACCCAATAAGAAAATTTTAGAGAGGAAAAAGAGTACATATCTACCACTAAGGTCAACTGTCAGTGAAATGATAGTTGGGAAGCCTTACCTAATTATGATTGACCGGAGAAGACATAAGCTCGGGCTTTGAAGCCACCAAGCAGCACAACCAAGGTGAACCCCGTGAGAAGCCAGATAATCCACAACATGATTACATTTGCGGAAAATATGACTGACCAAGGAACTTCATTTGAAATTACTCCATCTAGCTTTGTAGCACCAAGGACTTCCTTAAACAAATCCAACAGATAAGTTGAGTTGCCTTAAAAAAAAAAAAAAAAAAAAAGTTGAGTCACTTTCAAACCAAAGTAATCTCAACCGAAAACTTTAGCACAATCCATTGTACAAATGATAGTTAGGAGTTCTGCTTCAAAAAAAAAAACAAAACATATAACATAAAAACTAAAAAAAAATTGAGAGGAGGAGCAAAACAACCTTTTGTGACCTGATATGTTATTAATTAATTAATCTGTTAATATTATAAATAGGTAATCTCGTCAGTTCGTGTCTATCCATGTTAGATAGACGAATTATCCAAGCAGAATTTGTCTATTAATCATGTTAATCGGTGTTAAATCTGTTTGACCCAAACTATCACTCCAGTTGGGGGAATTTAATTTGAGCATGATGAAGCCAACATAACTTTTCCTTAAAGTTAATAGCTCAAAATTAATGCAAAAGCAAAGTTTAGCCATCAGTGTAACGGTTTTAAATTGTTTGCGGAAAGGCAATCGGACGACGGACAAATTCTTAGGTACGCATGCAGCTTTTATTGATTCTCTAACAAATTCTTTGAGAACTGCATTTTTTTAATTTAGTAGAATGGTCATTAATTAGTGATTGAACATAGTTTATCGATAAAAAATATATATTAATATATTGGTCAATTAGTGACTAACTAATTAGTGATTCTAGATTGTTCAGCTTCATTTGCCTTTTTTTATAATTATTTTATTAATTCTAGAGTTCTTGTTTTATTTTTAAATTGTTCAGCTTCCCTCATTACTTTATTAATATTCTTTTATTATATTGGGTGGGGTTGGCTTAAGAGTAGCATTCTTTACAAAACATTCTAGAATCCTTTGGAGACTTATCTTCTCTCGTTATTATTCAAAAATAAAATTTAAAAACAGAATAAAATAGTCAAGAAGGAATATGGACTGCAATTTATATGGTCATCAAGGGCGAAGGAAATTGATGCCTACAGGGTGAAATTTTGAAATTTTTAATATACATAAATACCCATAATATATATATAGATATATATGAATTCCTTTAAATTTTTTTATTTATATCTTCTTACATTAAACAAAATTGTAATGTCTCCCTATTTAATCTAGTTTTAAAGCTAATTAAATCAAACACACAAAAAACAAAGAGGTCCAATTTCATAAATTATTGGAGTTTGTAAGCTAAAACTCTAAAAAATTATCAATCTTTGTCGGTCCCTTAAGTAAACAAAGTTGTTATAAAAGCCAGAAAATATGTAAAAAGTCACTAGAACTTGAAAGCCTCTTGTCAGAAATCAAAGAAAACGGAAGATGAAGACAATTATATATAAAAAAGGAATCAAATTATAAGAATGCTTATATTGGTTTCGTAATGATTCATTCCTCATTTTAAAGAAACTTTGTTCATTTTTGATTGAAGTCTTGGACATTCTATTTAAAAAACCTATCATTCTCAATTGCATAATAAGATAATAGAATGTTTATATTTGTACACGAATAGAATAATTGAAGTTATAAAATATCAGTACCCTATTTTCACATATTTATAATTTTAAGTTTTTGTTGTTGTTGTTGTTGTACCATTTGTGTGACATTATCATATTAATCAATTTGACAATGATATAAGAATTCTGTTTTGTCTTTATTCTTTCATAGTACAATTATATCATATTAGAGTATAATGCTTTATATAAACATTTTCTTATTTAAAAAAGTCATATGGATACTCTATGGATACTCTTTATACCTGTCATTCGAGTTTAATAATAGAGTCGATTATCTATGTGTGAATTGGTGATTGTATTACGCCTTCATGCTTAAAATATATATTTTCCCTTTCAAAAAATTATCCTATCCTCTTGAAACAATTTTCTAACTACGCTGATGGTTTAGGATCCGTATTACTCCATTATGCACAAAGCGTCACTTTCATCAAGTACTATCGAGAAAACATGTTCTTTTTTTCCCCTCTTCAAGATAAAACATAATAATGTAGACATGGTTCTTAAATATATATATATATATATATATATTTTCATAAAGATCTAGTTCTTATCTTTATATTGTCTCAAACACGTGTTTCCTGTAGTGACATTAAACAATACCTGAAAGTTATAGTGCATCTCCTTTTGTTGTGCGCTATCCAAATTGCTTTGTTCAAAATCCACTTAGCGGATTAAATATTTCTCAAGGACAAAGCTGATGGACTTCCAGCTAATTAAAAAGACAATTAGCGGCATACTTAACTCTTAATTAAATCCCCCATCTAGAAGGGTACTCACAGGGCATGAAATTAAACAGTATTTCTGGACAATGTGTCGAAAAAGTCTTGTTATTAGACCCCACATTCTGGACATCTTTGGGATTTATCCACTAGTTTTACGCTAACTTGATCAAGTTCGTGTTGTACTTAAGTTTAAGATAAAGATCTAGTCATGATTTTAGTTCCGAAGGTTGTTGACGTCAGAGTAAGATCTCATAGTTAATGCGATTTCGTCGAGTTAGTTTAATTAGAGGCACTTTTAGTATCAGATAGTGGGTTTGTTTTCACATGCTAAGTGTGTTTTAACTGATTTGATCATGTGATTTTCAAGTAAGCCAATCTAAAAACAGTTTTGCCTATATAAAGCAGACCAAACAAACAACATTATATGCACCTAAAAACCCTTAGAAAGTTCTGAAAATATGGCAAGTAAACAGAGTTTCTTGTTCTTAGAAATCTTTGTTATTTTTGTATTAGTTTTGGTATTTTCAACCAAAGCTAGTCCAAGTTCAACATCAAGCAGAGAAGCTGAGGCTCTTCTCAAATGGAAAGCCAGTCTTCCGAAGCAATCAGTTTTGGAGTCCTGGGTTCTTCCAGAAGCTGAGAATACGAGTTCTAACCCTCCGAAGTCCATGCAATTGGAACGGTATAAGGTGCAATAGAGCTGGAAGTGTTACTGAAATAGACCTTGGCGAACACTGGTTTGACAGGTACCCCTCGAAAACTTAGATTTCTCTTCCTTTCCAAGCCTTGTTGGCCTTGATCTCAAAGAAAACAACCTCACTGGCACCATAACCAACCAACATTGGCATGGTTTCGGGTCTTACGTATCTAGATCTTTCCACGAATTATCTCAATGGTACGCTGCCTCTTTCTCTTGCTAATCTGACTCAGGTTATCGAGCTCGACATCTCGCGAAATGATATAACTGGAGAATTGGACCGCCGTCTGTTCCCTGATGGTACAAGTTCTTCCAAAATTTCCCTAAAAAGTCTCAAAAATCTGTTGTTCCAAGATACTTTCTTGGTGGCAACATTCCTAAAGAGATAGGGAACTTGAAGTTCCTGGCTCTCTTAGCTCTTGATGGCAATTTTTTCCGTGGTCCTATTCCTCCATGTTTCGGTAATTTGAGTGAGTTGACTGTTTCTTCGTCTTTCCAATAATCACTTGTCTGGTCCATTCCCCGAAAAGATAGCTACCTTGAGCAAGTTGTCTGACTTGCGCGTGTTCACTAATAGTTTAACCGTTGTTGTACCTGTGGGATTAGGAAATTCTTCATCATTGGTTGTCCTGCATTTGGCAGAGAACAACTTCACTGGCCATTTGCCGCCCCAAGTGTGTAGAGGGTGGAAACCTAGTCAATTTCACAGCGGACCACAACAATTTCACACCGGTCCAATCCCAATAAGCCTAAAAAATTGCCGCTCTTTGTATAGAGTTAGGCTTGAACATAACCAACTCACAGGTTACCTGGACCAAGATTTTGGTGTGTATCCAAACCTTACTTATATTGACTTGAGTTTCAACAACTTGCAAGGCCAACTCTCGTCAAACTGGGGAGAATGCCAAAACTTGACTCTACTCAAAATAGCCGGGAATATGATAACCGGAAAAATCCCAGATAGATTTCTAGTCTAAAACTTTAGTTGAGCTTGATCTTTCTTCCAATCGTTTGTCCGGTGAGATTCCAGATAGTATTGGAAACTTAGCCGAATTGTCTTTCCTAAGCCTGACAGACAACAACCTTTCAGGTAGGATCCGGACAAAATAGGAAGATTATCCAACTTGTATTCCATGGACAATGTCGATGAACATGTTAAACGGATCGATTCCATTTCAGATAGGAGACTGCATGAAGATGCAAGTTTTGAGATTGAGCAAGAATCATTTGAGCGGTACAATCCCGTATCAAATAGGTAATCTAGTGGCTCTACAAGGTTCACTAGATTTGAGCTATAATTTTCTGAGTGGCGACATACCGCCTGAGCTTGGAAAGCTTATAAACCTGGAAAGCTTGAACCTCTCCCACAATAATCTCATTGGTTCAATTCCTTCTTCCCTCGGTGAGATGCTGGAGCTTATCAAATATCAATCTTTCATACAACTGTTTGGAGGGTCCTGTTCCCGATATCAAGATCTTTCGTTCATCTCAATTGGAGGCTCTCAGCAACAACAAACATCTCTGCGGGAAGATAAAAGGCCTGCCTCCATGCAAGTCAGAGAAGCGGTGCAAGAAGCAAGAAACGGAAAACTAATTGTTATCGTTGTTGCTTCTTTGGTAAGTGTATCGATAATTTCTTTGACACTTACTTGGATTTTTGTGTCCCTTTGGAAGAAGAAGTCCACAAAGGTACTGAAATCGGAGTGTCCATCAGACGAGGAAAATCCATTTTCGATATGTTATTTTGACGGGAAAATTGTTTACAAAGACATTCTTGAAGCAACAAATAACTTTGACGACAAGTACTGCATTGGCTTGGGAGGATCGGGAAAGGTATACAAAGCCGAAATTCTGGATTCTGATCAAGTACTTGCAGTAAAAAAGCTAAGTTTCCGGGCCACAGACAGCAACATCAAGAGTTTCGCGAATGAGGTTGCAGCTTTAACAGAAATCAAGCACCGGAAACATTGTGAAGCTTATTGGATTTTGTTCTCAGGAATGCATACATTCTTGGTTTACGAATTTATGGAAAGAGGAAGTCTAGCAGATACCCTAAGCAATGATAAGGCTGCAAAGGAGCTAGACTGGGAGAAGAGGATTCAAGTTTTGAAAGGAGTAGCCCATGCTTTGTGCTACATGCATCATGATTGCGTTCCACAGATAATCCATCGTGACATATCGAGCAAAAACATTTGTTGGACTCAGAACTTGAGGCTCATGTCTCAGATTTCGGTACTGCAAGGTTTCTTAACCCCGAGTCCTCTAACTGGACTACAGTCGCAGGAACTTTTGGATACCTTGCTCCAGGTAACTTCAAATTATTACATGTACGTAAACAAAAAACATTTATGTACATTTATCACTTTTTATAATTGTTGTTACAGTTTCCATTCAATTTGCAACCTCATATTTTTTTTCCCTAATACGTTCTTTTTTTCTTTTTTTTGAGTCAGGTGTAAAATTATAGCTAATCTATGCATGAACCATTGTTCTTATACGTTACTATTAGACGATTATAGTAAATCCTTTTTCTATGTTGCAGAGCTGGCATATAATATGGCGGTGACTGAGAAATGTGATGTTTATAGCTTTGGCGTTTTGGCACTTGAAGTTCTGATGGGAAAGCACCCTGGGGAACTCATTTCCTGTCTGAATTCAGGTTCTGATCAAAGTATCCAATGTAAGGATGTGTTGGATCCTCGGATCGTACTCCCTACAAGCCAAGAAACTGCTGATAAGTTGGCGTTGGCTATGGACATCGCTATCTCATGTCTGGCTTTAAATCCAGAGTCCTCGTCCCACCATGCAAAGTGTGGCTAAACAGTTAGAAATGCAGGTTCATACTGATAACTCGAACACTTAATCCGTCTTCTGTCTTATCATTGCCTTGTTAATTTACTGCATGTACTCGTGTCTAACGGAAAAGTACGTATGAAATCAATTATGTGCATGACGGAACTGTTGTGTGCGATTTTTTAATTAAACTAAAAGACAAGAATAGTTTTAAAATTGAACTAAAAAGCATAGTGAAGGTAATAGTACAATAGGTTATTGAGCACTTTATTATTATTTTAATTTTTTTTTCTGGATCAACAAATCTTATATTAAACGAGATTCGTCATTCAATCCCTTAATTTCACCGAAAAAAAAATTGTTGGCAGGCAGCTTCTACTGAATGTTGTTTTAATTAATTTTCCGAATGCATTTTGAGTCGTTAATTTCCCGATCTTCAGATCAGATCTCTTGAGATTAATATTATTACTGAAATTGCTTGCATTGGATCCTTTGAATTCACATGATTCACACTTTATTGAGCTTGCCATTTTTTAACTGTGGAAGTATTTTAGTTTATAGGTGCGTTCCATGTATATATGGTCGTATGTACTTATCTTAAGAGTGCGGAATGATGGGAAAATTGCAATCTGTATAGCTTTAGCATTTTGGCACTTGAAGTTCTTATTGAACCTAACTGTTAGTGCATAACGTGTGTGGGAATTTTTTTTTAGGGGCAATCTAGGGGAAAAAATGAGATTCCATGCAGATTCGAGCTCAGCCCGACATCTCCTCCGTTTTCACTGATTTGACACCTTCAGCAACCAAACCACTTTTGGCTGCTGCAAGTGCACGCACTTGTGACGCTGACAACAGTCAACCCATCACCACCTTCGCCGTTGGCTATATTGACGGGAAGAACATCGGGGAGATCCAGCAAACTGACGTTCTATAACGATTCAATTTTTATGAGAGAGAGAGCAACTAACCTTTTTTTTTTTTTTTTTGGTGTGTTAATTATGTACCGTTGATGCACTTGTCAATATTCTTGAGTAAAGGTATTTGTTTTGGAGCATCCTAGTCATGATTCACAGGAGCCTGGTAACATTAGACTGTGCCCTCCCATGTGAGGCACACAGGGAGGAGAGGGCCATGTCATAGACAATGCTAAGGGACACGTGTGGTGTTGAACACCATCTATTAATGACGACACCTTATAGTAATAATGGTATTTAATACCAATGATGTCCCCAGACTCTAGTAGAGAAGCACAAGAGTTTTCTCTTTTTTTCTTTTTTTTTTTCCAAGAGTCTTGTTTGTTTTTAAGAATGAAAAAAAATAAATAAGTGATTTTGCAAGAAGTTTTATTTTACGGCCCAAGTAGAGGTAAAAGTAATTTTGTTGGAAGTAAAACAAATACAAGTTGTACGTGCAGATAAGCCTGAGCCGCAGTTTTATAGGATGCACTAGACAAATAATGCAACGCAAGAATATTTCACAATGGTGCGCAAATAAAGCTTTGGCTTACAGGTGCACCACCATCTCCAATAATGCAAGGCATGACACCTAACCTTAAACTTATAGGTTGCACTACCAAAGCAATATGAAATGCGAGACTTCTTTTAACCGGCAAAGATGGTGGAAACGTCAAAGGAAAAATGATACCCATTTGAAATTAATACCATAGCATAGCCACTAAAACTGTCCAAAAGTGGGAAGTCAATATTGTGCTCTTCAAAGGATTTTTTTTTAATACGTATCTTTTAATAATTATTTAAATTATTAAAGAGGTGAAGATTTGATTTATATTTTTTTAATTTTGATTGATATATCTCTAAATTCTCTAAACGATGATAATTTAGTAATTTTTGTTTAATTCCGTTAAGTTGTTAACGGAAAAGATCACGTAACCTATCACATAAGTTAAATTAATCATTAAAAGACAAAAATATTCTTATTTAAAAAAAAATAATAATAATACCCATTATACATTATTAAAAAAAACAAAAAATAGAAAGAGAGAGAGAGAGCTAACTAAATCCCAACCCCCCGCCCCACCGTCTCTTCTTCCGTCACCAGCCTAGCCCCCTCTGGACCCGCATCGTACCCCCGCCACACCCAAACGAAGATGGAACGAACCTAGCCCCCGACGCCGAGCTCCGCCCCCTGCCCCCCCCTGGGGATCTGGGCGTCGACAAGCCTAGCCCTCCCCTACCCCGCATCTCCGCCGACGAGCTCAAGGGCCTCTTACTGTCGCCTTCCGCTGGCGAGCTCGAATCCACCAACCAACCCCCCCCCCCCCCCGGCCCCCAACCCCCCACACGATGAGCCTCGCCCTACCAACCGAACTCAAACCCAGGCCCCCTCATCACCAAACTCAAAACACAACCACTCCCCCCCCCCCCCCCCCCCCCCCCCCCCCCCGCGGCCCCGCGACAAAAAATCCAGATCTGGGCTAGCCCCCTAGCACACTCACCACAGATCTACCCACCCACCCCACCCCCACAGTCCCCCTTCTCCGCATGCTGAGCTTCCCCCTACGAACTGAACTCAAACCCAGGCCCCCTCATCACTGAACTCAAACCCACCCACCCTTCCCCCACCCCCCCCCCCCCCCCCCCCCCCCCCCCCCCCCGCCCCCGGATTCAAACCCAAGCCGTAAAAACAAAACCAAAAAGGAGAAAGAAACATGCTTGTGGCTGAGCACAAGAAACATCGCAAGCGAGGAGCAAAGTGGTGGCTGGGCATGGCAGAGAAGCTCCTGGCGGCGTGGGACCTCCTGGGGGCGATGAGCTTTGTGATCTGCATCCGCAAGGCAAACCCAGGGCTCCTCGACTAGTCCACCGCCGACAACACCATTGCCATCGCCCCTTACATTCACCGATTCAGTCATCAGCACCCACCCCTATGCGAACCCCGCCGCCCCTCCCCCTCACGCCCCTCTGTATTCGCTAGAAGCTTCGAGAGAGGAGCTGGGAGAGAATGGGTCTTGGGACACGAAGAGAGAGAGAGGGGGAGGGGAGAGAGAGGAGGTCAGAAGAATAGGATTTAAAAATAAAATAAATATATTGTTAGATTATTAAAATACCTTTATAAATTAGATTATGGGTTTGTTTAGTAATAAGCTCTGTGTAAACTAAATTGTACTTTTTTCATCATGTTTTTTATTTTTTTTCTCAAAAAGTTATTTGTCTTTTCTGAAAATTCAAAAAAATTTACTATTTAAACTTACAAATTTTAACTCAAACTTACACACCAAACACCCCCTATATACATTATACATGGTCTATTTCGTTATAAACTTAATAAATTTGAATGGAAAGAACAATAATTATCAATATTTAAAGAGTATAGAGCCGTCTTGGTCAAAATTAAAAAACAGGAACTAAAATGTCATATTATAAAGAGTTCAGAAATCATTTAGATCAATTACTCATTTATTTTTAAGAAAGAAAGAGTACATGTATTATTGGATTTTAACAATTTTAATTGTTATTCTTACTATTATTTTTATGATAAGGAGTTTATACCTTCAACTTTATTAAAGAGAAATAAAAACACGTTCAAGTTTAACCTTAGAGTTCATACCCCCCTCCTCTACTATTGCTCAAAAGAAATATTCTACATGAAAATACTATTATAAATGGAAATGGACGTCAATAAAAGTTTTTTATATTATTTTTTTTTTTTTCCGCAATTGGAAGAAGCAAGAGAGTAATATAGTACTTATATATTATAATATTCACAGAATTGAAATGTAATATTATGAGTTGGTTAAAAATTATTAAAAAAAATGATGGTGATCTTTTTAATGGAATTAATTAGGCAAACGCAGATTAATTATCTATATAAACTAAACGTAGACGCAGTGTTTGATATACATAATTACTATCAGTAGAAATGGCTCGTAAGAAGCTTTCCTTTGCGTGGGAGATTCTCCTGATCATGTTTATGCTTATGCGTCTACTAGCCACGGCAGCGACTTCAGAGAATCCGTGTGGCAAATCGACCGATAGTAAGTACATATATGCCTGAGCTTTCGAATTGATCCTTCAATCAAAAAAAATTTCCTAATTAACCTTTGAAGATTATTTCAAGAAAAAATTTATGCATAACACCTTTTTCGCTTCTAACTTATATTGCAGGTGTACATCCTGATGATGACCCTTGGAATCACAATCACTGATATTCGTTATTGATAATCCACCTGATCTCTCAGTCCTTATAACGGTGTAATATATGTCCAGTTAATTATATATACATCGACATATATATATATATACATATATGTATTATAGCTGTGTGTTGTGTGTTTCTTTTTGCCCTTTTTTTTTTCCTTGGTTTCTCTTGGTTCTTGCCCTATATATCATGCACTGATATTGCAGTATGCATAAATAATGCCTTAAACTTGGCATAATGTTATCTTATTTTGCTTGGTTTGTATAAAAATTCCGTCTTTTAAATACGTTTTAGCGTCACATGATGTGCAGTTTTATCCTAATTTGTGTCTGATTTGTAACTACTTTTATGTGCTTCTAATACCTCTCATAACATTGTACGTACAAAGTCCCATGAAGCTGCCAATGAGTTCACCCCAGTTATGTGGGAATTATTTTTTTTCCTAAATATGGCAACAAAGCTTAATATCAAAAGCTATGAAAATTTGAGAGTACAATGACCAAAATTAATCTATCACATAAATTATTTTCTTCGATATTTTCTCATATTTATTTGGAGAATTTAAGATAAATAAATATTCTAAAAGTTTTCCCAAATTTTTTTTTTCTTTTGAAGTTGGAAGTAATGGGATTTGAACTACATTTTGTGGTGAAATCAGATATAAAATTTATGTTAAACTATACCTGCAACTGTAAAGTTTTTCAAAGTCTCAATTAACTAAATCATTGAATTCTTCCCTGAATGTTAACTGTTCACAATAAATTTTGACAAGAAAAAAAAGTTTTTTTTTTTTTTTTTTTTAATTTGGAGTGGGATTATTTGAACTTTATAATTTATAGTGGGTTAAATGTGTTATTACACTTAGATTATGCCTACAATCATGTAAATTACATTATTAATTTGATGTTTTTTTAAAATTTAGAGGACAACTGATAACTAAAACTGTTGGATATTCTCAATATACAAAGGGCTAAAAATGGAATTTAGCGTAAACAAGGGGATACTAATGTATTTTTTATTTTCATGAACGACCGGAAAAAAAAAAAAAAAAAAATCCTTTGCACGACAAACGACGTTATTTTAGTCTTGCACGTTTAAACATCAGACGTACATGTCGTTATCTTACAAGGTGACCCAAAAAAAAAAAAATTTGTGAACGCGTACATATATCGCCGTTTGAATTTTAAGCAACAGTGTAGGATTAACGACATGTCATTTTGTGACCGCCAACTTAAGAACATGTCGTTTTATTCTATCGACGACAAATATTATGTCTAGGAACCTATTGAAATGATTGGAAACTTTGGGAGGAAATACGATACGTTGTTTTTCTAATGAGCAATATGCTTTATAAATGAAACACCTATTAATTAATTTTTTTTTTTAAAAAGATCATGACCCATGGTCGAGTGGGGGACTTCCAATCCTTAAAGAAATTTGTTTTTTAAATTAATATTACTTCATTAAATTTTATAATTTTCTCATTTAACCCTATTAAAAATCGATCATCCCTATATATATCCTGAGTGACGAAGTCACATTAAGCCCGGGGGAGGGAGGGGGGCAACTACCCCCTCTCCCAATGGGCTCCTTTAGTTTAATACTCTTATTTCATTAATTTTTTCAACAATGTCCCTAATTTGCCCTCTCTGAAATTTTGAAATTATAAAATTTATTTTTCTAAAAAATTTCATTTATGCCCCAACATTTGATTTATAAATACACATTATTTCATACTTAAAATCTCAAATAAACAAAAAGCCAATTACACTACAATTTAAATTCCTATTTTGGATTGTTTAAAGTTGGTTATTTTAGATTATAGAGTTGGCACAAGAAGAAAAGAAGAATCTAAAGTCGAACAAATTTTTAGTTTAACTCACGCCCCTCTTGAAAAACCCTCCCAACAACTTTATCTTTTAATATAGGTCCGCGTAACAGGCCGATTCAGCTAGACTATAACTCGTTCATATAATTTTGAAAGCTGCATAATATATGTATTTAAATTTGAATGACGAATTTGAACGTTTTATTTGTCAAAAGAGCATTTATTTGCACCTAAATGGTAACAGTTCTCAGTACCTTTTTCTTTAGACCTTTCACTCGACATATAACATTTCATTTTCTTGTGTCGCAGAGCTGGCTTATCATATGGCAGTGACTGAGAAGTGTGATGTGTACAGTTTCGGGGTCTTGGCATTTGAAGTTCTGATGGGAAAGCACCCAGGGGAACTTATTTCCTGTCCACAATCAGAGGCTGCAGTTAAAACCTTCCATTACAAGGATGTACTGGACTGTCGTCTCTCACCGCCGATATGTCGGAATGTTGGTCATAAATTGGAGTCCGTAGTGAAGACAGCCGTCTCATGTATGCGTGCCAATCCACAATCACGTCCCACCATGCCAAGTGTGACCAACTTACTCGAAATGCAAGCTTATGCTGATGACTAAAACTGCATCCTTATTACTCTGTTAAAGTTTTAGTACTTTGTATGTGAGACATGGGCAGAAATTTTTGTTTTTGTTTTTTGTTTTTTGTAACGTTGGTTTCCTATTTTGTAATAAGTGTGCCCAAATAGTCAAAGAAATACAGAAACATCAAATAGAGATTTGAATATGGTTTTCGTTTTACCATTTAGGTGCAAATAAATGCTCTTTTGACGAATAAAAAGTTCAAATTCGTCATTCAAATTTAAATGCATATATTATGCAGCTTTCAAATTTTATGAACGAGTTGCAGTCCGGCAGAATTGGCCTATTATGTTACTGTGGACCTATATTAAAAGATAAAGTTGTTAGGAGGACATGTAGTGGTGGAGCCAAAAAATTTTCAAGGGGGACGTGAGTTAAAACTAAATTTTAAACTAAAAATTTGTTCGATTTTATATTCTTCTTTTCTTCTAGTGTGAACTTTATAATATAAAATAATCAACTTTAAAAAGTCCAAAATACGAATTTAAATAGCAGTGTAATTGACTTTTTGTTTATTTGGGATTTTAAATGTGAAATAATGTGTATTTATAAATCAAATGTTGAGGCATAAATGAATTTTTTTTGAATAATCTTAATAAATTTTGTAATTTTAAAATTTAGAAAGGGGCAAATTAGGGACCTAGTTAAAAAAATTAAAGAAATAAAGGTATTAAACTAAAGGAGCCCATTGGGCCAGGGGGTAGCTGCCCCGGCTCAATGTGGCTTTGCTACAGAGGACATATATAAGGATGGTTGATTTTTAATCGGGTAAAATAAGAAAAATATAAAATTTAAAGTAGTAAAATTGATTGAAAACCCAATTTCTTTAAGGGTGGAAGCCCCACTCGGCCATGGTCATGATCTTTTTAAAAAAAATTTAATTAATAGGTGTTTCATTTATAAACATATTGCTCATTAGAAAAATGAAGTATCGTATTTCCACCCAAACTTTCCAATCATTTCAGTAGGTTGACATAATATTTGTCGTCGATAGAATTAAATGACATGTTCTTAAGTTGGCTGTCACAAAATGACATGTCGTTACTCCTGCACTGCTGCTTAAAATTCAAACGGCGATATATGTTCGCGTTTACAATTTTTTTATTTTTTGTCACTTTGCAAGATAACGACATGTCGTCTGATGTTTAAACGTGCAAGACTAAAATAACATCATTTGTCGTGCAAAGTTGTTTTTTCCCCTATCGTTCATGAAATGAAAAATACATTTAGTGTCCCCTTGTTTACGCTAACTTCCATTTCTAACCCTGTGTATACTGAGAATATCCAGAATTTTTAGTTATCGGTTGTCCTCTATATTTAAAAAAAAAAAACATTAAATTAATAATGTTTACGTGATTGAAGGCATAATTCAAGTGTAATTACACATTTGATCTACTATAAATTGCAAAGTTCAAATCATCCCACTCCAAATTCAAAAAAAAAAAAAAAATTTCTTGTCAAAATTTATTGTGGAAAGTTAACATCCAGGGAAGAATTCATTGATTTAGTTAATTGAGACTTGGAAAAACTTTGTAGTTGTAGATATAGTTTAAAAATAATTTTACATCTGATTTCACTGTTCAAATCCTATCACTTCCAACTTCAAAAGGATAAAAAAAATTGGGAAAACTTTTAGAATATTTATTTATCTTAAATTCTCCATATAAATATGGGAAAATATCGAAGAAAATAATTTATGTGATAAATTATTTCTGGTCATTGTACTCTAAATTTTTCATAGCTTTTGAGATTAAGCTTTGTTACCCTATTTAGCAAAGAAAAATTACCATATAACTTGGGTGAACTCATTGGCAGCTTCATGGATCTAGGTACGCACAATGTTATGAGAGGTATTATAAGCACATAAAAGCAGTTACCAATCTATGACACAAATTAGAATAAAACTGCACATCATGTGAAGCCAAAACGTATTTAAAAGATGGAACTTTAATACAAACCAAGCAAAATAAGATTACATTATGCCAAGTTTAAGGCATTATTTATGCATACTGCAATGTCATTGCATGATATATAGGGCAAGATCCAAGAGAAACGAAGAAAAAAAAAAAAAAAAAAGAGAAACACACCTATATTACACACACACACACACACATATATATATATATATATGTCGATGTATATATAATTAACTGGACATATTTTACACCGTTATAAGGACTGAGAGATCAGGTGGATTATCAATAACGAATATTAGTTCTCCTATTGCCACCCCGAGGACCATCATTAGGTTGTACACCTGCAATATAAGTTAGAAGAGAAAAGGTGTTATGCATACAATTTTTCTTTAACTCTTCAAGCGTTAATTAGGAAAATTTTTACGATTGTGTATGGCGTTATGAATGGGAAAAAAAAAAAAAAAAAAAAGAAACCAATTTGAAAGCTCAGGCATATGTACTTACAATCGGTCGACTTGTCACACGGATTCCTTGAAGCCGTTGCCGTGACTAGTAGAAGCGTAAACATGATCAAGAGAACCTCCCACGCAAAGGAAAGCTTCTTACGAGCCATTTTTATTGATATAGTAATTAGGTATATCAAACACTGCGTCTACGTGTAGTTTATATAGATAATTAATTTGCATTTGCCTCATTAATTCCATTAAAAAAATCACCATCATATCTATTAATAATTTTTAACCAACTCATTATAATATTACATTCCAATTATGAGAATATTATAATATATAGATACTATTATACTCTCTTGCTTCATTCAATTGCTGAAAATAAATTTTAAAAAATTATTGACGTCCATTTCCATTTATAATAGTATTTTCATGTAGAATATTTCTTTTGAGCAACAATAGAGGAGGGACATGAACTCTAAGGTGATCGAAATCTGAATGTGTTTTATATTTTTCTTTAATAAAATTGGAGCTATAGGCCCCTCATCGTAAAAATAATTGTAAGAATAAAATCAAAGCTGTTAAACTCCAACAATATATGTACTCTTTCTTTCCTAAAAAGATATATATTAAAAAATCCTTTGAAGAGCTCAATATTGACTTCCCACTTTTGGACAGTAGCTATGGTATGGTATTAATTTCAAATGGGTATCATTTTTCCTTTGACGTTTCCACCATATTTGCCGGTAAAAGAAGTCTCACATTTCATTATTGATTTGGTAGTGCACCTATAAGCTAAGGTTTATTTGCACCATTGTAAAAGGGGGGAAAAAAAAAAAAAGAAGAGGAAATTAGGTGTCATGCCTTGCATTATTGGAAATGGTAGTGCGCCTATCGGCCAAAGCTTTTATTTGCGCACCATTGTGAAATATTCTTGCGTTGCATTATTTGTCTAGTGCATCCTATAAAGCTGCTCAGGCTTATCTGCACGTACAACTTGTATTTGTTTAACTTCCAACAACAATTACTTTTACCTCTGCTTAGGCAGTAAAATAAAACTTCTTGCAAAATCACTTTTTTTATTTTTTTTTCATGCTTAAAAACAAACAGGACTCTTGATTAAAAAAAAATAAAAAAAAAATAAAAAAAACGAGAAAACTCTTGCAAAATCACTTATTTTATTATTTATTTTTTTCATGCTTAAAAACAAACAAGACTCTTGATAATAATAATAATAATAATAATAATAATAATAATAATAATCATAATCATAATCATAATCATAAAACGAGAAAACTCTTGTGCTTCTCCACCACTCAATGACATTAAACACCATTATTACTATAAGGTGTCGTCATTAATAGATGGTGTTTAATAGTATAGGTGTCCCTCCACATTGTCTATGACATGGCCCTCCCTGTGTGCCTCACATAGGAGGGGTCGGTCTAATGTTGCCAGGCTCCTGTGGATCATGACGAGGATGCTCTAAAACAAATGCCTTTACTCAAGAATATTGACAAAGTGCATCAACGGTACATAATTAACACACCAAAAAAAAAAAAAAAAGTTGGTTGCTATCTCTCTCATAAAAATTGAAATCGTTATAGAACGTCAGTTTGCTGGATCTCCCCGATGTTCTTCCCGTCAATATTGCCAACGGCGAAGGTGGTGATGGTTTGACTGTCTTCAGCGTCACAAGTGCGTGCACTTGCAGCAGCCAAAAGTGGTTTGGTTGCTGAAGGTGTCAAATCAGTGAAAACGGAGAGATGTCGGGCTGAGCTCGAATCTGCATGGAATCTCATTTTTCCCCTAGATTGCCCCTAAAAAAAATTCCCATACACGTTATGCACTAACAGTTAGGTTCAATAAGAACTTCAACTGCCAAAATGCTGAAGCTATACAGATTGCAATTTTCCCATCATTCCGTACTCTTAAGATAAGTACGTACTACCATATATATATATATATACATGGAACTCACCGATAACCTAAAGTACTTCCACATTTAAAAAATGGCGTGCTCAATAAGTGTGAATCATGTGAATTCAAAGGATCCAAACAATTTCAGTAATAGTATTAATCTCAAGAGATCTGATCTGAAGAGGGAAATTAACAACTCAAAATGCATTCAGAAAATTAATTAAAACAACATTCAGTAGAAGCGGTCTGCATACAACAGTTTAATCAAAAAAAAAAATTTTCTTCTCGTCTAATAAAAGAATCGCATACAACAGTTCAGTCATGTACATAATTGATTTCATACGTACTTTTCCGTTAGACACGAGTACATGCAGTAAATTAACAAGAAGATGATAAGACAGAAGACGGATTAAGTGTTCGAGTTATCAGTATGAACCTGCATTTCTAACTGTTTAGCCACACTTTGCATGGTGGGACGAGATTCTGGATTTAAAGCCAGACATGAGATAGCGATGTCCATAGCCAACGCCAACTTATCTGCGGTTTCTTGGCTTGTAGGGAGTACGATCCGAGGATCCAACACATCCTTACATTGGATACTTTGATCAGAACCTGAATTCAGACAGGAAATGAGTTCCCCCGGGTGCTTTCCCATCAGAACTTCAAGTGCCAAAACGCCAAAGCTATAAACATCACATTTCTCAGTCACCGCCATATTATATGCCAGCTCTGCAACATAGATAAAGGATTTACTATAATCGTCTAATAGTAACGTATAAGAACAATGGTTCATGCATAGATTAACTATAATTTTACACCTCACTCCAAAAAAAAAAAAAAAGAGGAACGTATGAGGAAAAAAAAAATATGAGGTGAAAATTGAATAGGAACTGTAACAACAATTAAAAAAGTGATAAATGTAGATAAATATTTTTTGTATTTACGTATATGTAATAATTTGAAGCTACCTGGAGCTAGGTATCCAAAAGTTCCTGCGACTGTAGTCCAGTTAGAAGACTCGGGGTTAAGAAACCTTGCGGTACCGAAATCTGAGACATGAGCCTCAAGTTCTGAGTCCAACAAAATGTTTTTGCTCGATATGTCACGATGGATTATCAGTGGAACGCAATCATGATGCATGTAGCACAAAGCATGGGCTACTCCTTTCAAAACTTGGATCCTCTTCTCCCAGTCTAGCTCGTTTGCAGCCTTATCATTGCTTAGGGTATCTGCTAGACTTCCTCTTTCCATAAATTCGTAAACCAAGAATGTATGCATTCCTTGAGAACAAAATCCAATAAGCTTCACAATGTTCCGGTGCTTGATTTCTGTTAAAGCTGCAACCTCATTCGCGAAACTCTTGATGTTGCTGTCTGTGGCCCGGAAACTTAGCTTTTTTACTGCAAGTACTTGATCAGAATCCAGAATTTCGGCTTTGTATACCTTTCCCGATCCTCCCAAGCCAATGCAGTACTTGTCGTCAAAGTTATTTGTTGCTTCAAGAATGTCTTTGTACACAATTTTCCCGTCAAAATAACATATCGAAAATGGATTTTCCTCGTCTGATGGACACTCCGATTTCAGTACCTTTGTGGACTTCTTCTTCCAAAGGGACACAAAAATCCATGTAAGTGTCAAAGAAATTATCGATACACTTACCAAAGAAGCAACAACGATAACAATTGGTTTCCGTTTCTTGCTTCTTGCACCGCTTTCTCTGACTACGCATGGAGGCAGGCCTTTTATCTTCCCGCAGAGATGTTTGTTGTTGCTGAGAGCCTCCAATTGAGATGAACGAAAGATCTTGATATCGGGAACAGGACCCTCCAAACAGTTGTATGAAAGATTGATTTTTGATAAGCTCAGCATCTCGCCGAGGGAAGGAGGAATTGAACCAATGAGATTATTGTGGGAGAGGTTCAAGCTTTCCAAGTTTATAAGCTTCCCAATCTCAAGCGGTATGTCGCCAGTCAGAAAATTATAGCTCAAATCTAGTGAACCTTGTAGAGCCACTAGATTACCTATTTGGTTCGGGATTGTACCGCTCAAATGATTCTTGCTCAATCTCAAAACTTGCATCTTCGTGCAGTCTCCTATCTGAAATGGAATCGATCCATTTAACATGTTCATCGACATGTCCATGGAATACAAGTTGGATAATCTTCCTATTTTGTCCGGAATCCTACCTGAAAGGTTGTTCTCTGTCAGGCCTAGGAAAGACAATTCGGCTAAGTTTCCTATACTATCTGGAATCTCACCGGACAAACGATTTGAAGAAAGATCAAGCTCAACTAGGTGTTTCAGACTAAAAATCTTATCTGGGATTTTGCCGGTTATCATATTCCCGGCTATTTTGAGTAGGGTCAAGTTTTGGCATTCTCCCCAGTGTGATGAGAGTTGGCCTTGCAAGTTGTTGAAGCTCAAGTCAATATAAGTAAGGTTCGGATACACACCAAAATCTTGGTCCAGGTAACCTGTGAGTTCGTTATGTTCAAGCCTAACTCTATACAAAGAGCGGCAATTTTTTAGGCTTGTTGGGATTGGACCGGTGAAATTGTTGTGGTCCGCTGTGAAATTGACAAGGTTTCCACCTCTACACACTTGGGGCGGCAAATGGCCAGTGAAGTTGTTCTCTGCCAAATGCAGGACAACCAATGACGAAGAATTTCCTAATCCCACAGGTACAACACCGGATAAACTATTAGTGAACACGCGCAAGTCAGACAACTTGCTCAAGGTAGCTATCTTTTCGGGGAATGGACCAGACAAGTGATTATTGGAAAGACGAAGAACAGTCAATTCACTCAAATTACCGAAACATGGAGGAATAGGACCACAGAAAAAATTGTCATCAAGAGCTAAGAGAGCCAGGAACTTCAAGTTCCCTATCTCTTCAGGAATGTTGCCACCAAGAAAAGTATCTTGGAACAACAGATTTTTGAGACTTTTTAGGGAAGTTTTGGAAGAACTTGTACCATCAGGGAACAGACGGCGGTCCAATTCTCCAGTTATGTTGTTTCGCGAGATGTCGAGCTCGATAACCTGAGTCAGATTAGCAAGAGAAAGAGGCAGCGTACCGTTGAGATAATTCGTGGAAAGATCTAGATACGTAAGACTCGAAACCATGCCAATGTTGGTTGGTATGGTGCCAGTGAGGTTGTTTTCTTTGAGATCAAGTCCAACAAGGCTTGGAAAGGAAGAGAAATCTAAGTTTTCGAGGGTACCTGTCAAACCAGTGTTCGCCAGGTCTATTTCAGTAACACTTCCAGCTCTATTGCACCTTATACCGTTCCAATTGCATGGACTTCGGAGGGTAGAACTCGTATTCTCAGCTTCTGGAAGAACCCAGGACTCCAAAACTGATTGCTTCGGAAGACTGGCTTTCCATTTGAGAAGAGCCTCAGCTTCTCTTCTTGATGTCGAACTTGGACTAGCTTTGGTTGAAAATACAAAAACTAATACAAAAATAACAAAGATTTCTAAGAACAAGAAACTCTCTTTACTTGCCATATTTTCAGAACTTTCTAAGGCTTTTTTAGGTGCATATAATGTTGTTTGTTTGGTCTGCTTTATATAGGCAAAACTGTTTTAGATTGGCTTACTTGAAAATCACATGATCAAATCAGTTAAAACACACTTAGCATGTGAAAACAAACCCACTATCTGATACTAAAAGTGCCTTTTATTAAACTAACTCGACGAAAATCGCATTAACTATGAGATCTTACTCTGACGTCAACAACCTTCGGAACTAAAATCATGACTAGATCTTTATCTTAAACTTAAGTACAACACGAATTTGATCAAGTTAGCGTAAAACTAGTGGATGAATCCCAAAGATGTCCAGAATGTGGGGCCTAATAACAAGACTTTTTCGACACGTTGTCCAGAAAATACTTGTTTTAATTTCATGCCCTGTGAGTACCCTTCTAGATGGGGGATTTAATTAAGAGTTAAGTATGCCGCTAATTGTCTTTTTTAATTAGCTGGAAGTCATCAGCTTTGTCCTTGAGAAATATTTAATCCGCTAAGTGGATTTTGAACAAAGCAATTTGGATAGCGCACAACAAAAGGAGCTATGCACTATAACTTTCAGGTATTGTTTAATGTCACTACAGGAAACACGTGTTTGAGACAATATAAAGATAAGAACTAGATCTTTATGGATATATATATATATATATATATATATATATATTTAAGAACCATGTCTACATTATTATGTTTTATCTTGAAGAGGGGAAAAAAAGAAGACATGTTTTTCTCGATAGTACTTGATGAAGTGACGCTTTGTGCATAATGGAGTAATAGTGGAGTACGGATCCTAAACAATCAGCGCGGTTAGAAAATTGTTTCAAGAGGATTAGGATAATTTTTTGAAAGGGAAAATATATATTTTAATGCATGAGTGCGTAATACAATCACCAATTCACACATAAATAATTGGTTCAATTATTGAACTCGAATGACACGTATATAGAATATCCATATGACTTTTTAAATAAGAAAATGTTTATATAAAGCATTATATTCTAATATGATATAATTGTACTATGAAAGAATAAAGACGAAACATAAATTCTTATAGCATTGTCAAACTGATCAATATGATAAGGTCACACAAATGATACAATAACAACAACAACAAGTACTTAAAATTATAAATATGTGAAAATAGGGTACTGATATTCTATAACTTCAATTATTCTAGTCGTGTACAAATATAAACATTCTATTATCTTATTATGCAAATGAGAATGATAGGTTTTTAAATAGAATGTCCAAGACTCCAATCATAAAATGAACAAAGTTTCTTTAAAATGAGGAATGAATCATTTCGAAACCAATATAGGCATATTCTTATAATTTGATTCCTTTTTTATGTATAATTTTATTCATCTTCCGTTTTCTTTGATTTCTGACGAGAGGCTTTCAAGTCTTGTGACTTTTTACATCTTTTCTGGCTTTATAATAACTTTGTTTACTTAAAGGGACCGAGTAAGATTGATAATTTTTTAGAGTTTTAGCTTACAAAGTCCAATAATTTATGAAATTGGACCTCTTTGTTTTTAGCGTGTTTGATTTAATTAGCTTTAAAACTGGATTAAATAGGGAGACATTACAATTTTGTTTAATGTAAGAAGACATAAATAAAAAATTTTAAGGAATTCATATATATATATATAAATATATATTTATATATATATTTAAAAATTATGGGTATTATGTGTATTAAAAATTTTCAAATATTCACCCTGTGGGCATCACTTTCCTTCGCCCTTGATAACCATATAAATTGCAATCCATATTCCTTCTTGACTATTTTATTCTGTTTTTAAATTTTATTTTCGAATAAACGATAGAAGATAAGTCTCCAAAGGATTCTAGAATGTCTTGTAAAGGATGCTACTCCTAAGCCAACCACCCAATATGATAAAAGAATATTAATAAAGTAATGAGGGAAGCTGAACAATATAAAAATAAAACAGGAACATTAAAAATAATTAAAAAAAGAAAAAGAAAAAGAAAAAGAAAAGGTAAATGAAGCTGAACAATGAATATAGAATCACTTAGGGGATTTTGGTGTCACAATCTAAATCTTAAAATTACAATTCAATTTTTGTCTTTTTCTCTCAGCTTCACTATTCATACAATTTTGTAACTCAAACTTTAAAAGTACACAACTTTACATAAACAAGTTCAATGAGTTGATATATATATATATATATATTTAATTGTATAGAATTTCGAGACGAACAAAACAAGCTCTATATTTTTTCCAAACACATTTCAAGTTTTTACACTTTTAACTCTAACAATTCAAACGCCTCGATAAATGTATAATCAATTCAAACCTTAGCACCAAGTAGGGGCTTAAAACCTGTCTATTATTTACCTAATTTTTCTTAATAGACGCCTAATAGCCAAAGAAGGTTCCACACGGTAGAGACAAACTCATACCTTGTACTCCACAACCCAATTGGGAGAAAACACTAAAAGGAGAAAAACGAGCACACGTTTACGCGCAGAGTCGGCTATGTAGTAAATCTGTAGTTGGAGAATGAACAAAAGCTGCAGAGTACCTAAGAGTTTGTCCGTCGTCTGATTGCCTTTCCGCAAACAATTAAAAACCCCCTTACACTGATCGCTAAACTTTGCTTTTCCATTAATTTTGAGCTATTAACTTTAAGGAAAAGTTTTCTTGGCATCATCATACTAAAATTAAATTCCCCCAACTGGAGTTACAGTTTGGGTCAATAACAGATTTCACATGATTAACATGATTAATAGACAAATCATTTGGATTCATCTATATAACGTGGATTGACACGAACCGATGAGATTAACTATAGATTATATATTGACAACTTAATTAATTAATAACATATCTGGGTTCACGAAAGGTTGTTTTGCTCATCCTCTCAAAATTTTATTTTTTTATTTTATTTAGTTAATTTGTTTAATTTATAATATATATATATATATATATATATTGAAACATAACTCCTAACTATCATTACTACAATGGATTAAGCTAAAGGTTTCGGTTGAGGTTACCTTTAAATCGAAAGTGACTGAACTTCTTTTTTTTTTTTTTTTTTTTTAAGTAAATGGAGGCGACTCAACTTATCTGTTGGATTTGTCGAAGGAAGTTCCTTGGTGCTACAAAGCTAGAAGGAGTAATACTTTGAATTACTTGATAACTATTAATTACATGGTCACTCATATTTTCGGCAGAGGTAATCATTTGTGGATCGACTGGGTTCTCTCGGGGTTCACCTTGGTGTGGCCGCTTGGTGGTTTCAGAGCACGAGCGCTTATGTCTTCTCCGGTCAAACATAATTTGGTAACACGTCCCAATTATCATTTTACTGACAATTGACTTTAATGGTAGATATATACTCTTTTTTCTCTCTTTCTCATTGAGTTTTGATTAGAGGATTTTTAAGGAGACATATATACGGAGATGCTACCAAACTTAGTTCTAACTTTGAATTTTGGGATCATCTCCTATTTTTGTTTTTGTTTTGTACTTTTTTTAATGTCTGTATGCATGGTGATCTCTTTCTTTTTGCATGCATGAGTTGTTTGTTCATTCAGCGCTTGCGTTCACTTTCTAATTTTTCTCTCTCTTTTTTTTTTTTTTTGGTTCTTGTATGACTTTATTTTTTTTAAATAAATTAGAATTGACAGCTTAGCGTGGGATAGGTGGTTTCAAGGGTACCAACCTATTCCAAATGTTCTAAATCATCTTATTGTTAATTACTCTATCTCACTATTAATTTTAATATTATCAAAAAAAACCTACCTATATACGACATAATAATTAAGTATATACGATTTACTAAGCTTCCATTTGGTTAGATAGTTTGAGTTGAAATATTTGGATTGTAGTTAAGTGACTTTTTAAAAATTAGTTAAAATTTTTGTTGACTTTTTAGAAAATGACAAAAATAAGTTATAAAATTTTAGTTTGAACCAATAATCCAAACACAAGCTAAATGCAAATTGTAATAAGAATTCTAAAATTTGCTACTAACCTCCACTTATTTTTTTTAATTAAAAATAATAATTTGATCATTAAACGTATCATCCTTGTTTTTAATAAATAATAATTATCAATTGTTTAATCAACATATTAATTTAAATGGGTTACAATAAGTTTATACGACTAACAAGACTAATAAATGAATCGTGTCCGGATTTACATTTTCTGACGCAATTAATAATGAATTGTGTTTGAGTTTGCATTTTTTGATACGATTAATAAATAGGTTAATATGAATACGTTCCGATAACACAACCATTTATTTCAAGTTAGTATTGTTTTTGTTCAATTTTTTTTTTAAACTTAGAAATCCTAAAGTAATAGTTGAGTCTCTAGAAGATTTAAAATCAACCTCAACATCGAAAGGATTAATTTAGCATAATTAAAAATCCGGTCTTCAAAACACACTATTATTTTTACCAATTAACCAAAGAGCATTACACCAAGATGGAGTCATTCATGATGAAATACATAAATTGCGTACACGAGGGCTGCAATTATTATTGTACTGGGCAAGAGCGTAGCAGCTATAGCTTAGTCCAAATATTAATAAATAAATAAATAAGTAAAAGAAAAGAAAAAGAAGAAGAAGAAAAAAAAAAAGAAACTTTGGGATTGCTATCTCATGCATAAGATCAAGGATTGGTATTTTCACGATTGGCACCCCAAGGACAATGAAAACCGATATTTCTCCGACCGCCACCCCAAGGACAATCTGCGGCCATACGTCTTGCCACATCTGCAAACCGAAGAGAAAAATGCGGTGTTAACACACGATTTTAATTAGAGGACTCGTGCACATGCATAATCAAACTTACTAGTAAACGCGCCGCCGGGATCCCTTGAAGCAATTGCGCCCGTGGCTAGGATAAGTGTAACCATCAAGAGAACCTCCCAAGGAAACAAGAACTTGATCTTGCGAGCCATTCTATTGATGGTGGGTTGAGTATGCGAAATCCATGCATGTTTCACATAGTTTATATAGGCCATTTATTGTGATACAACCTTTCATTTTCACAGGAAGACTTGAAGTCTGACTTTCTAACTTGCACTTACTTTTCGAAGTCTTTTGCGCGCTTTTGAAGAATAAGATTCTTCAAGATCATCAATTGTTCACTCATAATTAACTAACATGTGAAGTATGTTCATCGTATAAGTAACAAAAAAATATCACAACGTGAGATCACATCTACAATCCCCTACTTAAAATCCTACGCAACCCCGCGTTTTTAATAAATTATGAAAATGAATAACTAACATCAGAGTTATATATGTCAAAGTATATACGGATCAACTTCAAAATTATAGGGATCCACAAATCTTATATGTCGAGTCCTATAATTAGCGTTCATCATCACTTCTAATATTTAGCAATATTAACTTTTGTATAGACACTTGCACCCATCCGATTAATTTCTACATTTATTTGTAAAGTTATAATTTCCTTTCACATTGTAGCTTTGGATTCATTTGACTTTCGAACAAAACGCCAAAAAAAAAAATGCCATTTTCCTCTGAAATTCTGCCGTTTTTGTCCTGAAACAATCTCGCATATTGTCATGGCAATATATGCACCTATATCTCATATACATTGATTGTCAACTTGCTGAAGCTTCTATATGAACTCCAAATTTAGCCCCCAAACTTGACTCTTGAAGGAAGGGAATTTCAACTACATCAGGTCCACACTAAACGGGTGATCAAGAGATAGAGATAAATTAAAGGCAACCACAAACCAATCTATCTATCTATCTATATATATATATATATATATATATATATATATGCACATTTGTGTGTGTGATCTTTGTCGTCGATATATCCAAATTTTACTGAATTTCTTTTTTTTTTTTTTTTGTTATTTCTTTAGACAAGTTGTGTACAGTCTATTCAAAGAGAGATAGATTGAACTGGTTATTTATATGCACAATTGTGAGTTTTTTTTTTTTTTTTTTGGTGCACCAGTGCATCCCTGAATTTATCTTATAGTTTCAATTTACACACTAAATTTTTAATTTTAACAATTTTTACCAACTTATAAATCTGTAGTAATCTACCTTTTGATCAGAATGCATATTATTTTATGAAAATTAACACTCAACTTGCATATAGGTTGTTAATTAAGAACATAAAAAAAATCCATATAAATCCAAACTAGTTTGACGATGTAGTTATAGAGATGAGCGAACATAGAATCACTAGTCATGCCTTTTGAAAATCCCAAACTTGTCTTATTTTAATTTTGGGATAATCCCAACGCACCATATCAATAATTTATCAAAGTTTAGAAGTAACTTAATGAATAGGCAAAACAGGTGATCCCAGAAGTTTGTTTACATGAACTAGTTCCACGATGGAGAAGGCTATTATAACAACAAGCTTGCAAGAGTACTTGAACATTAATGAACTAGCTTCAGAAACAAGGAAAACTTCTAGAAATGATTTTTTTTCATTTTTTTTTTTAAATTTTTGAACAATTCTTGAAACAAAGTTAAGATAAGGAACATAGAAATCTATAAACTATTTTACAGTCTCCAAGATAAAACCACCTAAATTTGTATCACAAACAAAATTAGGATAAGCTCAGCAATTTTATTCTTTCTAAAATAAGTAAACACATTTATTAAAAGAAGAAAAGAACATAAAAGGTCCAAAATTATTTACATATATATAGCGGAAAACAAAACATAAAAGAAGAAACCTAAGAAAAATCACTAAGATTTTTTTAATTTAAAACCCCTTCTTAATTCAAATTCTAAGCTGCTAAGAAGGCGTTTTCTGTTCAATCTTTTTGTTTACTTTTCCTTTCAAAATAACAGTTCTGTCAATTTTTTTTCCCCGAAAAAACTGAATCAAGCAATTTTCATATCTTTTGAGCAAGTATGTCATCGTAATTGACTATGGGTTTGTCGTTCACTTTAAAGCTGTGATCTTCCAAAGAGTCCTCATCTATTATATTCGTCCGAGATGATCTAGCCATTATTGACAAATTCTTGGCATTCCTGATGATCTCATGTTTCCCAGTTTCCCCTTGTGCCTGAATCAGTAATCCGGTCTCCACCGGTTGCTTGATCGAAGATTGGTCAACTATCACGGCATTATCCATGTAAATCTCCTGTTCGATTTTAGTGTTATGAATGGTATCTAATTAATTAACAATTATATTTTGACACATCATTGAATGCAGTTAGATCTTAAGGTATAAAAAATCAGTTATAAAAGTATTTCAAACTTTTTAAAATGACGTGATATAGTTTTTTTTTTTTTTTTTTTTTTTTTTTGCTAGTAACATGACATAATAATATTGATTAGACATCATTTAGGACACCCAAGATTAGACAGAAGATTTTAGTCCGTTTAAATAAATCCTCCAACAGATTGAACCTTTTGATTGTTGGTATGCATGCGGGACATATTTTGGTTTGTACTCTTTGCTGAAAATTGATCTTTTATACGCGAACGTTTTGTTTCTTGCATTTGTATGCTATGATTAGGGTTTCTTCTGGAATTAGCCAAGAAATGGCCTAACAACAATGTTATATGGCTATAAAAATTTGAAAAGTTAGGGTTTTTATTGTATCCATTTATGCTTGAAAATTGGAGAGAATAGTATTTTTCATTTAATTCTATTTCACAAATTACAAGGAATACTTAACCCTATTTATAGGGATAAAATATCAAGAAAAGAAAAGAAAAGTAAACTAACAAGTAATAGAAACAACCTAATTATCAAAACCAAGAAACAAACTAAAAATAGTTTTGAGAAATTGCCCATTTCAATATTTTAACAGTTATTGTGAAAAAAAATATGATGATCTTCTTTTTCTTCCATATGAGAGAATTTGGAAGATCTTTGGTCCAACCAAAACACGAGCAAAATGGCTTTCATGTCACTTTTACCGGTGGAGAAGCCAGTCTCTTGTAAGTGAAAGTACATGCTCCACTCAAATTTTTAAATTTTGATTTGTCTTTTAAAATATTCAGAAATTCTAATTTGATCCTTATTTTATGAGAAAAACTATGTTTGTATATTCTTACTTAAAAATTAATATATTTTTTTACACCCTCATTCTATTAAAAAACAAATTGTGCTCCGAAACTATAATTGAAATATATGCAAACCAATAAAATTTGTTCATAGTCCCCTACTGAAAAACCTTTCTGGCTCGACCACTGCCTCTAACATGGCACGACAAATTTTAAGAGGAATGCAAATTCCTCGTAACAATTTCGGTCAAACTTTGCGGATCCCTATTTTAAGGTCCAAGTTCAAAGAATAAGCGTAATTATCATGATTCTCATGATTGGAAAAGTGGATATTAAAGTAGCTTTTTCCCAAACAAATAAATTTCCAAAGGCTACAAATTTTCCACAATTCCTAAAGATATATAACAGTTTTTGTAACTCTTTTCGCGTTTCTCACATCACCTTCAAAGATCAACTCGCTGCCAAACCATTTTCCTCTCCTCTCTTCAGTACTGCCTCCAATTATGATCCAAGATTGGCATCTCCTAGAACACCATCTTATGTGAGCATGTTATAGAGAATCTGGTTTGACTTTGAATTCGAAACAACGCGTTAATCACTCAAAATCCAATAGCATCTGCTCCACCAAATTTAGCTTCAGCCGCACCAGATTCTTCTCCACCAAAGTCGGCTTTATCTTCAGTTCCACAAGTCTCGCCTACCCCACCAAAGTAAGCAACACAATCAAATTCCTGTTACACGTTGTAATAACAACGATTTGTTTTTTTATTTTCAAATACAGCCGAATCTCTCTCGTTACTTTATCACGTGACACGGCTAAAGCCAACTACTGTCCATACTCAAATGAAGCCAAGTTTTTTTTTTTTTTTTTTTTGAATTTGGAATAGGAGATTTGAACTCAACACCAGGTAGTGGAGTCAATGTGAAACTACCGCTAAATTATGCCTGCAACAATAATGAAACAAGTATTTAGTTTCATTAAACATAATGTTAATTTTAAGTTAGGAATTTTTCATGGAATATCTCCCTTAGACGATAGTGAGTTTTTCAATAATTGAAGCCTTGTATGATTTTGATCACATCTCTACATTTGATGGGAAAAGTATTGAAGTCAACAGAGTCAACATATTGACCCGCATAGCAAGTGAATCTCAAGTGACGATTCTGAAGATTTAAGCAACGGTTAGAGATCGAGAAGATTCCCCCACTTTTTTTGGTGGGATTTATTAAAGAAAGTAGTCATAGATTGCCAGCAACTTTTTTTTTTTTTTTGATCATATAGAGTTTAGAGCTTCTCATGTAAAGTTCGTTGTTCTTTGATTCATATAAAATGACGATATTGTGATCAATTGTCGTTAAAATGGCTCGATGGTCATATTTTGAAGTCCATCCCTTTTAAAGAAGGTACATGCTGTTTACTACAGTAACGACAAGTCGTTTTCTCAATTTACTATAGTAAACGACAAATCGTTTTATCAAATTTTCTGTTGTACACTTCCACCATAGGAGGGGATACAAATAAAAGTACATATGAACAGAATCCCTCTTGAATTCTACTCCTTTTCTAGTAACTAGTAAACTTATGGGTATCGATTTTGAGGCTCAATTTTTAATGGGACCTGCAATGTATCTGTGACGGATCAAGGTGGATATGTATTCTTCTCTGTAAGAAGATCGAAAATTCAAAATGATATATCCATATACTCAAAAGATGAATGATAAATGGACTCTCAAAATGCACCCATAAAGTTGGAAAATATTAGAAAAATAGCTTGCAATATTGTGTTGTTTTTCTTTGACATTAATCTTTGACGCCATTTTTTTGTCTTGAAGAAGTCTTGCACAATTGTATGCTTATGATAATGTCAATGCACCTAGAAGCGCTAGCTAGCTAGAATAGCATTTCCGTGGCCAGCTTCAATCATGTGCTATGTAAGTTAAAAATGCCAGTTGCCAAATTTGACTTAGTCCCTTCTAGGGACCAAATTTCGAACACACTTTAGTGTAAAGGAAATTAGATGTTCTGATTCTATATTACAAAATGTAATAAAATGGTAGAAGAAAATAATCAACTAGCTTCAATCATGTGCTATGTAAGTTAAAAATGCCAGTTGCCAAATTTGACTTAGTCCCTTCTAGGGACCAAATTTCGAACACACTTTAGTGTAAAGGAAATTAGATGTTCTGATTCTATATTACAAAATGTAATAAAATGGTAGAAGAAAATAATCAACTATCTTAGCGACAATAATCAAATAACTTAGCCATATAGGATAATTCACAATCTTACACGTCGACGGTAGTAAGAAGTCCATCTCTAATTTAAAGAAAGAAAGCTAGCAACTTGCCCTTTACTCCAGTAAACGACATGTCGTTTTATCGAAGTTTCTATCCCTATAGTTAAACTACTCTTGAACTCTGCTTTCTTTAGTAACCAGTAAACTACATGTCGTTTATAAGAAAATGGGTATGTCGTGTGTGTTCTTTAGAAAGCTATTTATTCTGTCGTTCATGTACGGCAATTGACAATCTTGTCTTTTGAAAAATATGCGATCATATTGGAAAAACGAATATCCTGAACATGACGTGTCGTTGAATTTAGCAATCAACTTGCCAGCCTCTAGTATTTTTTTTTTTTTTGCCCAATTTGAAAAAAAAATGTAATAAATATTTGGAAAACGGCATATACGCTCAAATTTTTTTATTTTAATTAGTTGCTCGAAAATACATTGATTTAAAAACTTGTCTCTGTTCCACGTCAAGAAAACAGTACTAAGTTATTGACAGTTTTGAAAATACACAGAAATATAATATATATATATATATATATAAAAGAAGTTATTTAAATGTTATTAAAAAGGAAAATTTAAAAAAAAATTAACAATCAAACATGAACACGTACACGAGTACTGGTTGGATACATCATACATACAATTCTCTTTCAAGGGTATTAAACATTTTTTTCGTATGTAAAAAATGTTAAAAGGTCACTTATTACTTTCGCACTTCATACTTCTTTCATATGTTATCGCGCATTTTTTGTAATTATACTATATAACTTTATCTTTTTATCTTTGTTTATAGCAAAGAGAAAATCTTAGAGTTTTATTTTCATAATTTATAGAAGCACGAAAATAATAATAATAATAATAATAATAAGAGAGGGTCTTTCTATTTTCCCTTTCCTTTTTTTTTTCTTGTTTGACTTTTCTTTTATATATATATGTATATATATATATATATATATATATATATTATAGAATTGAGAGCTTAGTGTGGGATAGGTGGTTTCAAGGGTGCCAACCTATTTCAAATTTTCTAAATCATCTTAATATAAATTGCTCTATCTCATTATTAATTATATATACATCAGAAAGTACCTACTTATATATGACATAATATTAAACTATATACGATATTAAGTATGCGTTTAGTGTTCGGGTTGAGTTTGAAATGAAATAGACTTTTTAGGTTAAAATTATTGACTTTTCAAAAACTTATTATAATTTTTATTGACTTTTTTAGAAAAAAACAAAAAAAAAAAAAAAAAAAAAAAGAAAAAAAAACCAGCCGTAAAGTACAGTTGAGTTCAAAATGAACTCGAACACCAAACATAGCTTAACTAAATGCAAATCAAAATAACAATTTCTGTCAAACTTAGCAGATCTTAATATTAAGGTCCAAGTTCAAAGAATAAGCGTACCGAAACTTGAGCATTAATTGGAGGGACATTCCGTATGGGTTGGCGTATCTCATTGGGCATGGAGAAGCATTGGGAACCCTAATTTCTTTCTTTAGAGCCATTTCTTTTGGATTCGTGACTCAATGGTTATAATCATAAAATTTTAAGTTTCACCATCCACATTCTCGTAGACCATACCTAATTATCATGATTCGTTTGATTGGAAAAGTGGATATTAAAGTAGCCTTTTCTCAAACAAATAAATTTCCAAAGGGTACAAATTTTCTACAATTTCTAAAGACATGTAACAATTTTTGTAACTCATTTTTCTTTTCTCACATTGCATTCAAAGATCAACTCGCTGATGCTCTTACTAAATCATTTTCCTCACCTTTCTTCATTTCTGCCTCCAATTATGATCCAAGATTGGTATCTCCAATTAGAACACTGTCTTATGTGGGCATGTTATAGAGAATCAGGTTTGACTTTGAATTCGAAACAACACCTTAATCACTCAAATCCAATAGCATCTGCTCCACCAAATTTAGCTTCAGCTGCACCAGATTCTTCTCCACCAAAGTCGGCTTTATCTTCGGTTCCACAAGTCTCGGCTACCCCACCAAAGTAAGCAACACAATCAAATTCGTGTAACAGGTTGTAATAACAATGATTTATTTTTTATTTCCAATACGGCCGAATCTCTCTTGTTACTTTATCACGTGACACGGCTAAAGCCAACTAATGTCCATGCTCAAATGAAGCCAATTTTTTTTTTTTTTTTAACTTGGGATTGGAGATTCAAACTCTACACCAGGTGGTAGAGTCAATGCGAAACTACCGCTAAATTATGTCTACAACAATAATGAAACAAGTATTCAGTTTCATTGAAGGAATTTTCCATGGAATGTCTCCCCTAGACGACAGTGAGTCATTCAATAATTGAAGCCTTGTATGATTTTGATCACATCTCCACATTTGATGGGAAAAGTATTGAAGTCAACAGAGTCAACATATTGACCGGCATAGCAAGTGAATCTCAACTCTCAAGTGACGTTTCTGAAGATTTAAGCAACGGTTAGAGATCGAGAAGATTCCCCCACTTGCATTTGGTGGGATTTATTAAAGAAAGTAGTAGTAGATTGCCGGCAACTTTTTTTTTTTTTAAATCAAATCGAGTTTGGAGCTTCTCATGTAAAGTTCGTTGTTCTTTAATTCATATAAAATGACGATATTGTGATCAATTGTCGTTAAAATGGCTCGATGGTCATATTTTGAAGTCCATCCATTTTAAAGAAAGGTACATGCTGTTTACTACAGTAACGACAAGTCATTTTCTCATTTTACTCTAGTAAACGACAAATCGTTTTATCAAATTTTCTGTTGTACACTTCCACCATATAAGGGGATACAAATAAGAGTACATATTAACAGAATCCCTCTTGAATTCTACTCCTTTTCTAGTAACTAGTAAACTTATGGGTATCGATTTTGAGGCTCAAATTTTAGTGGGACCTACAATATATTTATGATAGATTAAAGTGAATATGTATTATTCTCTGTGAGAAGATCGAAAATTCGAAATGGTATATTCATATACTTAAAAGGTGAATGATAAACTGACTCTCAAAATGCACCCATAAAGTTGGAAAATATTAGAAAAATAACTTGCAATATTGTGTTGTTTTTCTTTGACATTAATCTTTGACGCCATTTTTTGTCTTGAAGAAGTCTTGCACAATTGTATGCTTATGATAATGTCAATGCACCTAGAAGCGTCAAGCTCACTATAGCCAACCAAAATTTTGAGATCAATTAATGATTTTTCTCTTTCGAACTTGAACGCCAAATCAGGAACTTCTCTACTAGGATTCCTGTGACTGGTGGGGTCGAAGCTAACCTCTTTCAGCACCATTAATCTAGTTTCCCATGAATTTACATGGTCATTTTTTATCCTATATTATTAAGTTAATAGACTGTTTGTGGTGTAGAACTCAAGTCAATTTTATAGGACTCATAAATAGCTATTCAACCGACGAGGAAGTTTGGCCTTTCTCGTCAGTTTAAAACCGACGAGAAAAGATGGGGACCTTTCTCGTCCCTGGCTTCCTCATCGGTTGAGCGACCGACGACAAAGGGTTTTCTCGTCTGCCTAGAAGCGACGAGAAAGCCACCTTTTTTTGTAGTGAATGTACAATGATTTTTCAGTACTAGCCTGAATAGTAATCAGACCATGTGACAGAAAAATTACATTTTGCGTTTGGGTTTTTTGAAGATCTGCTCATACGTTATTAAAAAATATATACAAAAACCAAAACCAGAAAAAGATACACACTCGTCCTTTTATTAATTTGAAATGCCTAAATTACATACACAAGTTTGCAGTTTTATTTTAGAACATAGCAGCTAGCTTATTTCAGATGATTTAAAACATTTTGCGACTATAGTACGCATACATATATATACAAAACATATATAGTTGTTATTGTGCATTGGAAGAAGTAGAACACATAAACATAATCAACGATCATGATTACGATTACGATTGCCACCCCAGGGAAAGTCTTCTTTCAGTTGACGTTTTGCCACAGACTCAGCCTTCGTATCTGCAAGTCCAAAAAGAGAAAATATAGAAATAACACTATATGTAGCCTCTTGTTCCATTAAAACGGTTGGCCAAAAGTCAATAATTAATTAGATAAATCAGGCTAATATTTTTGCTTACCATTAAACAGGGGACGTGGAACATTTCTTGAAGCTACTGCTGTGGCTAATAGAAGCATAACAACCAAGAGAACCTTCCAAACAAATGAGAATTTCTTAGAAGCCATTTCTGTTACCTTTCGGGTATACACAAAACTATGTCTAATTAGTTGCAGTATATATAGACACTTTATAGAGGTATTTAACACTGACACCCCCCCTCAACTTGTTATCCTTTGGAAACTTGCCCCCCAAACTTTTAATTTGACAATTTACCCCATGAACTTGCTAAATTATTGCAATTAATGTATCCTTTTTAGTTAATTTTATACTAAATAAAAGATTTAAAATTAGAAATTTGCATTAGAGTTTGTATTAGATTTGAAAATTTTTAGTTGGAAATGGGTTTTTCTGTTTTTCACAACTAATTTAACAAAAAATTAATTCTTAAGTGGTGCATTGCAACAATTTAATAAGTTCAGAAAGTAAATTGTCAAAATTATAAATTTAAGGGTAACTTGCCAAAAGATGACAAATTTGGGGACATCGGTACTAAATACCCCCCACTTTGTAGAGTAATAATGGGTTTCATTTTCACAGCTCAACTCAAACTTCTCTTCCATACGAAGAGTTTATCCTAAGAAGAGTACAGTCTACAAATATGATCAGATTCTTCTTCACTGTCCTTTCTTTGGTGTTGTCGTTTTAGTTACAACTTGCAGTAGCGTCGTTTTTGCTTTGACATTTAACCTTTGACCTTCTGCTATGTAAGTTAAAAATGCCAGTTGCCAAATTTGACATAGACCCTTTTAGGGACCGAATTTCGAGCACACCTTAACGTTTAGGAATTAGATATTTGATTCTATATATATATTACGAAAAGCAATAAAGTCATGGAAATAAAAACACGCAACGTTTATAGTGATTCAACATGATATGAGAGTTAAATGTTTATTCTTAACAGTTGTAATAATTTATCAAGATGATAAAGAAGTTTATACGAGAAAAATTCATTCCTCAATCTATGTGCTAACTCTATGCAAGGGTATTAATTAAGCTTCATAGCTTAATATATAATTAAAAATAATACTAAACAGGTCAGTAATAAACAAATTACAAATTCTAAACAAGTAAATACTAAGAATTTGCGCTTAATTACAAATCCCATTAATCACGTTTTTGACTTATTGTCACATTTTTTATCAACCTCAGTATAACCAATATGTATTATAATTCCATGCGTTGTAACGTTTTGCTAAAGTTTCTATTACATTTTTTTTTAATTTTTCTTTTATTTGTTTCTTTAGACAAGTTGTTGTAGTCCAAGCTCACTATAGCCAACCAAAAATTTGAGACCAATTAATGATTTTTCTCTTTCGAACTTGAACGCCAAATCAGGAACTTATCAACTAGGATTCATGTGACTGGCGTCGAAGCTAACCTCTTTCAGCACCATTAATCTCGTTTCTCATGGATTTACATGGTTTTTTTTTTCTTGGATTTGTTAGATTGTGAATTTGTCCTATATCACTAAGTTAATAGACTATTTGTGGTGTAGAACTCAAGTCAATTTTATAGGACTCATAAATAGCTATTCAACCAACGAGGAAGTCTGGCCTTTCTCGTCGGTTTAAAACCAACGAGAAAAGATAAGGACCTTTCTCGTCCCTGGCTTCCTCGTCGGTTGAGCGACCGTTGAGGAACGGTTTAAAAAAAAAGAACGTACGAGGAAAAAAAAAATATGAGGTGCAAATTGAATGGGAACTGTAACAACAATTTAAAAAGGGATAAATGTACATAAATATTTTTTGTTTACGTACATGTAATAATTTGAAGTTACCTGGAGCAAGGTATCCAAAAGGTCCTGCGACTGTAGTCCAGTTAGAGGACTCGGGGTTAAGAAACCTTGCGGTACCGAAATCTGAGACATGAGCCTCAAGTTCTGAGTCCAACAAAATGTTTTTGCTCGATATGTCACGATGGATTATCAGTGGAACGCAATCATGATGCATGTAGCACAAAGCATGGGCTACTCCTTTCAAAACTTGGATCCTCTTCTCCCAGTCTAGCTCCTTTGCAGCCTTATCATTGCTTAGGGTATCTGCTAGACTTCCTCTTTACATAAATTCGTAAACCAAGAATGTATGCGTTCCTCGAGAGAACAAAATCTTCACAATGTTCCGGTGCTTGACTTCTGTTAAAGCTGCAACCCCTCATTCGCGAAACTCTTGATGTTGCTGTCTGTGGCCCAGAAACTTTGTTTTTTTACTGCAATTACTTGATCAGAATTCAGAATTTCGGCTTTGTATACCTTTCCCGATCCTCCAAAGCCATTGCAGTACTTGTCGTCAAAGTTATTTGTTGCTTCAAGAATGTCTTTGTACACAATTCTCCCGTCAAAATAACATATCGAAAATGGATTTTCCTCGTCTGATGGACACTCCGATTTCAGTACCTTTGTGGACTTCTTTTTCCAAAGTGACACAAAAATCCAAGTAAGTGTCAAAGAAATTATCGATCCACTTACCAAAGAAGCAACAACCATAACAATTGGTTTCCGTTTCTTGCTTCTTGCACCGCTTTCTCTGACTTCGCACGGAGGCAGGCCTTTTATCTTCCCGCAGAGATGTGTGTTGTTGCTGAGAGCGTTGCTTGATCGAAGATTGGTCAACTATCATTATCCATGTAAATGATCTCCTGTTTGATTTTAGTGTTCTAAATGGTATCTAATTAATTACCAATTATATTTTGACACATCATTAAATATAAATTAGATCTTAAGATATAAAAAAACAGTTATAAAAGCATTTTTAAACTTTTTAAAATGATGTGGCATAATTTTTTTTTTTTTGTTTTTTTGTTTTTTTGTTTTTTGTTTTTTTGCTAGTAACATGACATAATAGTATTGATTAGATGTCATTTAGGACACCAAAGATTAGACAGAAGATTTTAGTGCGTTTAGATAAATCCTCCAACAGATTGAACCTTTTGATTGTTGGTCTGCATGCGGGACATATTTTGGTTTGTACTCTTTGCTGAAAATTGATCTTTTTTATGCGAACGTTTTGTTTCTTGCATTTGTATGTTATGATTAGGGTTTCTTCTGGAATTAGCCAAGAAATGGCCTGACAACAATGTAATATGGCTATAAAAATTTGAAAAGTTAGGGTTTTTATTGTATCCAGTTATACTTGAAAATTGGAGAGAATAATATTTTTCATTTAAATTTATCTCACAAATTACAAAGAATACTTAACCCTATTTGTAGAGGATAAAATATCAAGAAAAGAAAAATAAACTAACAAATAATAGAAACTACCTAATTATCAATAACAAGAAACAAACTAAAAATAGTTTTGGGAAATTGCCCCATTCAATATTTTAACAGTTATTGTGAAAAAAAATATGATGATCTTATTTTTCTTCCATATAAGAGAATTTAATTGGAAGGTCTTTGGTCCAATCAAATCAACCAAAACACGAGCAAAATAGCCTACATGTCACTTTTGCTGGTGGAGAAGCCAGTCTCTTGTAAGTGGGAGCACATGCTCCACTCAATTTTTTAAATTTTGATTTGTTTTTTAAAATGTTCAAAAATTCTAATTGTATCCCTATTTTATAAGAAAAACTATGTTTGTATATCCTTACTTAAAAATTAAAATATTTTGTTACACCCTCATTCTATTAAAAAACAAATTATGCTCCGAAACTATAATTGAAATATATGCAAACCAATAAAATTTGTTTATAGTCCCCTACTGAAAAACCTTTCTGACTCGACCACTTCCTCTAACATGGTGCGACAAATTTTGAGAGGAATGCCAACCTCATTACAATTTCTGTCAAACTTTGCGGATCCCAATATTAAGGTCCAAGTTCAAAGAATAAGCATACCAAATCTTGAGCATTGGTGGGACATTCCGTATGTGGATTGAAGTCGTGACTCAATGTTTATAACTGTAAAATTTTGAGTTTCACCATTCACGTTCCCATAGACCATACCTAATTATCATGATTAGCATGATTGAAAAAGTGGATATTAAAATAGCCTTTTCTCAAACAGATAAATTTCCAAAGGGTACAAATTTTCCACAATTCCTAAAGACATGTACCAGTTTTTGTAACTCTTCGCGTTTCTCACATCGCTGTCAAAGATCAACTCGCTGATGCTCTTACTAAACCATTTTCCTCTCCTCTATTCAGTTCTACCTCCAATTATGATCCAAGATTGGTATCTCCAACGAGAACAACATCTTATGTGAGCATGTTATAGAGAATCGGGTTTGACTTTGAATTTGAAACAACACATTAATCACTCAAAAATCCAATAGCATCTGCTCCACCAAATTTAGCTTCAGCTGCGCCAGATTCTTCTCCACCAAAGTCGGCGTTATCTTCAGTTCCACAAGTCTCGGCTACCCCACCAAAGTAAGCAAAACAATCAAATTCGTGTAACAGGTTGTAATAACAATGATTTGTTTTTTGATTTTCAAATACAGCCGAATCTCTTGTTACTTTATCATGAGTCACGCCTAAAGCCAACTAATGTCCATACTCAAATGAAGCCAAGTATTTTTTTTTCCTTTTTTCTTTTTTCTTTCCTCTTTTTTTTTTTTTTTTTTTTTTTTGAACTTTGGATTAAAGATTCGAACTCTACACCTGATAGTGGAGTCATGTGAAACTACCGCTAAACTATACATGCAACCTCAATGAAACCAAATGTTTTCATTAAACTTGTTAATTTCAAGTAAGGAATTTTCCATGAAGTATCTCCCTTAAACGATAGTGAGTCTTTCAATAATTAAAACCGTCTATGATTTGGTCACATCTCCACATTTGATGGAAAGGTTATTGAAGTCAACAGAGTCAAAATATTGACCGGCATAGCAAGTGAATCTTAAGTGATCTTTCTGAAGATAAGCAACAGTTAGAGATCGAGAAGATCCCCCCACTTGCATTTGGAGGGATTTATTCAAGAAAATAGTCGTAGATTGCCAGCAACTTTTTATTTTTTTAATTTTCAATTTATTATTATTATTTTTTTTTTTTGAGAAATCGAGAAGATTTGGAGCTTCTCATGGAAATTTCGTTGTTCTTTAATTCATATAAAATGAAGATATTTTTTTTATATTTATAAAAAATGAAGATATTGTGATCAATTGTCGTTAAAGTTAAATGGCACGTTGGCCATAGTTAGATGTCCATCTCTTTTATTTTATTTTATTTTATTTATTATTATTATTATTATTTATTATTATTATTATTTGATAAAGGAAGTCCATCTCTTTTAAAGAAAGCTACATGCTGTTTACTCCAGTAAACGACAAGGCGTTTTCTCAAATTTACTCCAGTAAACGACAAGTCGTTTTATCAAATTTTCTGTTGAACGCTTCTGCTATAGTAGGGGATACAAGTAAAAGTACATATGAACGGAATCACTTGAATTCTGCTATTTTCTAGTAACCAGTAAACTCTGGATATCAATTTTGAGGCTCAATTTTTAGTGTGACCTGCAATGTGAGAAGATTGAAATGTTATGCCCACATACTCATAATGAAAAAGGGGTGAATGATAAACTGACTCTCAAAGTGCACCCCTAAAGTTGGAAAATATTGTAAAAATAACATGAAAAATAGTAAAATGTTGTAAAAATAACATGAAAAATAGTAGTCTCACATGAGAAAGAGATGAAAGTTTATTGGTGCTTGAATAAAATTGCTCAAGTGTTATATGGCAAGATGTTAAGTGAAGAGGCTTGTTCTTGCACCGTGCTTAACCCCTTTTAGGGCAAATTTATTTTAAAGAAACCATGTGTGAAAAAATTTTGGAAATTTTGAGAATGGCAATCTAGAAGATGTCTCGCTCAAATTTTTTCCTTTAATAATTAATTGCTTGAACAAAAATTGATTTAAAATTTTATTTCTGTTCCTTGTCACGACTGCTGTCACAAGTACGGTACAACGTATTAAGAGATTAAAAATACGCAGAAAAAAAATGTAGGCAAAAATAAGAAGTCAATTATAAGTAATGGTAAAGATGAACAAATACAGGAGTAGTGGTTGGATACAGGGATTTCTTTTTTTTTTTTTTTGGGGGGGGGGGGGGGGGGGGGGGGGGGGGGGGGGGGAAACAACGATATTAAATTTATTTTTTCTTCGTATATAAGAAATATTAAGATCATTTATTTTTATCGCTCTTTTCCTCAATTATCTTGCTTTAATTTCTTTCTGTCTCATGTCATCTAACTTTCTTATAAAAAATTATATACAATAATTGCCTTTTTTATTACCACTTTCCATTCCATATTCTTTTATATTATTGTAAAGAGAAAATATTAAAGTACTTTATTTTCATCACCCCAAAAATTGCCATTAAAGCATGAATACGATAAAGGGGAGACAAGAAACCTTTCATCTTCTTTTTATACGTCTTTATTATACCTAAAAGTTGAAATTTTCAATTTGAGTTTTTTAACTAAAAAAGTTTCAAAAAAGGCATAGATATTATATATTATATATACAATCATGTGTATATATGTTCACATATATCTAGTCAAGAACGAGTCTTAATTTCCTAAAACGATTAAAAATTATAGGAAGTAATATATTATATATACAATCATGTGTATATATATGCACATATATCTCGTCAAGAACAAGTCTTAATTTCCTAAAACGATTAAAAATTATAAGGATATTGAGAAGTATAGATCAATGATTCTAAAAAAAAAAAAAAAAGTGTCTAAAGATATTGAAAGATGATTAAATAAAGAGGGACAGAGTTTGTAATAAAAAGATAAATAATGATTTACAATTATGGTTTTATTTTTATTGGAAAGTAGGTTGATATGTGGCATAAAGCACCAAAAAAAAAAAAAAAAAGAGTGATAAAACAAATGACCATAGTATTTCTGTTTATGTATTTGATTAGAGAAAGCAAAGACCAGAATCCAGATTAAGTGAGAATGTAAAAAAATTAGTACATCATATTTTGCGGTCATTTTGGAGAGAACCTTTTGTAAGAAAAATGCAACATCTTTCATTACGGATTACAGATATAACTTTCATGAGACAAATTCGATACATATAATACATGGAACTGCAAGAAAATACACCAACGATTCAGTCACGATGAAATACCTAAATTACAACAAAGTTGCAATTTTTATTCTAGAACCTAGCAGCTAGCTTAGTTCAGATGATTTAAAATCTTCTGCGACTTTAGTCCACACATATATATACAAACACAATAGTACATATCACAACACATCACTATGAGACTATATATATATATATATATATATATATATATATTCATTTATTATGCGCATTAGAAGAAGTAGAACACATAAACATAATCAAAGATCATGATTACGATTACGATTGCCACCCCAGGGAAAGTCTCCTTTCACTTTTGCCACAAACTCAACCTTCTCATCTGCGAGTCCAAAAAGAGAAAATATAGAATTCACACCATCTATAGCCTATTGTTCCATTAAATTAATGGTTGAATAAAAGTCAATGATTAATTAGATAAATCAGGCTAATTTTATTTTTACTTACTAGCAGACAGAGGACGTAGAACATTTCTTGAAGCCATTGCCGTTGCTAAAAGAAGCATAACAACCAAGAGAACCTCCAAAACAGATGAGAATTTCTTAGTAGCCATTTCTGCTAATTATAGAGTATACACAAAACTATGTCTAATTAGTTGTATATATATATATATATATAGAGACTCTTTATAGTAATGGATTTCGTTTTTCATAGCTCATCTCAAACTTGTCTTCCATATGAAGAGTTTATCCTAAGAAGAGTACAGTCTACGAATATGATCATATTCTTCTTCCCTCTCTCCTTTCTTTAGTGGTGTCGTTTTGGTTACAACTTGCAATATTGTGTCGTTTTGCTTCGATATTCGATCTTTGACGCCATTTTTTTGTCTTGAAGAAGTCTTGCACAATTGTATGCTTATGATAATGTCAATGCACCTATAAGCGCTAGCTAGCATAGCATTTCCGTGGCCAACTTCAATCTTGTGCTATGTAAGTTTAAAAATGCCAGTTGCCAAATTTGACTTCGACCCTCCTAGGGACCGAATTTCGAACACACCTTAGTGTTAAGAAATTAGATATCCTGATTCTATATTACTGAAAGTAATAAAATCCTAGAAGAAAATAATCCAATAACATAGCTATAATAATCATATAACTTAGCGATGTAGGATAGTTCACAATCTAACAAGTCGATGGTAGTTAGAAGTCCATCTCTAATTTAAAGAACCTTTACCCCAAGAAACGACATGTCATTTTATCGAAGTTTCTGTCTGTGGGGTCAGACTTCGTCTCTCGTAACACCGTCACAAAGTCCTCGAGACTGCTTGTCGAACGAGAGATGAAAGTCGGATCCCGATCTATTTGATATATTCGAGTATTTGGGCTGGGCACAATGAACGATCTCAACTTGGCTGAAGGGCGAACGATGATCGTTTGCACTCAATTAGTGATATTGTCCTTTAGGTTCGTCCGTTCAAGCATGGACCGGGTCACTAGTACACAATGTGAATACCACGATGGTTTTTAACCGTCGTGGTATCATTTTTCACGACGGTTTTCACACCGTTGTGGAATTCAGGATCGTGGAATCTTTTCAGATTCCACGAAGGTTTTTTACCCGACGTGGAATAGGCAAAAAATAGGGTCTAAATGTGGACATTTAAGAACATACCACGACGGTTCTACGTAAAAAACCGTCGTGGTAGGGTCGGCCGAAAAAAAAAATTTTGCGAATTCATTTCATTTCCCATGGGTGGGTGGCAAATCCGGAAAATTTAACTCACAAAATCAACATTTTTTCTGAAAAATTCCCAAATACGTGCCTTACCCAATCAATTTTAAAGCAATCTAAATCACAACGACAATTAACAATCACCGAAAAGACGGATTTTGGACATTTTTTCTACGGAAAATTCCCAAATCAACAATCAACCAAATCAACATTTTGGAAGGAACATTGTGGATTTTTGACATTTGGACGAAAATTTCACAATCAACAAAATCAACATTTTAGACGGAAAATTCCCAAATTCGTGCCTTACCCAAGCAAGATACATTTCAACTTACCGGATTGTCGAGTGTGGGTACGGGCGGAGTGGTAGTGAATGTAAGAAGACAGAGGAATGGCGGCGAGAGGGAGAGGGAAAAAGGCTCGAAGTTAGAGAGAGAGGGAGGAATGGCAGCTAGAGAGAGAGGGAAAAAGGCTTGGAATTAGAGAAAGAGAGAGGAATGGTAGTGAGAATGTAGAGAGGGAGCGGGGAGAGATAAATGGAGGGGAGATATGGGCGGGCTTTGGGTTTGGAGTTAGAGTTTGTATTAGAGAGTGAAAAAGGCTCGAAATGTAATGGGGTGGGAAAGAGGGTATTTTTTTGGGTTTTTAATATACACTTCAAAAGGTTGAATAATTTCAAAAATTTTCAAAATTCCCGCCTTCATACATACCACGACGGTTTTTGGAAAAAAAAAAAAAAAAAAACCGTCGTGATAGGCTGAAAAATACAAAAAAAAAAAAAAAATTTTAACCTACCACGACAGTTTTTTCCAAAAACTGTCGTGGTAGGGTGAAAAATTCAAAAAAAAATTTGGAAAAATTCCCTCCTTCGTACCTACCACGACGGTTTTTTTAGAAACCGTCGTGGAAGTCCCGGCTTCCACGACGGTTTCCAGAAACCGTCGTGGAAGCCTCGGCTTCCATGATGGTTTTTAAAAACCGTGTTCCGCCTCGTGTTTTTGCCTAACTTTTCATGACCGTTTTTTAAAAACGGTCGTAAAAACTCCGTCGTGAAATCCACATTCTGTAATAGTGGGTGAATATTTGGCCCAACGAAGCATACTATGAACGATGCATAATTCTTGGTCTTCATAATTGACTGGTTCATCGTTCGTCGTTCATATTTAGCGAACACTACAAATAAAGATTAATCCCCATAACTGCTAAGCCCACGATCAATTGTGGCGTCATACCAGTCATCTCCATATCCGCTAAGCCCACGAACAATCGTGGCATCATGACCCCACTTTCTTACACGTGTTTCGAGTCATCCTTAGTGAGAAATCGCTCACGATTATCCGCAGGCTCAGACCCAGTACTTTTCCTCTATAAATAGAGGAAGACCCCCCCTCTTGAAGAGGGGACCTCTCTCTCTCTCATTTTTGCCTGCTGTTATACTGCCGGATTACACCCAGAAGTTGGAACATTTTGTATTCAAAAAATTCATATATAGTGGAAAAGTCATATACTCAGAGGACGTAGCATATTTCTGGTGAACCTTTTTAAATTTCGGTGTTGTTATTCTTATTTCTTTCATTTTCTGACTTATTTATTTTGTGATTATGATTACTTTATGATTTTCATATACGATGTCCAATGACCCCAATGATTGTTTGTTAATATCAACATTTACTAATCCCGGTTAAAATTTAACAGTAGATTCCCAGCATCTCCCGATAGTTATACTACTCTTGAACTCTGCTTTCTTTCGTAACCAGTAAACTACATGTCGATAATATGAAAATGTGTATGTCGTGTGTTCTTTAGAAAACTATTTATACTGTCGTTCATGTACGGCAATTGACGAACTAGTCTTTTGAAAAACATGCCATCATATTGGAAAAGCGAATATCCTGAACATGACGTGTCGTTTAATTAAGCAATCAATTTGCCAGCCTCTGATATACTTTTTTTTTTTTTCACAATTTGAGGGAAAAAAAAAATGTAACAAGTAATAAATATTTGGAAAATGGCATATACACTAAAGTTTTTTTTTAATTTAATTAATTGCTCGAAAATACATTGATTTAAAAACTTGTCTATGTTCCACGTCAAGATTACAGTACTAAGTTATTGACAGTTTTGAAAATACGCAGAAAAATAATATAAACAAAATAAGAAGTTATTTAAATGTCAAAAATAAGAAGTTATTAATTAAATGTTATTAAAAAGGAAAAAAAAGACGATTAACAAGCAAACATGAATAGGAATACGAGTACTGGTTGGATACATCATATATGCAATTCTCTTACAAGGGTATTAAATATTTTTTCGTATGTAAAAAATGTTAAAAGGTCACTTATTTTATCATTCTCTTCCTCACTTCTTACTTCTTTCATATGTTATCTCGCATTTTTTTGTGATTATAATATATAGATTTATCTTTTTATCTTATTTTATCATTCTCTTCCTCACTTCTTACTTCTTTCATATGTTATCTCACATTTTTTGTGATTATAATATATAGGTTTATGTTTTTTATCTTCGTCATTCTATTCTTTATAGTATAGAGAAAATCTTAGAGAGTTTTGTTTTCAGAATTTATAGCACGTGAGTCGTAAAGAGAGAGAGTGAGAGGGAGGAGGAGCGGGGGGCTGGGGCTAGAAGGCCAAAACAAGAAACATGAAGACAAATTATATAACTATATCTCTTTTTTAGAAACTATAAAGATATCTTTTAAATTTGAAAATTTTGTTTCAATTTCATCTCTAGCGTACTCTGTGGAGGAAGCAAAAAAAAAAAAAAAGATAAATACCCTTAGTTAAACCGAATTTATTCCCAAAAAAATATTTTTTCTTGAGGAAATTTTTCTATAAAAAAATTATCCAAACACTTATCTTACGTTTGGCTCACTAGTTGGAGATAAAATTTTTAAGTTGGAGTTGGTTGACTTTTCAAAAACTAGTTATAATTTTATTGACTTTCAGAAAAAGACAAAAATTAGGATGAAAAAATACAATTTAATTGGAGTTAAACTTGAATACCAAACAAAGCCTTAGAAGGCATAAAGTTCAAGATCTTTTACATTTTTTTCCCCTTAATTTTGCGTTTTGTTTTAGAGTTTTTTTTTTATATATTTTTCTTAAACTCTTTAAGGGTATTTTTATCATTTTGCTTCATTTTTTTTTTCATGGGATAAAATTGAAATATAATTTTAATTTTAAAGGATATTTTTGTAGTTTCTAAAAATGAAATGATTAAAAGAAGAAATAAGTCAAATAAAATGACTAATTAAATATTCAATTCTAAAAAATTCCTAAAAATAAAATAAAAGCATAAACAATTTGAATAGTGAAAGCAACGACCTAATTAAATGAGAATATAAAAACTTTAGTATCTTATTTTTTGCATGCATTTTCGATAATCTTTTGTAAGAAAAATTTTGTCATCTAAGGTCAACTGGTTTAGGGAGGGGAAGTTGGGAGGGGGCTTTGGATAGGAAATTGTAAGTTTGATCTCACTTATAATCGTTATTTCTCATTTAGAGGATGACACATGTTACAACATGTATTTTTCTTTTCATAAAATAATAACACTAATAATAATCTTTTGTAAGAATAACTCCAACATATTTTACAGATTACATATAGATTTTTCATGAGACAAAGTCCATAGTCAAGATATATATATATATATATATATATATATATAAAGTTAAAAACACTGCTACCATGATAATAGTACTGCAAGAAAATTACACCAAGATTCAGTTAAGATGAAATGCCTAAATTACATACACAAGCTGCAATTATTATTGTAGGACCTAGCAGCTGGCTTAGCTTTGACGACTTACATATTCTGCGACTAGCTAGTACACACAAACACACACACATATATATGTATATATTATATGCGCATGTCATATATAACATATGATCAAGGGTTATCATTATGATGGATACGATTGCCACCCCAGGGAAAATCCTCGTTCAGTTGACGTTTTGCCACTGACTCGGCCTTCTTATCTGCGAGTCCAGAGAGAAAATATAAAATTCACTAGTAAAGTCCATTTTCAAAAAAAAAATATATATATATATATATATATATATATACACGTGTTTAACAAATAAAGAAACTGATTAAGTAGATAATTAAGGAGGCTAATGTTTGTACTTACCAGCAAAGAGGGGACGTGGAACATTTCTCGAAGCCATTGCCGTGGCTTGTAAAAGCATAACAATCAAGAGAAGTACCTCCCAAACAAATGAGAATTTCTTAAAAGCCATTTCTGTTACTTTTCGGGTATATAAAAAACTATGTCTAATTAGTTGTAGTATATATAGACACTTTATAGAGGTATTCACTGATACCCTCTCAACTTGTTATCTTTTGGAAACTTGCCCCCCAAATTTTTAATTTTAGTAATTTATCCTCTGAACTTGCTAAATTATTATAATGTATCCTTTTTAGTTAATTTTATACTAAATAAATGATTTAAAATTTGAATACTTGCATTAGGATTTGTAATAGATTTGAAATTTTTTAGTTGTAAATGGATTTTTCCATTTTTCAGAACTAATTTAACAAAAAAACTAATTTAAGGTGGTACATTACAACAATTTAATAAACGCAGAAAACAAATTGTCAAAATTAGAAATTTGGGAGGTAACTTATCAAAAGATGACAAATTTAAGGGGCATCCATGTTAAATACCCCACTTTATAGATTAATGGGTTTCGTTTTCACAGCTCAAGTCAAACTTGTCTTCCATATGAAGAGTTTATCCTAAGAAGTGTACAGTCTACAAATATGATCATATTCATCCTCACCGTCTCCCCCTCCTTTCTTTAGTGAGGTCGCTTTAGTTACAACTGCCAATATCGTCGTTTTTGCTTGACCTTTGACCTTTGACCTTTGACCTTTGACCTTTGACTCCTTTCTTTTTATTTTTTATTTTTGTCTTGAAGAAGTCTTGCACAATTGTATGCTTATGATCATGTCAATGCACCTATAATCCTAGCACTGCATTTCCTATGCAAGTCAAAAATGCCAGTTGCCAAATTTGACTTAGACCCTTCTTGTGGCCCGAATTTCAGGCACGCCTTAATGTTACGAATTAGATATTTGATTCTATATATATTACAAAAAGAAATAAAGTCACGGAAATCAAAACACTCTGACATTTATAGTGATTTACCTTTACATGAGAGTTATGTTTATCTTTAACCATTGTAGTTCACTAAGAGAAAAATCCATGTGCTAACTCTTGTAAAGGTATTAATTGTGCTTCATAGCTTAAATAATATTAAGAAAATACTAAACAGGTCAGTAATACAAATTGCAAAGCTAAACAAGTAATTAATTACTAAATATTTACGCTTAGTTACAAATCTCATAAATCACGTTTTTGACTTGTTGTACATTCTTATCAACCTTATATTATCCAATATGTACTATATAGCTCTCAATTCCATGCATTGTAACGTTTTCCGAAAGTTTCTATTACACTTTTTTTTTAATTTTTCTTTTAGTTGTTTCTTTAGACAAGTTGTAGTACTCCTAGAATTGACCGTTCAAAATTTAGCGTTGACAATATGAGTTGCCAACTTTCCAGTGCATTTTACGCCCACCCAACTAGGAAGTAGAGGCAACCATAAAAAAGACAAGAAAAATCTCACTATAGCCCACCAAAAATTTGATGAGACCAATTAATGATTTTCTCTTTCGGAAATTTCAAACCAATGAACTCGAACACCAAAACAGGAACTTATCTTTTAGGATTCATGAGACTGGTGGGGTCGAAGCTATCCTCTTGAGCACCATTAATCTCGATTTTGTTATGGATTAACATGATCATTTTTTGCTCAGATTTATTATATTGTAAATTTATTCCACATCGTTAAGTTACTGATCGTTTGTGATGTAGAACTCAAGCCCATTTTACAGGATTCATCAATAGTTGGTGTAGGTATTTCAAATGTGCAACGATCTTCAGTACTAGCTTGAATATTAATTGCACCGTGTGGCAAAAAAAAAATTACATTTTGCCTTCGGAATTTTTTGAAGATCTGCTCATACGCTATCAACAGAAGGCCTAAGATATGGAACTGAACTATAGTAAAGATCAAGGAGAAAAAAAAAATCACCAAACCAAAACCAGAAAAAGATATACACGCTTCCTTTTATTAATATGAAATGCCTAAATTGCATACCCAAGTTGCGGTTTTAAGATAGCTATGTTCAGATGATTTAAAAGATTCTGCGACTATATAGTTCACATATATATTTGTTATGCGCATTAGAAGAAGTAGAACATATAAACCTAATCAAGGATCATGAATACGATTGCCACCCCAGGGAAAGTCTTCTCTCAGTTGGCGTTTTGCCACAGACTCAACATTCTTATCTGCAAGTCCAAAAGAGAAAATATAGAATTCACACTATATATAGCCTCTTGTTCCATTAAAATGGTTGACCAAAAGTCAACAATTAATTAGATAAATCAGGCTAATATTTTTAATCAGGCTAATAAATCAGGCTAATTAATTAGATAAATCAGGCTAATATTAAATGTGGAACATTTCTTGAAGCCATTGCCGTGGCTAGCAATGGCTAGTACAAGCATAACAAGCAAGACAACCTCCCAAACAAATGAGAATTTCTTATAAGCCATTTCTGCTAATTATATCCACAAAACTATGTCTAATTCGTTGTAGTATATGTATAGACACTTTGTAGGATAACGGATTTCGTTTTCGCAGCTCAACTAAAACTTGTCAGCTTCCACATGAAGAGTTTATCCTAAGTAGAGTACAGTATATGAATATGTGTCTAAACACCGGATTATCACTCTGAATCATTTTATTCACTGGGCGGTTAAGCCATCGAGTCTTCTAGGGTTGATCTCTCTCTCTCCTTTCTTTAGTGGTGTCATTTTAGTTGCAACTTGCTACATTGTCATTTCGCTTTGACTTTTGATGCCTTATTTTTTTTTTTTTTTTTTCCTTTCTTGAAGATCGTCTTGCACAATTGTATCCTTATGATCAAGTCAATGCACCTAGAAGCGCTAGCATTGCATTTCCGTTTCCAGCTTCAATATCTTGTGCCATGTAAGTTAAAAATTCCAGTTGCCAAATTTGACTTAGACCCTATAGGGACCGAATTTCAAACACACCTTAGTTGTAGACAAATTACAAAGCTAAAAAAATAATTAATAAATATTTAACACTTAAATAGAAATCCCAAAAATCACGTTTTTGACTTAATGTTACTTTCCTGATCAACCATCCGCTCTACGAATTATATAGCTAAATCCCATATATTGATAACGTTTTGCTTAAGTTTCTAATACTTTATTATTTTTTTTCTCTCTTTTATTTGTTTCTTTAGACAAGTTGTAGTACTCCTAGAGTTGACCGTTTGAAATTTAGCGTTGACAATATGAGTTGCCAATTTGCCAGCGCATTTCACGCCCACTCTACTAGGAAGTAGAGGCAACCATCAAAAAGACAAGAAAAATCACTATGTTCAAGTTCACTATAGCCAACCAAAAATTTGAGACCAATTATTGATTTTTCTTTTTTGAAATTCCAAACCAATGAACTTGTACACCAAATCAGGAACTTATCTACTAGGATTCATGTGACTGGTGGGGTCGAAGCTAACCTCTTTCAGCACCATATTAATCTCGTTTCTCATGGATTTACATGGTTCTTTTTTTTTTCCTGGATTTGTTAGATTGTGAATTTGTCCTATATAACTAAGTTAATAGACTGTTTGTGGTGTAGAACTCAAGTCTATTTTATAAGACTCATAAATAACAATTCAACCAACGAGGAAGTCTGGCCTTTCTCGTCGGTTTAAAACCAACGAGAAAAGTAGGGACCTTTCTCGTCCCTGGCTTCCTCATCGGTTGAGCAACCGATGAGGAATGGTTTTCTCGTCTGCCTGGAAGCGACGAGAAAGCCACCTTTTTTTTGTCGTGAATGTACAATGATTTTTCAGTATGAGCTTGAATATTAATCGGACCATGTGACAGAAAAATTACATTTTGCATTTGGGTTTTTTGAAGATCTGCTCATACGTTATTTAAAAAAAAATACAAAAACCAAAACCAGAAAAAGATACACACGCTTCCTTTTATTAATTTGAAATGGCTAAATTACGTACACAAGTTTGATTTTAGAACATAGCAGCTAGCTTATTTCAGATGATTTAAAACATTTTGCGACTATAGGACGCATACATACATATATATATACATACAAAACATATATAGTTGTTATTGTGTATTGGAAGAAGTAGAACACATAAACATAATCAACGATCACGAATACGATTGCCACCCCAGGGAAAGTCTTCTTTCAGTTGACGTTTTGCCACAGACTCGGCCTTCTTATCTGCAAGTCCAAAAGAGAAAATATAGAATTCACACCATATATAGACTCTTGTTCCATTAAAATGGTTGGCCAAAAGTCAACAATTAATTAGATAAATCAGGCTAATATTTTTGCTTACTAGCAAACAGAGGACGTGGAACATTTCAAGCCATTGCCGTGCCTAGTAGAAGCATAACAACCAAGAGAACCTCCCAAACAAATGACAATTTCTTAGAAGCCATTTCTGTTACTTTTCGATTTTACACAAAACTATGTCTAATTAGTTGTAGTATATGTACAGACGCTGCATAGAACAATGGATTTTGTTTTCACAGCTCAACTCAAACTTGTCTTCCATATGAAGAGTTTATCCTAAGACCATTTCCAATGCATTGAGTCATGCCAATGCTATATTTGTTATTAAGAAGTGTGAAAAATAGCATTATTTTACTTTATACTCTAATGTATAATAATGTTATTTCTAATGCTATTTCTACTTTTTGTTATTATTATTATTATGCTTTGAAACTTGTAAAATAAGCATCTAGTATTTAAATAATTTAAAAATGAAACTAATATAATAATTACGTGACAAAAGTAAAGCCAACAACCTATAGGAATCATTTGCTAAATTTGGCATTAACTATACCTTGTGGTAAATTTATCACAAAATTTAACATTTGGTAAATTTGGCATCAAATATAGCACTACATTGAAGAGCACTTTTGTTATCCAAATGCCAAAATTTACCACTGATATAGCACTACATTGGAGAGTACTTTTGTCATCCAAATGCCAAAATTTACCATTGGCACAACCTTTTAGCATTGCATTGGAAATGTTCTAAGGAGAGTGTAGTCTACGAATATGATCATATTCTTCTTCTCTCTCTCCTTTCAATATTAGTGGCATCGTTTTAGTTACAACTTGCAATGTTGTCGTTTCGCTTTGACCTTTAACGCCATTTTTTTTTTTTTCGGGTCTTGAAGATCGTCTTGCGCAATTGTATGCTTATGATCATGTCAATGCTCCTAGAAGCGCTAGAATAGCATTTCCGTTGCCAGATTCAATATCTCGTGCTATGTAAGTTAAAAATGCCAGTTGCCAAATTTGACTTAGACCCTTCTAGGGACCGAATTTCAAACACACCTTAGTGTTGAGAAATTGGATGTCCTGATTGCTGAAAGTAATCAAATTGCATAAGAAAGTAAACAAATAAAAATACGCAAGATTTATGTTCATTGAGTGAAAGCTACATTCATCTTCAGCTGTTGACACTGATTACTATAATGAAGAAGTTGACAAGAGAAAATCACAGACCACGATTAATACGTGCTAACTCTGCATAAGAGTACTAATTAAGTTGTGAAACTTAATAATTAAGACAATACCAAACAAGTTAGTAGTAGACAAAATTACAAAGCTAAACAAATAATTACTAAATATTTGACACTTAATTACAAATCCATAAATCCCGTTTTTGACTTATGGTTACTTTCCTGATCAACCATCGGCTCTATGAATTACATAGCTAAATCCCATGTTTTGATAACGTTTTGCTAAACTATTGTTTCTTTAGACAAGTTGTAGTACTCCTTAGAGTTGACCGTTTGAAATTTAGCGTTGAGATTATGAGTTGCCAACTTGCCAGTGCATTTCACGCCCACTCTACTAGAAATTAGTAGAGGCAACCATCAAAGAGACAAGAAAAATCACTATGTTCAAGTTCACTACAGCCAACAAAAAATTTGAGACCAATTAATGATTTTTCTTTTTTGAAATTCCAAACCAATGAACTTGGACACCAAATCAGGAACTTACCTACTAGGATTCATGTGACTGGTGGGGTCGAAGCTATCCTATTTGAGCACCATTAATCTCGTTTTTCATGTATTTACATGGTCATTTTTTGCTCGGTTTGTTAGATTGTAGATTTGTCCCATATCGTTAAAGTTGTTGTAGGTTTATTTCATATCTGCAGTGATTTTTCAGTACTAGCTTGAATACGAATGACACCATATGGCAAAAAATACAGTACTGAACTATATTGAAGAACAAGGAAAAAAAAATACAAAAATGAAAACCGGACAAAGATACACGTGCTTCCTTTTATTTATATAAAATTGCCTTCAGTACATAATACATAATTAACATTCATACATTGTTTTTAAGCTTTCAATTCCTCACCATGAGCCTGTATTTCTAGCAGTTTAGCCGCTTTCCGCATGGTAGGACGGGATTCTGGATTTGACGCCACACATAAGATAGCTAAGTTCACAGCCAATGCTAATTTATCAGCAATTTCTTGACTTGTAGGGATGGATAGCCGAGGATCCAACACATCCTCGTACTGGATACTTTGAATTGAACCCGAATTCAAAGCCGAAATGAGTTCCCCGGGATGCTTCCCCATCACAATTTCAAGCGTCAAAACCCCAAAGCTATACACATCACATTTCTCGGTCACTGCCATATTATAAGCCAGCTCTGCAATATAGAAAAGATGTTTTCTTTAATTGACAAAAATAATATACTGTAACAAAAGTACGAAATTTACAAACATATGTAAGTTGAAATTTACCTGGAGCAAGGTATCCAAAAGTTCCTGCAACTGCAGTCCAATTAGAGGACTCGGGATTCAAGAACTTTGCGGTGCCGAAATCAGAGACGTGAGCCTCAAGTTCAGTGTCCAGCAAAACATTTTTGCTCGATATGTCGCGGTGGATTATCGGTGGAACACAATCGTGATGCATGTAACTCAAAGCGTGGGCGACGCCTTTTACCACTCGGATCCTCTTCTCCCAATCCAGCTTTTCAGCTTCCTCATCACTTCTCAGGATATCTGCTAGACTTCCTCTTTCCATGAACTCATAAACCAAAAATGTATGTATTCCCCGAGAACAGAATCCAAAGAGCTTCACAATGTTTCTGTGCTTGATTTCCGTTAAGGCTGCAACCTCATTCCCAAAGCTTTTGATGCTCTCTAGTTGCGAATCATCCGTGGCCTGAAAATTTAGCTTTTTTACTGCAAACACTTGGTCGGAATCCGGCATTTTTGCTTTGTAAACCTTTCCAAATCCTCCCACTCCAATGCAGTACTTGTCATCAAAGTTGTTTGTAGCTTCGAGGATGTCCTTGTACAAAATTTTCCCTTGAAAATAGCATGCCGAGAATCGATTCTCTTCGTTTTGTGCACCGTCTTCTTTCACCTCCTTTTTGGATCTCTTTTTCCGACAAAACACCAAAATCCAAACAAACATCAACAGAAGTAACAACCCACTTATTAAAAGAGTAAGAAGGACAATTTCAAGTTTTCCTTTCTTGCTTTTGCCACCACTTTCTGTTTTTATTACATTGCAAGGGGGCAGACCTTTTATTGTTCCACACAGACGCTTGTTGTTGCTGAGAGCCTCCGGTTTCGCTGAACGAAAGATATTGATATCGGGAACTGGACCCTCCAAATTGTTGTACGAAAGGTCGATATCCGTTAAGCTGATCATGCTGCTGAGGGAAGAAGGGATTGAACCAGAGAGATTATTGTGAGAATGTTCAAGCTCTCTAAGCTTCTAAGCTTCCCAAAATCAGGTGGCATGTTTCCGCCGAGTGAATTGTAACTCAAATCTAAAACTTGTAAATTCACCAGATTACTGATTTGGTACGGGATTGTACCATTCAAGTGATTCCAGCTCAGGTATAAATCTTGCAACTTGGTGAAGTCCCCTATTTTCTCCGGGATTGGCCCGCTTATCATGTTCATCGAAAGGTCCAAGAACTCCAAGTCGGATAATTCACCAATGCTGGTAGGTACACCGCCTGAGAGCTTATTATCTTTCAAGCTTAAGAAGGACAATTTGGACAAGTTTCCGATAGTTGTCGGTATCTCACCAGACAACTGATTGGAAGAAAGATCAAACCCCACTAGTTGGTTCAATCCCATAATCTCGTCGGGAATTTTTCCGTGTACCATATTCCCCGTTATTTTCAACAATGTTAAGCGCCGGCATTCTCCCCAGTTCGGCGAGAGCTGGCCACCTAATCGGTTGAAGCTTAAGTTGATAAAGTAAGGTTTGGATACACACCAAAATCTTGGTCTAGATATCCTGTGAGTTGGTTGTATTCAAGTCTGACCCTGTACAAGGACTTGCAATTTTTCAGACTTGTCGGGATTGGACCTGTGAAATTGTTGGAGTCTGCGGTGAAATTGACAAGGCTTTTGCCTCCGCACACTTGTGGCGGTAAATGGCCAGTGAAGTTGTTCTCTGCCAAATGCAGGACAACCAACGACGAATAATTTCCTAATCCCACAGGGACAACACCGGATAACTGATTAGTGAACACGCGCAAGTCGGACAACTTGCTCAAGGTAGCTATCTTTTCCGGGAATGGACCGGACAACTGATTATTGGAAAGACGAAGAACGGCCAATTCGCTCAAATTACCGAAAGATGGAGGAATAGGACCATGGAAAAAATTGTCGTCGAGAGCTAAGAGAACCAGGAATTGCAAGTTCCCTATCTCTTGAGGAATTTTTCCACCAAGCAAAGTGTCTTGAAACAACAAATATTTGAGATTTTTTAGGCCAGTTTTGGAAGAACTCGTTCCATCAGGGAAAAAGCTGCGGTCCAATACACCAGTTATATTGTTTCGGGAGATGTCAAGCTCATATACGTTGGTGAGATTGGCAAGAGAAAAAGGAAGCGAACCGTTGAGAGAATTTGTGGAAAGATCAAGCGACACGAGATTTGAAACCACGCCAATGTTGGATGGTATGGTGCCGGTGAGTCGATTCACTTTGAGATCGAGACGAACAAGGCTTGGAAAGGAAGAGAAGTCTAAGTTTTGGAGAGTACCTCTCAAACCTGTGTATGCCAGGTTTATTATAGACACACTTCCTGCTTCATTGCAGGTAATTCCAAACCATTTGCATGGACTTGGAGGGGCAGAACTGGCATTATTCGCTTCCGGAACGACCCACGACTCCAGAAGTGATTGCTTCGGAAGACTGGCCTTCCATTTGAGCAGAGCCTCAGCTTCTCTGTTTGATGTTGGACTTGAACTAGCCTCGGCGAAAAATGCCAGAACTAAAACAAGATTAACGAGGATTGCTAAGAAGAAACTTTCTATATTTGCCATACTTTTGAACTCTAAAGAAGTTTTCAGTATTGGTTACTAAAATGATTACTTCATATGCGTTATTATATAGATCTTCAAGTTGTGTCTTACTTTAAAGTTTATGTTAAGAAATAAACTTGCATGATTTGTTTATGTCTAGATATTAATTCTATATAAACTCTCTCCTACGTTAATTACATTAAAATTAAAAGTAATTAGCTAAACAGGAACATGGATCAAGTTGCATAAATTATAGGAATTACATATAGGAATTTTCTACTCTTTTTCCCAAGAATACTAATTTTGGTTCTATGTCTATTCCCCTTCTAGAAGGGCAATCTGGCAAAAGTCAACTCTGCCCTGTTGTCTTTTGTTGTTGGAAGTCAACTTTTCCATTTGCAAGTACTCTGTCCACAAGAGTAGAGAACCAAACATAGCTTTCAACCCTTTGGTTCAAAGTACCAAAACTTGCGGGGATTATGTAGAGTACGAAACCATACAAAGATACGAAGCGGATTTTAGGGAAAGATTTTGCGGCTCATTTACTCTATTATTTTCTTTTTTTTATTGAACTTCTTTAACAAAAAGACAATTTTTTTTCCTCTTAATTATGGTATTTCCGATCTTGTTTTGAAAAATCATCAATTTATGTAAATATTTTTAGTACTTAGAATTTTTTCATGTGATCAAATTCTTAAAATTAAATGATATAATAAAACATTATCGAGGAACAATTACATGAAACAGGAAATTCGAGATTACATATCTCGATTTTTTTTTTTTTTTTTTTTTTTTTTTTTTTTTTTGGGTTGAAGTCAAGCTTTGAGGCTATATGTTGGTTTTTGGTGGAGCCAATCCTCAAGAACCCAGATTCCACGATATTAACCAGTTGCTGCCAGGTCCACATGAAATTGTAACCATTCCAATTACATTTCATCATATCTTGCTTGTGAACCACTTTTTTCTGTTCGTTTCAACTAAAAGTGTGTTTACAGATGAAAAAGTTATGCCATCTCCAATACAAATGGAGGGCTTGGATATGGACCATATGATTGAACAATTAATGCATAAAAAATGAAAATGGAAAATTATTTTTAATATTTATTCTAGTATTCCAATAAATAATATTATTTTACATTCTGTATCTATATTTTGTCTTACATTTAAAACTTGGAACTAGTAAAAATTAATTTTGAAAGTAATTTAAAAATGAGAATTAATGTTGTAATTGTTAAATAGAAAGGTTAACACATCAAAAGCAATTAAAGGTTAAAATTTTGGTATATAATAGATTTGATGCTAAATTTAGCATCAAGTATGATGTATACTAATTTAGCATAAAAAATAATACTGCCCTAAGAGTTTTTTTCCTACTCAAACACTAATTGGATATATATTGGTTTGACATTGGCGCTCAATAGGAACGCTCAAGCAACTTTAACAGTAATTGGATGTACATGGGCCTGTATTGGGCCTGTGTTGGGCCTGCATTGAACTCTTGCTGAAGATTGAGTTACTGGAAGTCTGGAACCACGGGAACCAAACAACCCCTAAGAACTAGCTTTCTGAGGGGGGAAAAAAAGTAAATAGCATTTGACGTTTTTAAATATAATTAAAGTAAAAAATATAGTAAAAAAGTACCTCAAAATGCACAAGGGATTTATTTGTTTATGTGTCGTTTCATTCAATCTTTTATGATAAATTTATTAGGTAAATGATCTATTTAGTAAAAGTAAATTTCTTATTTCCTTAATACATTTGTAATTTACTGTTATTTATCTTAAATATTTTTAAAATTTTGTTGTTTGCTTTATTTGGTTTCAAAAAAAATTTTATTTACTAGAATTTTAAAAATTTTAATTTCGACCGTCAGGGAAAAGACGACGGTCTAATACGCCCGATATCTGATTTCGGGAAACATCAAGCTCGTAAACCTGAGTGAGATTAGCAAGAGAAAGAGGCAACGGGCCATTGAGGGAATTCGCCGAAAGGCAAGGAACTGAAGCTTGGAAACCAAACCGATGTTGGTCGGTATGGTGCCAGTGAGATTGTTAAACTTAAGATCAAGGCGAAGAAGGTCAGGAAAGGAAGAGAAATCCAAATTCTCAAGGGTACCATTTAGGTCTTTGAATGAGAGGTTTATTTCAGTTATACTTGCTGCATTGTAATTGCTTGAAATTCTTTCCCTTCAACTAGTGCCCTATTTCCGGGTAATTGGTTTTTTTTTTTTTTTTTTTCATACAAACAAGTGATGCACACAATCCCACTAGGTCGTAGTCATGATAGTTGGTACAAGCTAACAAATATGGACCCGGGAGGAGTAGAAAGTTGATTCAACAACGTAATGGAAACTCCAATATGTTTATTACAAATAACATATTATATACGTATTTTTGAAGTTTATAACATGATTTTTAAAAAATGATAAGTTATAGCATATATTTTTGGTAAACTCTTAGATTTTTTGGATTTTCTAAAAATTTTGAGTTTAAGGTTAATTTATAATAATAAATTTATGTGTATAGTTTCATATTAAAGAGAAATGAGAAGGGGTTTTTTTAAGTATTATGTGATTATAAATTTGATTATATTATTTATTATTATGTTTTAAAATTTGGCTCACTGAGTTTGAAAGGTCTTCAAATCCGTTGAATTAAAGTTTTCCACAATTTAATTTCGTCTTTGAATATGGAACAACAGCTATAACAACTAGAATAAGAATATCTAGGTCACGCAACTTAGAAAATACTGCTAATTAATTAGCCAGAGAGACTTCTATGGTGAAGGTCTTTTCAAACTTTTTGATGTCCTTGTTGTCCGTGAGATATACGTCCCTCGTGGTTTGATGGTCTTGAAAGCCCAAATTAAACGAAACCAAATTGAAAAACCAAATTTATTTATTTGACATTTTTGTTGAATTAATTAGTTTGCAAAAATTACAAAGCATACCTTTGGGTTTGGTTTTACCCTTTGAACCGTCAAAACGAATCATCGAATGTCCCTTATATAATTTTTTAAAAAATAAATAAATAATCCCACTACAATTTTTACTTTCTAATTTAGTTTCTCAATTCAAATTAGAAAAAGGATATTCCCATTTCCAAAAATAAAAGAGCGCAAAGAATAATATATATATATATATATATATATATATATACATGTGTGTGTGTGTGCGTGTTTGTGTGTGTGTGTGTCCATATATGCTTGCTATATCACTGGCCTACAGTGTTCCTTGTCGTTTCATGAGGCTGTTCTTATAGTTCTTCTTTAGATCAATGTCGTTTTTGATTTAATGTCGTTACCGGTCATGACGTTATGAGTCATTTTTGCTTAACGACATGGTTTGTTGTTCTTTCTTCGCTTGATGCGATTGTCAATTTTACTGTCGTTTAACAGCGTAATGTTTTTCTTTTTCAGTTATTGTCGTTTTCAATTTTTATGTTGGTGTCTTTCTAAAAAGTTTTGCCAAATAGGCTAATAGTTGTGGCCCCCGGGATCCGTTGTTTTGATGAACATATCACACACACAACTTGATGGATTTTTTTAAGGTCATTTTGTTTTTATGCTTCAAATTCTTGAAAAAAGCGTACGCGGATTTCAGACCGTTGTCGTTTCCTAGTTTATGTTGTTTTGTTAACTTTTTTTTTTTTTTTTTTTTTGAACTTGGAGTGGGAAGATTCGAACTCTGCACTTTTATAAGCGGAGTCATGAGTGGTATTACCGTTAAATTATACATGCAACCACATTGTTTTATAACATTAATTGTCATTGTTCAAGGTTTTTTTTTTTCTTTTCTTTTCTTTTCTTTTCTTTTTCCCCAAGTGATTTGAGGTTTTTGATGTTTCACGATGCCCTTTACTTCTTGGCATTTTTCTGTTGTTACAGGCTATTGCCCTGTTCCCTTTACAGCACTATCATTTTAATCTTGTCAATCTTGTTATTAGCTACTCTTTTTTTTCTTTTTTTTTTTTTGGCTTATCAAAATATGTCATTTAGATTTATTTGTAAAACAAAAAAATTAGTACATACACCCGTATGATAAGAATGAAATAGATATTGATAACTGAGCTCTTAATTCAAAATAAAATAATGAAACCTCTCATAATTATCCAAGGGAAAAAAAACACCGAAATCCCACAATAGGTATTAAATAACTTCACTTAACATATTAGATCATTTAAAATGGAAATACAATCCTTTAGATAGTATTATTGAACTTATAATATAACCATTGCTAATTTGTTACAACCATATGACTAAGAATCGGCTGGATAAATTAAATATAAATAGTACAATTTAAAGTTAAATATTATAACTATATAAAGATCATCCTCTATAATTAATCCGGCCATGCAAATCTAAATCTTAATTAATTTTGAATTAAGAGGGAGCTGTCAATATCCTATAATTTTGCCAGATTTAATTTTTTTAAAGTAATATTGAGATTTAATTTTGCATATATATTATATTTTTAAAGATGTTGTAGTAATCTTATTATTTAGATAAAATCATTTTTTATTATGATGTTTTTAATTTAATTTTTCTATAATAGTTTATCTTTATAAAATTTGATAGTTTATTTCATTTTAAAATTTATTCTCAAATTTAGAAGTTAACCCAAACCAATCTTGTTCAACTTCTGCAACAGTCTGATATTTGAATTTAATTTATCACAAAGTATAAATAAAATTGGGTTCGGTTTTTAATTATGTCCAGGTAGGCTTTGGCTTCCCCCCCCCCCCCCCCCCCCCCCCCCCCCCCCGTCTACGACATTATTCGTAGTTATTTCTTCGCTTCATTCACCCAAAAAAGAAAAAAGAAAAAAGAAAAAATCCGAGCTAATAGAAAAGGAAAAAATATATATCTTTCTTCACTTGATGTCGTTTATGGTACTATCGTCGTTTACAAACTCAAGTGTTTTTTTTTTTTTTTTTTTTGTGGTCGTTTTTATGTTGATGTAATTGTTAGATGTCGTTTTACAGTCGATGTTGTTTTTAACGTTTCTTGACGTTCTCAGTTCGTCTTCGTTTTATGTTGTTAGTAGTGATTGTTCTTAGGGGTGGCAATACAGGTCGCGACACGACAATACGACTTGAAAATGACACGAATTTCGCGGGTTAGGATTGGGAAAAATAGGGGGCGGTCGTGTTCGGGTTGGGAAAAATTGACACGAAAAAAAAAAAAAAAAAACGGGTCGTGTTTGGGTGGACCCGTTTTTTTCGTGTCAATTTCGTGTCAATTTCGGGTCAAGTTCGGGTTAATTTCGTGTCAATTTCAGGTCAAATTTCGTGTCAATTTCGTGTTAATTTCGTGTCAATTTCGTGTCGCGAGTCAATTTCGTGTCGCGGGTCAATTTCGTGTCACGGGTCAATTTCGGTTCGTGTCGTGTCCACCCGTGACGGGTTCGTGTCGCGGTTTTGTGTCGTGTTCGTGTCGCGGGTCGTGTTCGGGTCGGGGAAGAAAAAAATCGACACGGCTCTAACACGACACGAACCCGACACGTGACACGAATTGTCACCCCTAGTTGTTCTAGACTTAAGGTTGGTGTTGTTCATGAGGTTCATGTCGCTTTTTTTCCCTTTTTTTTTTTTTTCAAAGGAAAATAGTCCCGTTTTTTTAAAAGGAAAATAGTCCGTACTTAGGTTTTGAGGAGATTGTACTTTTTTTAATTATTCTTTTGGGTTGTTAGATTTTTTTTTTTTTTTTTTAATTTTTGTATCGTTGTTATTGTTTCTTGTTGCTACTGTCAATTTTGATTTTAGTTCTAAATTCCTTTTAAAGTTTAACTTTATATTTGAGTTATAATTAAATAAACTTACATTGAAATTAAATAAAATGTACGGCAATGCTTTTTGTGGAAAATCACATACAAGTCAGGAATAAAAAAACCATCTAAATTTTAACGGACATAAGCAAAAAAGAACTTACAGTCAAATGGTTGGTAACATTAAATTGTCAAATTCAAAAAGTACATGCAGCTTTAAGGAAACATTATGCATACATCTATTCCTATAATCAAAACTCATTAAAGTTATACATGTAACTTTTCTATGTCACTTCCTAATTAGCAACTCAACCTTCCAAAATTCTCTCGCATCGCTGTGGACTATCTGAAAAGGAAATCCCACTAAACATGCAATAAACATGGTTTATCTCGAGATTCCATCTACAAGTTTGACATCTCATGCTATCTTCTTGTCTATCAAATAGCGGCCACGCCGGAGTTCTCTTCTTCGGGTCTACCAACGGACAAGAAAGAAACTCCAGTTCTACAGACCATTTAGCAGTTCTACTGCTGACCATGATACATGAACAACAGCGCAATGTGCCTTTCAATTTGTTGCGACACTCCCTCATTGCACCGCTCGTCTTGATTTTCTCAAGCAGTTTTAGGCCGCGTTGCTTGTCGCTTTCGCTTCCACAACCGACGAGTTTGATTCCCAATATGTATGTTGCCGTAGCATGGCCTGCGTTTGCAGCTCTCTCCAAACAATGGAATCCGTATTCTTTGGTCGGGTCTTGCACAAAACAACCCTAAATAAAAAAGATAGGAAGTGGCTATTGAGAAAACGATGATAAAAATTATAACTGCGTGTTAGATTATATAGTTTTATAATTATTTTATTGTTTGTTTCCTATTATTATTAGGTTTTCTTCTTTTCAACAGTTAAGGGTAGATTAGTCTTCTTATATTTTCTAGGCAACTATCTTATTTCTTGGAAGAGTAAAAAGCAAGACGTTGTTTCTCGATCCTCCATCGAAGCAAAATATCGTGACATGGCTTCTACTACTTCTGAGATAGTTTGGTTACGTCAGTTGCTTACAGATATGGGTGTTTTTCTTCATCAACCTACTCTCTTATATTGTGATAGTCAGAATGCTATTCAGATTGCCTGCAATTCAGTATTTCATAAGCGGAACAAACCTATTGAGTTTGATTGTCATGTCACTCGATATCACTATCAACTTGGCACCATCGCATGACATGTTTACCAAGGTGCTTTCTACTTCGCGTTTTCATTTCTTATTTGGCAAACTCTCAATGCTACTTGCAACAACATCATGAGTTTGAGGGGGATGTTAGATTATATAATTTTATAATTATTTTATTGCTTGTTTCTTATTATTATTAGGTTTTCTTCTTTTCAACAGTTAAAGGTAGATGAGTCTTGTTATATTTTCTAGTTAGCCTATGTAAACCTTTTTTGATGTATTATTTTAATTCATTGATTGAAATAAAAAATCCTAGCTTTCTCTTTGTTCCCAAATTGATTCTTGGTTTTCTATACTGTGAATGCACTCAATAATTAAAATATGCCATGTTCGTATTTTATAAGAAACATTATAACTACGTCGTTAAACACAAGTGTTGTAGAAAAAATTAACAATGTATACACAAATTTGTTTCTAATACCAATTTAAGATATACATGTGAAAAGAGGGTGAATTAATAGGATGACTTATCTACTGTTAAACAAATTTATTGATTTCATATGCTATTTATGGACAGAATTAGCAAGGAATTAAAGTTAAAAAAATAAATTAAATAAAACCGTATTGTTTCAAACATACCATTCCTTCCCTAAAAAGGGCTTCCGGGTTCTCACACTCCAAGCACTTCTGATAGAATGAATACACTTCTGGCTTCATGGCATGGGGAAAAGGAAGTCCATCGAGCGACACGTGTCGGTAAATACAGTTACTATTGGCAATTCCATTGAAAAGGGTACAACTGCAAAATTCGTATGAATTAGCAAATTTAGAATTTCATTAATGATTCATTAGCGTTAGACAAAGTTGAATGTATATGTATATGTATTTATGCTACTTACCTTCTCTTGGCATTGAATAAAGCAATTCTAGAGGAGGAAGCAACACAAGCCAGGATTTTCTCCACCATGTCTAGTGGTAGGAGGTTTATGAAGGAATCCATATTGTCGTATTTTAAGAAATCTGCCGCTGAGGAAAGCCAAAATTTGTGGAAGAAAGCTTGGGTTGAGATTAATGTTCTATATATAGGGTAGCTCCATTTTTTTTTTTTTTTTTTTTTTTTTTTTAGCATTCTCTCTTAACAATATAACCATAAATAGTATAAGCGTGTACCAAAAAAAAAAAAAAACTTGGTCCCCAAGTAGTTGCTGCGAAACGAACAAAAGGGGCTAATTTGGTGCAAAACTTGGTCAAAAAGTTGCACGTTAGTCAATAAATTACTTTGTGAACGGAATGTGCACTATTTCAAGAGAAAACGTTTCTTTGGTTTTCTATAATATTGTCATGCTGCAGCTCATGCGAAGATAAAAATATATGTTTCCAAAATCGAAAAATTTATTGAAACAACAGAAATTTACTTGATTATATATTTTGTTTTAGAATAAGATGAACATTGGAGAAAAAAAAAACCCACAAAAAAAAAAGTCTTATTAAAATATTATAATGGACACATTTATTTCGGTTGAAAGAGGCAGGCAAAATTAACAATTATTTAACTTTCTGATTTAATCATGTGTTTATTTACAAAAAATAAATAAATGAGTACCTCCCACATGACATAGGGAATAAGAAAGTGAATGTCCATCCCTATCTTATATTAATTCGGTGTCAAAGAGAGCAAATACTAATTTACTTATATTTCTTATTAGATTCTAATGTGCCAATGATTGTTCATTGTATAAAGGGACATTTTAATAAATCCATTAATAAAATTAACATTATTAAATTTAATAAATACTAAAAAAATCAATTGGATTGTTTCCTATTACATCTGTTAAGTGTAACAATTACTTACTTTTCTTTTTAATTTTATTAACTTTCTCATTACATTCTTTACATTTTGGTAAACATCCCAAAATTCAAGAGAAGATTCCTTCTGAAAAGTGACTAGAAGATAAATCACTGACTCATCTTATAAAATATTGATAAAACAAATACAAAATAAAATTACATTTATTTACAATTTTTTTGACATTTCACTGATTTTTTTCAAAAATTTTACATAAAATATACTACAACCTCACTAATCGATGTTTGAACTGAAAGAGAAAATCATAAAGCTACGCTTTATGAGGTCTACGGATTGATAGAAACAACAAATTTATATTAAAGCAAAAATCAAAAAGAAAAATAGAGAAAATTATACACAATGGTTTTCAACCAGATTTCTACATCTAAATAATAAAACGTTTAAATTAGCAGAGTCAATAGTATGCATGTCCCACTTGTTTTGCAATTTTACATATTTGGTTTGTGCTTTCAATGATTCATTGAAACAATGGCCTAGCTAATTAACCAAGAACAAAAGCCATACAATAGATTTACAATGTCTAAGAACCATCGTCAAACAACAACAACAATCACTTGTTCTGCTTGGCTGCAACGGTCCTTTGAACAGTGGAAACACCGTCGACAAATTTTGTCCGAAAGAGAACATTAGCATTGTTAAACATGCCTTCTTTCAGCGATACAACGATGAACTGCAATTTTGTTGAAATCCAGAAAGGATAGTGAGATGGGTAATTCTATATTAGGTACACATAAGCCTTGCGTAATAGTTCCATTTATCTTGCAAAAGATTGAAATTTTGCTAAAGAAGCCATGCTTTATAAATGCTTTATAAGTTCACGACTCTTTGCTAACCTATTCAACTAGCTCTAGCTAAATTTATGGTTCAAGCAACTGGAATAGAACACTGATAGATTCATTATGAAGAAAGTTTCTCCGGTTAATTGAATAACGAATAACCAGACGAGTAGAGTGCGGAACCTGAGAGTGTGGGAAATGAGTTTTGATCATTCTCCCTATGTTCTGGGTGTGGCTTAGATCGAGAGCTGCATCAACCTGCCAATAAACGAATAGCTGTCAGATGCACCCAAAACAACTTTTGCTATAAATTTGCAGGCATTACGACTGAAATTCAAGTAGTGTTCATGAACGAACAATCACTTTTCAATAAGCTTGTTTTCAAGTAGCATAAACCAAAGTACTGTTTCTTAAAGGCATGTCTTTATCACGGAATGCAACATATTATGAAGCTAAGCATACCTCATCCAGTATATAAAGAGGAGCTGGTTTAAAGAGAAGCAACGCCAGGATTAGAGAAAGTGCAAGCAGAGACCGTTGACCTCCACTCAGTTCCGACAACGACTGTTTCCAGACTCCACCAAATGCAACACGAACCTCAAGACCATCTAGAAAGCTGCCCCCTTCAGGAGGTTCTAGCTTTGCCATGGTGCCGGGTAAAAGAGTGGAAAAGATAGATCCAAAGTCACTGAACAAATCGTGAGTAAAAGAGCATAAGCACAAACAGCAAAATAACCTCTAAGAAAATATGGAATAAATCTCAAACGACCCATGAAAACAATCACCTGTTCACTTTGACCCAGGTAACTTTCAACGTTTCCTTCTTTTTCTCATCCAATTCTTCAATCACCTTCTTGATTTTTGATTTGTCATTCTAGGCAAGACAAACGTAGATAAGTCGAGAGAATTACGGTTTAATGGTTAGCACAATAATCAAGCCACTGACCTCAATGATATTTTTCTTAGACATCAAGTCGTTATACTCATCTTCTGCTTTCTCAAACATTGCCATCACTTTCTTGTTGATCCTTTTCTCAAGGCTTCACATCAAGGAAAAATTCAACTTTTAGTATCATAATTATGGAATACAGCAAAGTATTTATTAGGAGCATAAGCACAGGTACATCAAACCTAAGAAGCAAGTTTGAGGGAGAAAAAATATGGAAAGAATTAATTTTTCATTGACATACCCCGATTGTTCAGCCTGCAATTTCTCAAGTTCTTCTCTTGCTCTATAAGGATCACGAGATGCAAAATCATATTCAGTTCCATTTTTCCCGAATAACTGTTTCTCAGAAGCTATCCATGCGTGCTTCTCAATCAATTTGTCTACCTTTGTAGAGCAATCTTTTTGTTCCATCTCCATTCGCTTTACCTAAAATAAGTTTTAAAAAATGGATTGATTAGAGATTCTGTAGAATAGTTATAGAGCACCAGCAAGAGATAAATTACCTCATTTTCCATTTTCTTCCTTTCAAGACTTGTCTCACTAAGTTTATGTTGAAGTTTTTGTTGTTCCTTAAGAATGCTACTAATTTGTGAATCACATTCCTTCATCTTGATACGAATCAAATCGAGCTCAGATTGAGCCTTGTCATGAATATTTTTGGTGGAGGCAACCTGCAAAATAGAGGCATGTATTGGAATTCAACTACACCCCAGAACTTGCAAGGCAATCATCACCATTTACCTTGGCTTTCTGTTCTTCTACTTCTGTCGTGAGATTGTCAATTTGTGCTCTCAAAGAAGATAATTGGGTCTCCAAAGTAGCACGTTCCTCAACAACTGCTTCCATTTCCATAACAAGCCTCTCTTTTTCATTTTCATGCCCCTACACAAATACAGTAAAACAGTAACATACAATAGAGTTATACATGAGCGCAGACAAGAAAGATTTATTGATGAATCATAGAATGTGATTACTGTAACTAAGTATGTTGCCTCCTACTGGCTCCATAACTTTTAGCTACTAAGGAACTCTGAAATAATATTGTTCTCCCAATAAAACTAAACCTCGGGGATTATCCATAGGTCATTAATGTTGGCTAGCATATTATCAAAAGCCAAGCTCCTCAGAATTCTTATCCGAATTTCTAAAATACTTGAATTCTGACATTTTCCGTAGAAAATATTATGGGAAGAGAACCTGAAGATAGTATCATTAATATGCTAAAATTTCACGGTTGTTATCTGCAAACAGAGAGTACCACGTAATTTCTTATAAGCCTATGAACACAGAAAAAACATCATTAAGTTGGAAAAGCAAGTGAGCTCCAAAGAACCTAAAGAAAACTAACTAGATAGCACCTCAGAAAATTAAAAACCTACCTTTAGATCCTTTGTAGCTGACTGCATTTGAGCTTTTGCCGCCTTGATCTTTTTCTCCAAATCTTTGAGCCTACCCGCACGATTGTTATCATGTTCTTTGATTGATTTCTCCAGCACTGACACTTTATTTACACATTCTTTATACAAGAGTTCCTTTTCTTTCGCAGCAGATTTTGTTTCTTCAAGCTCCTGTTCCATCTTCTTTACTAACTCACCAAGCTAGGTAGCACGCCCAAAATAATAAAAATAAAAAGGTGAGAATATGCCCAAAGAAAAGAAGTAACTTGGTAGCATAACAAATACATGGCAGGAAAAACCTTATGGTGCTCATTCTGCTCAGCCCTTCCCTGGAATAATGAAAGGTCATATGACTTGAGCTCTAACTGTGATTTGAGGTCCATGAACTTTTTCTGAAGAGGCAAAAGTTCAGCGATCTGCAATTTAAGGGGTAAAAAATTCATTTAAACCAGGGTGCGCAAAGGTTATATGAGAAAAAATTCACTAAAAAAACAAAGTAAACAGCAGAAAAGGTTTCTTATAACACCCATCACTTCACATCACCTATAACATAGAGCGGATGCATTTTTTTTATTTTTTTTTTTAGTTTATTTGAGAACACTAATATGCTTTCAGTTTGTTGTAATAAGAGAAAACAAAGCACGCAAATGCGACCTTATACCCTAACAGCTATAGCCAGTGATTGTATCAAAAACATTTTTAACAATCCATATCTAAGCACTCGACCAATTCACAAGGTAATACCAAAACTGAAAATAAGTAGAAATTAAAACGAGCAAAACAAAAATACATAAGCACCTTATTGAATTAACCAATTAGTCAAGTAAAACCATAGTTTTAACTATCCTTTACGTCATTCTGAAAATGAAAAGAGGGGTCGGGTCAGACAAGGGTCAGACGAGCTACCTTAGCTTCAATTTCAGTCAATCTTTTCTGATGTGTGAAGAGTTTTTCGTCTGCCACAGCCAGATCATGAAGTTGTCGCAACAGATCGCCTCCACCCCTGTGACAAAAATGGTTGTTGAAGAAAGATGACTAGCTAGAAGTAGATAGAAACAGTCCAAACTATAATCTAACACAGCAACAAAGTAGCATAAAATTTTAACTACTCACTAGGCCATGCATATGTTGACAAATGATGACAATAACAAGCTTAAGTTACTCTGGAGAATTTTTTTCTTTCTAGTAAAGAAAAATAGGGGCTGCACGGAAGATATATGCATGCTTATACAAACCAAACTGGAATCACATGCATAACTAACTTACTTGCGGCTTCCCCCAGTCAAAAGGCCACTAGGCTGGAAGATATCACCTTCAAGAGTGACACTTGGGGTGCGAATTTCCCTGCTAAAAGCAACCTACAAACATTAATCAGGGTAGTTCTGTCAGCAGATATAACTCTACAATATGAACAAATGATATGTAACATGAGGCCACCCCATTAGTTTCACGAAACCTAGAGTCCAATTATTAATCCAGAACGCTACTACACTAGATCATCAAACAAATCCATTAATAACTATAGCCACCCCTAAAGCTGTAACGGCAACTGCAATTTAAGCTGCACTGTTCAACAGATGCTATGTAAACGTGGTATGAGAGATGGATATACCTCCTTGGCAGCATCAACATTTTTGCAGACAAAGGTTGAACCAAAAATATATTCCATAGCATTCTGCGTAAAAATCCAAGTTTTAGATGGAAACATAGTAAGAAAGAAAAGAACTTACATAAATTCAACTGGAAAAAATAATATAAAATTTACTAATTCCTGAAATCTGAAAAACTTTATGGAATCTTTCTACTCTGTTGAGTTCCAAAATAACAGAATTTCTGATGCAATTTAACAAGGCCTAAAACCTTACCTTCAATTCCTCATCATAACCAACCAAAGAAAGCGCCAACTCTGCATTCTCCTTCCCAACCTAGAAAAGCATTACCTAACTTGTTAAGAAAGACGAGTTGTGCCTTAATTCGAGACAACAAACGAAAGAGGGAGAGATATGAAAGGGCTTCACGAGAAACCAACCAATCTAACAGCAGCATGTCGAACCCTATCTGGAACAACATGTGATTGTATTTTGTTCAAGGGTATAATAGTTACTCGTCTTCGAAGGTCACCATTCTGAAGAAGTTGCTTTCCAGTGTTTTCTGTGTCCACAACAACATTAAACAACTTTCCTCCAGCTGTTACCTGTATCGTTGATCAATATGAGTCAAAGACTCAACCTATGATTAAAAAAAAAAAAAAAAGCAAAATGTTATAAAATTCACGGCTGACCTCTAAGGCAGTCATCGTGGTGCTATCCTTCACTTTGATGAGCTTTGCAACTACACCTTTCACCTTTGATCTATCAAAGTTCTTCACAGGATCACGATATTTGAACTCAATGTTTGCTAATTGAGCTGAAAGATTTCGTATTTCGTCCTTCAACTTCTGAACCCACTCCAACTCAGATGCACGATCCTACAACAAAAAACTTTTAAAGCAACTGACAAACTGGTTTTTTTTTTTTTTTTCTAGAAACCAAACTGAGTACAGTTCATCAAATAAAATTATTAGACAGGTTACTTACCTTTTGTAAAGCTTCCATCTGGCCCTCCTTATATGGAAGAGACTCTAGAGCCACTCTAACATTCTCCACATCTTTTTTCCTAGCACTAAGTTCCTTTTCCACAGAGACAGCTTCGTCACGCTTTGACATTAGCTGACGTGTTTTCTCTTTCAACTCCTTTTCACAATGACTAATTTTAGTTTTTAGCTGCTTCAGTTCTGTTTCAGCACTCCCAACAGCTACCTTAGCATCAGATAGCTGATCTTCCATGCTTTTCTCCTCGCTCCCGCTACTTTTCCCAGCTAGTACACCCTAATTATTTACATACGTTAACAATTTTAAGCATGCATATGAAACCAAATAGCAATGTCCTTGGCATACCATGAAAAAACGCCCTTCTAAAGAAGACTATTTACCTGATATTCCTTTTCAAACTCCTCCAATCCCTGAGAAAGTTCTGTGACCCTCTTTTTCAGATCAGCTGCGCCATCTTCAGCCCTTTTTACCACAGAGGTTCTCTCTTCTACAGACTGCTTCAAATCTTCAATGTTTCTAACAATCTGATGACATCAAGATGCAAAATACAAGCAATGTGTTAAACTTAACACAAGAGGACAAACCAAGGAAAAAAAGTAAAAAGGATAAGGATAGTTATTATGTTAGAAAAGGTATGTTAACAAAGTCAACCCTAAAGGTATGGAAAAGAATCTATTGAGTTCTCGACAACAGCTAATTACCTTTTCTGCATCCTTATTTTCTGTCTTGAGATTGTCCTCTTTATTGTTCAGTATAGAAACTTCCCTAACAAGATCCTGAGAAAGTGCATCAACTTTATCCGACAACTTCTTAACTTCTCCACCCATACTTGCTTCTTTCTCAGCAGTAATTTCCTTCACTTTCGACTCCATTTCCTGTATTTCTGCTTGCACCGTTCTTGTATTTTCATCAATCTCAACAATTCTGGCCTTCACTTGCTCCACCTCACTCACCGCACTGTCTCTTATCTTCTCGGCCTGAACATATTCATAAGCAATGCAAAATCTCTTAAGCCGGTCTAACTCAGCATTACCATTGGCCCATTGCATGTACTGTGTCCTCTCTCTCCTGAGCTTTTCCAAAGCAGGTAGTATTTCGAGGTCAAGAAGCTTATTAATCTCATCAACCTTGCTTTGCTTTTTCTCAAGAGTTTTCAAAGCTGCATCTTTCTTCGTCTCATACATTCTAGTCCCGGCAGCCTCTTCAAGCATGGACAAAATCTCAGGGGGTTTCATGTTCAAAACTTTGGTAATGCGCCCTTGCATTATAAGAAAATGTGGGTTATTCACATTAAGCTGCACAGAATGGAAAAGGTTCTGGACCTGACTAGGCTGGGCAAGTTTCCCATTTATCAAGTACTTGTTCCTTCCACCAACCACAATCTGCATAGCAGAAATGTGCCAACAAATCAAAATAATGCAGCAAAACTCAAAGCTCGAGTCTTTACAAAATTCAGATAATCACTTGCCACAAAATTCCGTATAGCCCAAGTACAAAACCAGAATCTGCAGAGCAGAAATATGCCAATGTTTCAAAATAATATAAGCAAAACCCAAAGCTTGAGTCTTGGAAAAATTTACCGATCCATCTAGCCAATTTACCAAAACCGAAAGCTCGAGTCTTGACAAAATTTTGACAAATCAACTGTCCCAAAATTCCTTACAACCCTAGCGCATGAGCAATTATTATAGAATACCACCAAACCTATGAACAAAACCTTCCTAGCAAAATTTCCCAATCTAAATAGAACAACCAGACACAGAACACCTAATTGAACAGCATTCCTTACAAAACCTAGAAATTTCCGACGAATTACCTGACGAGTAACCGTTATCTCGGAATGGTCCTCGTACCCAAGGGGACTCCGGCTCCGATCGGAGTTATCGAAGACGATGGAGACGGTGGCCTTGGTGATACCGGCTTGTCCTTGCTTGTAGACAAGTTCTTGGAGATTGGAGGCCCTGACCTGCTGCAAATTGGTGATGCCCAACACGAAGCAGATGGAATCGAGAATGTTGGACTTGCCGGAGCCGTTGAGGCCGGTTATGGCGTTGAAGAAGGGGTCGAAGCCAGGGACTACCGTCCTCGTCGCGTAGGACTTGAAGCCTTCCAGGCATATCTCCTTTATGTGCATTTCTTCCTCGCTGCTCCGACCGGAGAAGCAGGATTACCTGGAAATGGACGGCGAATTTGAGGAGAAGCTTCTGGAAGGAGGAGATTCGAATTCGGAAATCGGAAAATTGGAATCGGAACCCTAGAAGCCCAAGCAACTAGCTTTCTCTCTCTCCTCTCTCTCTCTCTCTCTCTCTGGGAGTGATTGAAAATTGAAAAGAAGCGCTAAAGTATGGTCCCTGTTAGGAATGAGGAATCGACTGCCCAAGGCGGGAAAATTTCGACTTTTTGGAAAAATTCATTTATGATCGACGACGAGTCGTTTCTGTGTAGGGAAGGTTTCTTGTCGTTTTCCTTACCAGAGATGAATCAAACGACACATTGTTGTTAGTTTAAAGGTTCCTGTCGTTTTGGTCGTGGAACCAAATATGTCATTCGAACTTTTTTTTTATTTTTTTGGTTAAATTGGTCAGTTTCTGTTTTTTTGTTTTTTTTTTGCCTCGAAAAAAAGGTTAAATTGGTCAGTTAGGTCCTAACCTTTTGTACGAAGTTATGATTGGGTCCCAACTTAAGATGAAAAAAATAAAAATAAAATAAACTTACATTTAATTCATCGGTTGGAGATGAAATTTTTAAGTTGAAATTGGTTGACTTTTCAAAAACTAATTATAATTTTTATTGAATTTTCAGAATACGACAAAAACTGAAATAGAAAAGTACAGTTTAGTTGGAATTGAAATAGCAAACCAAACAAAGTCTAAATCTAACGAGGCATTTCTTTTACCCTACTGTATAATTGCAAACAATTATTGTTTTTGCAGTAATAAGAATATGAAGAAAAAATTAAAATAAAATAAAATAAATATGATTCACAAAGAAGCAAAATTGAGAATATACATATGAAACAAGAATCACCATTCACCAATGATCAAAAATTCCACTTTGGTCTTGCTTCTTCTTCCTTGTCGGTTAACTCTTTATACTGGTACCAATCTGTGCCAGACTTGCCTACTGGCAATGGGGGTCTGACAAAAATCTCAACCGGCCTCGGAACATGTACTACTAAATGCAGTTCTCCGGCAATCTTTTCTGAACTGGAATCGGAATTGCTCGACATTTTGCTCTTGGATTCCACGGCTATCCATCCCAAACCTGATATAGCCACATCACAAGCAGGCCTGACCAAACACACAAGATTTATGGTTTTCATAAAGGTTATTGCTCAACTCATCTAATATGATGAGAAATTCATTATCCTTGGCAGGACTAAAACAAAGCCATAGAAAAAACAACGCCATAGGAACTATTCAATCAGACCTTTCAGCATCTTCGAATTTTATCTGTAAGGGACGCACTGTTTCAAGCCCTCCCCACTCATCTGCTCGTTGTTTTCCAGTCGGAGGGGTCAGTAGAACTCCGAGTTCTTTCTGCGAGAGGGAAAAGCATTTATAAACTCATATCAAAAAATATTTTCATAGAGAGTTCATATTAAGTTTATGACGTTTAATGCTGATAAAGGACTAACCTGGTAAAACTCATCTGCCTCTTCAGTCGGTACCATATGAAGCCGAAGACTCTTGGGCCCATAAAATGTTAAGCGTGTTTCCGGAAGAACCTGAAAACGCCAAGATTGACAACTTGTTGGATACAGAGCAGGGGGGAAAAAATACACTGCATTCAAAATGGGCCTGTAATCAACAGATGAAACTAAAAAGCTAGACCTTCAAGATGTCTATTCTGACGAGACCTCCCCAAAACAATGAATGACCATTCAAGCGATTGGACAAATTGTTGCCTGCTGTCCCGTTTTCAGCTAGGATTTGAGAATTCTGGGACATAACCAAATTTATTAATTAGGAATAAACAAAAATCACTTACTAGAGCCTGAATTAGTAAAGTATTGTGAAAGAATCGAACTTACAGGGAAAGATTGACCCCTTAGCCGACTCTGAGGAGCAAGGGCTGGCAGATCTTCTGCATGAACCACAGCAGCTTGTCTGTGGTGGAGATGAACTCCAGGGGTGTCGTATAATTTCTGCATTGAAATAGGTTCGTCAACATTAACATTATAAAGGAACGTTCATATACAAATATCTAAGCATGTATAGTATGTCTACCTATGTGCAGAAAAACAGAGAACTTATGATCAATACTTACTAAATTTCCAGATATTGAGTTACGAAAAGAATTATTAACATTTAGAAGAGGAAAAGAATTCTTGAAAGGAAAAGGAGACAAAATTGCATACCCCTCCACTTAGGAAAGCATTAATTTGAATTGGACCTAATGTCGTTCCAGGAACAGCAGATTGTATTGGCTTATATTTTTGTGCAGCTGCAGCAACCGGATCCCTTTCACCCATCAATTCTGCATTAGGCGAGTCAAGTAAATGATAAATGGTGCATTAAAGATGTTTAACTTGGGCAATAACTCCAACTGAAAGGAAGAGTACACTTTTTTTGCAAAAAAACTTAAAGAAAGCATATAAGCTTTTAAAGATATATAGAAGATTTTTATTTCAAACATCTGGAATAGAAAAAAGAATCACCCATTTTTTAAAAAGAATTCTTGGAGAAATAACTCAGTTACAGTTTACAGGCTTACTGCCATTCAAGAATTTTAACTAGTCAGGTCGTTCAATACTACTACGGATATCAAGTTCTAAGTACTAAGCCATGGTCCCAAAAACTAAAGAGATGGGGTGTATCTGTAACCACTAGAGTGATAATGCTTCAAATGGCCTTTAAATTGTCACCTCTCTTAATAGTTATACTTTGCTCAGAGGAACTTATTAAATTGACCAAAATAAATTAAGTACTTATCAAACTTCCATCAATGTAATTAACTTCATCATCCAGTGGCAGTTCACAAAGCAAATGATAACTACTTAGTACTTACTCAGCAAAGCAGTTATGAATGCCGACTTCCCAACATTAGCTGAGCCCTATATGGAAATAAAATTTGTACATAAGCATAACTACAGGTGTCAACTAACATATGCAATTTCAAGAAAGAGCACTTATGTAACAAATGGGATTCGCGTGTGATATTCAATGTTAGAAATGACAAGAAAATGCATTGAAATAAGCCTCCAGTTCAGAAACTAACCAGAATGTAAACATCCCTTCCCTGCACCAAAAGTCAGAAAAAGAAAATAGGTCAAAGAAAACGCCAGAGATGTACTTTATCCTGGAGAAAGTACTTGAATATTAACATTTTTTCCTAAACTGATCAATAAATACCTTTTTTATCACCACGATCGTTCCCCAAATTCAAGACCACCATCGATTGAAATATTATGCCAAGATGTTTTGAAGTAATTTGGTATATTTCTATACAATGTTTGTTTTACTAAATGATATTAATACGTTGATTACATAAGCAAGGCAGGTAAACACCCAAAAGAAAGATAATGGAAAAGGAAAGAACCTTTTTTTCCTTTTGAATCTCTGAGACAACTCCACTTATCCCGACCAAAGACTTTGAACTTGTAAGATGAACACTCAAAACACTGCAAATAAACAGTTTTTTTCTTAAAATTGGAAACTTCAATATTAGATGAAATGTACGTCATATTGGTATTTTGGCCACTGCTTCAAACAGCTGCAACTCAATAAAGCTAATACCAAAATATTTCAGGCCAGCTGAACTGAAACCTTTTTTTAAGACACAAATCACAAGAAGCCCAACGAGTTCAAACTTACTTAAGCTTCTTCTTTGTAGTGGCCTCTACAACCCAATCACCAATACAATTTAAATCAGTCCCTTTTGGAAGAAGATCAACCTGATATCAAAAACATAGTCTATAAACCATATACTATTCAAAAAATGAAAACCAGAGAAACACCGGTTTAAATTTATTACCTTAGTAACAACAAGTATAATAGGATTCGCCCCTGCAAGATCGCGTATTCTGGCCAAAAAGCTACCGTTGAAGTCCACAATATCAACCTAAGTAGTTAGTTAAAGTGAGAGATTGAGGCCAGTAGACAGGATCTTGTTTTCAAGTCCTAAAAGTGAACAGTTTCCCAAAGTAACGCATTCAACAAATCAAAAGGCAAATGTTTATGCAATACTTACCAATTTCATGATCAATGCTTTCTCGTGGCGCAAGTTGGACAGCTTCTCGCGAAGTTGGTCAGCAGTGATGAACTGTTTGCCACCAGAATAACCTCCATTTCCGCCAACAGCAGTTATCATGTGCCCATGCGAGAGAAGCTTGCACCTCCCGCAAAGAACACGTCTAAGCTGATGGTGTCTCTTCTTCTGCTCAACAAACATTCCTTCGACTCGTAAACTTTTCAGAATAATTAAAATCAACCCAATAAAAAAGCAACTCATTCTCACATTATTTCATTATAATAACCAAGCAAGAGTTATTTGCACATTTTCACAAACACCTTCAGTGCATACAAATTATCCGGCAAAATCAAAAATTTTAAAAAAAATTTAATACCAAAGCATATGTCTCCGGGTCCACATATCCCGGAGCATCGAGCTCGGACGTCTGCAGCGGAGCCCCACAGCCATAACAGCACGCCACGGCGGTGGAGACCTTCAAGGGCTTCTCTTTCTTCTTTTTCTTCTTGTTCTCTTTCAAAATGAGCTTCGCGGCCTCAACCGAACGGTGTCGTTCGAGGAACCGGTCGCCGGGGGTCGGAGCTGCAGCTCCGGTTCCCTCCGGCAATTCGATCTCGGAGACGGGCGTCTTGTCGTAGCCCTGTTGTGGCTGCGAGAATCTGCAGAGTACGATAGAACGTTTTCTTGGGGAAATTTGTGGGAGTTTCGGATTGAAAATGGTGGGGTTGTGAGGGAAAGATAGAGGAGATAGAAAGGTTGAGAGGATTTTGGGCGCCATTAGTGACCGTTGGGAAGGTTTTTACGGTGTTAAAAGAGCGGGTATTGGCTCTAGGCTTTTGGAATGGGAAGATGTTATACAAATCGAAGGGATAAATATCGAAACTTTCTTTTTTAATTCCATTTCCAAAAAAAAATCTTTTTTTAAGCATAAATATGAAATAAAACTAATGGCTGCCAAAGAAAACAAACATGTGTAATTTTTTTTTTTTTTTTTTTTTGAATCTCAAACATGTGTAATTTTGTTTTGATGAATAATGTTAAGGATTCTGTTATTGATCTTCACGAATTAATCGATATTTAGCATAGATGTCCTTTAAATTTATCATTTTTTGACAACTTATCCCAAACTACTAATTTTGATAATTTACCTACTGAATTTACTAAATTATAACAATGTAACCCCTATAAGTTAATTTTCTATCAAATTAGTTATGAAAGCCCACATACGTCTCATGTAGAGATGGAAAAACCCATTTCTAACCAAAAATTTATAATTCTATTGCAAATCTTCCAATTTCAAATCTTTTGTTTAGTGTAAAATTAACTAATAGGGGTACATTATAACAATTTAGCAAATTCATGAGATAAATTGCTAAATTTAAAAATTTAGGAGATAAGTTGTTAAAGAGTAATAAGTTTATGGGATATCAGTACTAAATACCCCAAATTAACAGGTCAAAGGTAATAAAATCCCTCAAGCACATAATTTTATTAAATACAGATGCATGACTTAAAATCTTTTAACTCGATATAAGTGAAGATTACATTTCTTCTTACTACCTTGCCGCCATCAATAATGATATCACACCGTTAAATTAAATTGAATTCGACATGTGGATTATCAGATATTAAGATTTAAGACTTTCTTTTGTTGCAAAAAAATGAATGAGTGCAACTTTACCCTAAAAAATTACACAATTCCATATAGTAACTCTTATTAATTAAAATAATTATGTCCTTGTCAAAATAATAATCATTTATCACTATAGTTTAGTGATGAGATATTCTTTTTTCCCCTTGATCTTCGACTAGTTTTTTTTTTTTTTTTTGCTAAAGCTTTGACAGCGTGTCAAGTGAGAGATTGGCTTCCAGAAGCCACATAATTTAAATTTTATACCTAATAATAATATAATTAATGTGAATTTACCACTAGATTATGCTATCGATCAATTAAAAATACCATTATGATATGAATATTAAATTAAAAAAATCTTAAATGTTTAGTTTGTTTTATGTAATAATCTTTTTAATTGGTTATAGTTATGTATTTTCTTTTAAACTCTACATCTAATAGTAGAGTTACGTATGAATTTATAATTAAATTATGCCGACACCTACATCTATCACAATTAAATTGATACAAATGAATAGCAAGTGTGGACTTTGTGAGTATTTGGTATTTAAAAATGGTGTACTTATGTGTAATACAGCATAAAAATTAGTAACTATTATCTTAGTAAACATCAACACAATTACAATTAACCTTTCTCGTTCTGCAAATAAAGTCTACAAAAATCTTAATTAAATATAGATTAACCTTTTTTTTTTTTTTTTTTTTTTTTGATAAGGACTACAGATCAACCTAAAACAACGACAAATCGATGAAATTAAGCAAACAGACGCAACAAATTACACCCCAACTCCCTCAGCAGCCACAGCAGGTTGGGCAGGGAAAACAACATTATCATAAAGAAGCCCAGCAAGTGCAGCTCCGAACAATGGTCCCACCCAATAGGCTGCTTGGTTCTTGAAAGTGCCGGCAACTACGCTTGACCCGAACGCACAGGCTGGGTTCATGGAACCGCCGGAGAAGGGCCCTGTTGCCAGGACATTGGCCCCTGCCGTCAGACCAATCACAAGGGGACCAATGGCTCCAAATGTGCCCCGTCGAGGGTCACCCGCAGCATAAACAGTGTACACCAATATGAATGTTACAACACCTTCCATTACAGATGCTCCAAATCCTGTCATTTCCTCTGCTATTGTATAGGTTGGTATATGCTGCATATTATACATATACATATACATATATATGTACACACACACACACACACACACACATTGAATTAGAGTACTTGTAATAGAACCAAAATTTAACGTAGATTCAAGCAGATGGTTCTAGCAAGAAAATGTAAGATTAAGATACTAACTTCATGTTTTGCCCTTGGAAAGTATGTGTGTTTTGCTTTAATTGGATTACCAAAAAGAAAAAAAAGAAAAAAAAAAAACAAATGATCACTAAGGCTAGTATCACATCGTTTGGCGAGTGGGGAAGGCAAGAGGTTAATAAGTGACACCAATTATTTTTTAATCCGTAATTGCATGTAATTTGTAACTTAATGGAGAGTAAGATCATTTTTGAGTCCACTATGTTTCCTTTTATAATCTTATCATCGATATATTCAATTATGTATATTTTGCTTTGCGTGATTACTAAAAAAAATATACTAAGGACCGTTATTTATGGCCATATAATTAGATGTGTTAATTAAGCATGAAGTAATGGTGAGAACTATAATTTCCAAATTGAAAACGATAACGACAATAATTTTTCTTTCTTTCTTCTTCTTCTTCTTCTTTTTATTTTTTTGGGTACAAAAGTATACCTGTCCGATGATGATGACTTTCAAAAGAACACAAGCGACAACAGAGGCAATCATCTGAGAAATCCAGTAAAAGAGAGCAGTTGGGACGCTGATGTGGCCTCCAACCGCCATTCCAAAGGTTACAACCGGGTTCACATGGCCGCCGGAGATGTTGGCGGCGAGAAACACGGCGGACGCCAAGGCGAAGGCGTTGGCGATGGCAACCGCCACCAGACAAGTTGGATCCGATGCCGCATTAGGCACCAAATTTCCTGTCATGTCACAAAAAAATCAAACAATTAATTAAAAAACTAGTAACAAAAATAAAACATAAACATTTTATATATACTTATATGTATATATATGTATGTATGTTATGTATATACACTCACGGGATGACATGGTGGAGCCAACGACGGCAAAGACAAAGAAGAAGGTTGAAATGAACTCAGCAATGTAGGCACGGAGGGCATTGAGAGTGATTGACTGTTCGAATCGGGCGGCTAGAGATGTTCGAGCCATATGGGATACTGAGAATATGAGAGAGAGTGAGTTGCAGAGGAAACTAGAGACAACCTACGATCGAGAGCGCCAAACTGGTGTGTTCGACAAGCCTACGGGGGTTTAAATTAATTATGTGGCTCGGCGGTTGGTGTAATTTGAGTAAGAGTTGCGACGTTTTACGGTTAATTTGGCTTGGCTAGAAACTGTCGAGCCACGTGGCTCTGTGTGATTGGGTCAAAAATACTGCCAAGGTTTCTCTAAAATTCGAAACTTGAAGGAAGCAGTTGTTTTATGGATGATTACTATTGCTTTGTTCACGAACACCGCAAAACTGCTAAAAGATTTGGTGTTCAAGTTTAATTTTAATTAAATTATATTTTTTTTATCTTAAATTTTTTTAAAAAAAATTAACAAAATTTATAATTAATTTTTAAAAATTCAATCGACTTTAACTTAAAAATATTCTCAAACCGGCAAAACAAACACAAGCTAAGTGCCCATTTGGAACCAAATGTCGATATGGATTTCAAAATTTCAACTTTATATTTAACTTTCTTTTTTTCTATTTTCAAAAAACTCAAACTTTAAAAATCCATAACTTTATCATTTTAAATCGAAATGAGATTAGTTTTATATCAAAATGCTCCAAACAACGAAACGAACAAGACAATATCCATTTTGCATATTTTTTTAACACATTTCAAATTTTTGTATTATTTTCTATATTACATAACTTATTTAAAAGTTTTTTTTTCCCCAAAATACACATTTTCAACTTAACTTTCAAAACATCATCTCAATATGTCCCCAAAATGGAAATGTTATTTCTTAGGGGAAGTGTTTTAATTGCACTTTCTCACAAAAAAAAAAAAAAAAAAAAAGGAAGAAGAAGAAGAAGTGTTTTAATGCATATTGTTTTCTACAAAATTGAAAGAATTCAATTGAAATTTTGCTTAATCGTGGTTGCAAGCATTAAGTGATTTTATATCTGACTCTATAATAAGGTATAGAATTTAAATCCTTCATCTCAAATTTAAAAAAGATACTTAAAATTCTTTTTCATACACATCATTTTTAAAATTATAATAATAAAATTGAAAAGAGACAATAATAAAATAGATAATAAACTTATAATTTACTACATTTACAAAAGAATCAGTAATTATTTTCCGAACGGAAAGATTTTGTAATTTTTAAACAAAAATTTAAAAATAATTTGTTTATGTGTTAGATAGATGAATAAACTGGTCATATTGAAAAGTATATTTTATGGTTAAGAAAATTTTCATAAATTTATGCAATGGGAGCATAAGCAGCTGTATAAAAATAACTCCCGCTTACTTCTCAAATTTTGCAACGTGACATAAATTTTTAGAATCTAAGGCCTTGTTTGGCCATGAGTTTAGTTTAAACTAAACTGTACTTTTTTCATCATGTTTTTTATCTTTTTCTCCAAAAAGTTGTTTGTCTTTTCTGAAAATTCAAAAAAATTCAAAAAAATTTACTATTTAAACTTATAAATCTTAACTCAAACTTACACACCAAACACCCCTTAATAAACAAAAATAAGTTTATCAAACATCTCTAACCTGTGTAGATTCTTTATGAATCCAAAAACAGCCTTAAAAAAAATCGAAAAGCTCTTTGATTAGGCTTTTTACCCACCAAAACAAAAAAACCATGTGATTCGCTTTTTAATTTGGGATCTCTCCCTTTTTCTCAAAGAAATATATCATCTTTCTTTTTCTCTTTCTTCTTTATCTTTTGAGGGACTATCCTCTAGCTATTTTTTTCCCCTTTTATTTAACCAATCTTCCCATTCTACTTTTTTTTTTAGGGGAAAAATCAATATAAAGCCAATATATATAGTAAAAACACTATTTTTTTAAGAAAATAAACACATATGATTAAATTTAGGTGATTTGTAGGATTGCCCAATCAAAAAACACATTTGTGAATAATTTCACCAGTTACAGTAACTTCGTGCATAAATTTGAAGAATTAAAAATTCAAACAAATATTCAGAGACGACAAGAAAACGTAAATATGTCTATTTAATTAGTTATTTGAATTTTTTCTTCTTGTTTGGGCTGCCATCATGGCCTAATATACAACAGAATTCTTCCATTAGAAGCCCAACATAATTCCATCAGTCAAAGCAAAGAAAAAAAAAAATACCAAAAACAAAAACGATAAATTATTTATTTAATTCCTAAACTCTTAGGGTGAGTTTGGAGCTTAAGTCCAAACTAAGATTTTCAAACTTTTTTTTGTCTTTTTCCCAAAAAGTTTTTATCTTTTTCTCAAAAAGTTTTTTGTCTTTTCTGAAAATTAAAAAAAATTTACTATTTAAACTTAAAAATCTCATCTTGAACTTGTGCACCAAACAGGCCCTTAATATTATATAACTTTTATTTTTAAATTTTTTTTATAATTAGAATATTCCTAAACATTTAAAATATTACTATAATAATTCTTTATATTAATTTTTGAATGAAATCTGTTAATAATTTGATCAAAATTGACACTAATTTTGAATTCTGTCAAAAAATTAATGAAAAAAATAATACCCATAAATTATTAAAATATTATTATAATAATTATTTTTATTAATTTTTAAATCGAATCTGTTACAATAATAATTTAATCAAAAGATAATATTAAATAATAAATTCTGTCTAAAAATTAATATAAAAGATTATTATCATAATATTTAAAAAATTTAAGATATTTCAGTCATAAAAAAAAATAAAGATTAAAATTGTATAAAATTAAAAATGAGAGGAATCTAGCAGTTTACCAAAATAAAAAAAGTTAAAAAAATAATAATAATAATTTCCTTATGGAACAAAGCGAAGCGAAACGCGCAAGTGCAGTGTCAAGAGGAAAAAGAAGAAGAAGAATTGCTGGCTGGTGTGGTCGGTGGTGACTGACGAAGAAAACACTGGAAACAAGGAAGGAAACCTGAACTGCTTCTCCTCCTGAGGTCAGTAATTTCACCGTTCTCTTCCTTTATTCTCATTCTCATTTACTCTCCAGATCTCTCGCTTTTGCCATCTCTCCTCCAATCTAGTTCGATCGCTTTTACCATTTTAATATTCCCTCTCTCTCTTTCATTTTCCGTTCTAAAAATCTGAGTTGGATTTTGGGCGTCATGGTTCATCTTATAACTATATTAAAAGAGTGGAGGTTGCTTCCACTGTTCTTCCACCGTCGTCAAATACGCACCGTTTAGATTTGATTTTCTCTCTCATTTCTCTTCTTCAGCCTCTCCCTCTGTTTTCCTCCGCCCAACTCTCACTCCTTCCTCAGCCTTCTCTCTCTTTCTCTATCTCTCCCTCTTAATCTGATCTCTCCCTATCCTCTCTTTTCTTCCGCCCCTCTCTTTTCCACCGCCCCACTTTCTCTCCTCCGTCTGCCATCTGATCGCCGCCATCCCTTTCTTTCTCTCTCCTATCACTCTCTGCCATCAATTTGTCTCTCTCTCTCTCTCTCTCTCTCTCTCTCGTCCTCTGCCTGTCGCTGTTAACGTGGATGCAAGCCTCGTGATCGCAATCTCACGATCTCAGCCTCCAGATCGCACTCGGCAGCGCTGGGGTTTTAAAATTGGGGTGTTTTTTTTATTTTCCTCTAATCTATGAGGTGCGTTCACATATACAGCCCTCCTCTTTTTTTTTTATGTTTTTTTTTTTTTCCTTTTCCCCTGTTTGGTTGATGAGAAAATGGAGGAAAAGAAAAAGAAATCCTAAAAACGTAATTGTTTCATTTCTATTTAAAAACGCCTGTTCTTGCACATGAAAGCATCATTATTTGATTATGTTAGAATACCATTCCTTATGTTGATTTTAGTACATATACACTCATGTATACAATACATTACTTGTATATGATGTTTCCTTTTGACTTTTCAATTGCTAGACCTTTGATGCTGTTGATGGAAGTCAAGCAACACTGACAATTTCTTATAGCCCGTTGGGGAACTTTTGGACGGTGGTAATTTTCTTTTACAATGCATCTCTCTCTTTCACTTGCTCTTCCTTACACTGACTGATTGGCTCATGTTGGTTTATTAAGTTCTTGTATTTTTCTCTATGTTGATTGTTGTGATGTGCTTCCATATATAGTATGTGCATTTTTGCTCTTTTCCGTTACATGTTATTATGAATCTCTGGAGAACTAATCTGATCTCATTTATAAAAATTATTTTTGTTTATGACTGAAGTTTGAGGCCATTGCTTTTGGGACTACTATATTGACACAGAATAAGGTTAGTTTTGTCACTTTTTTTAACCAGGTACGTCATTTGGAATGACAACTAAGTTATTGAAATATCATATTTCTTACCTTTTTTTCTCATCTGATCAAATTTGTTTGGATGAATACTATTTTATTTTTGTTTATTTTCTTGTGATAAGGAATCATTAACAAGTTGCCCTCAGTGGATTTTGTTTCCCATGATTTGGATGAAATCATCATCCTATAATTTTCTTAATCAGTTCTCAATTTTGAAATCTATTTTACATATATGTTTGGTCACATAATAAAACGGGTAATATATGAGTTCTCTTAAATATTTGTGATTTTTTTTCAGATAATAAGTAAAGCTTGATCAATGTGCTTCTGTATTTTCTTTGTTCCAAATGCATATTCATGGTTGATCTTCCAAGTTCTTCAATGGATTATGGTGAAATATTGTCCTTATCGGCTATTATTTAGGGATTTATGCAAGAAGTAAGACATCTCCACAATTACCGAAGCACCAATTTTTGTCTTAGTGAAGAGTCTATAGTGTTTTATAGTTTCAAAATAAATTATTTTACATCAGGAATTTTGGTTATTACAGTGTAAATAATGGAAGTTGTTAAGCAAATGAGAATGTCAAATGAGTTGTTTTCGTTCCCTTCTTATTTTCAAATAATATTTGAAAAATGAAATATACAATCTCTATTATATCGATAATACATACACGTGTGCAAGCACGTGTCTTAAACTAGTGTTTTAGAAAAGAGTTGTGCAGAGATTGTTGAATCAAACTGAGGCCTAATTGATAGGATTTAGTTTTTTTTTTAAATATATAAAACCTAATTAATATTATTAAGTTTAATATTTTAGGAAAAGTTTACCATAGAGCCTGCTCTGTTTGTGTCATTTGGTTTTAGTGATGGGTGATTCTCCTTTTAATTGCGTATTTCACACCATTTTGATTTGATTTAGAGATGTCGAGTTGTAAATACAGATATGGATCGCATTGTTCCGATCAAAGCAAATTCGAGAGTTGTTGCGGTTTGAGTTCAATTTATACAAATGTTAAATGAAATGTCAATGTTGCTTATGCTAATATTACTTGTAGTCGTTAGTAGAAAATGTTCATTGAGAGGTAGTAGTCCTTGTGAACTAGAAACTTTCTATAGTACTTGAATACGTCAACACCTAGCATGTCTAGAGACTACTCGCATTGATAGTAGACCATTTGTCATTTTTATGTCGACTTCGTAGAACTCATGGAAATTTTATGTTAGACTTGGTACATTGTTGTTTCTGCATAATTTGAATGTCTTTTCTCAATGGAATTTGGTGTGTAAGAGTGGCGTCAATAAAGATTTTCCCTGCTTTGGCTACTGACTTTAGATGCTTTTGGTTTGTTGTTAGATGTCTAGTGAAAATGATGAGGAGAGTCAGAAATTGGAAGAAGCCCAGATAAACCCCAAATCCGTTGTTGACATCCCAACAAATTGGTACAATGTCGTACTACAACAAGCCTCCATGTCTGGCATAGCTGCTGGGTACTGCATATCTGCATCCCTGCTCTCCATTATCAACAAATGGGCCGTCATGAAATTCCCTTACCCTGGTGCACTAACTGCGTTGCAGTACTTCACCAGTGCTTTTGGGGTCCTTGTTTGCGGATGGCTCAAGTTCATAGAGCATGACCAGCTCGACCTCCTCACAATGTGGAGATTTCTACCTGCTGCTATCATTTTCTATTTGTCCCTCTTCACCAACAGCGAGCTCCTTCTCCATGCCAATGTTGACACCTTCATCGTCTTCCGTTCGGTCGTTCCAATCTTTGTTGCAATAGGAGAGACTCTCTTCTTAGACCAGCCTTGGCCGTCTTTGAAGACTTGGGTTTCACTAGGTACCATATTCGGTGGAAGCGTGCTTTACGTGTTGACAGATTACCAGTTCACTTTCATGGCTTATAGCTGGGCTCTGGCTTACCTTGTTAGCATGTCCATAGACTTTGTCTACATTAAGCATGTGGTTATGACCATCGGTTTAAAGACATGGGGGTTGGTGTTATATAACAACCTTGAGGCCCTTCTATTGTTTCCATTGGAACTGTTTATTATGGGTGAGTTGAAGACGATAAAGCATGAAATCTCTGACGAGTCAGATTGGTACTCTTTTGGGGTGATTTTGCCTGTGGGCCTGTCATGTTTGTTTGGCTTGTCGATCTCTTTCTTTGGGTTTTCTTGCCGGCGAGCTATCTCTGCTACTGGTTTTACAGTTCTTGGGATAGTGAACAAGTTATTAACAGTTGTGATTAATCTGGTTATTTGGGACAAGCATTCGACGTTCATCGGAACTGTGGGGCTTTTGATTTGCATGCTTGGGGGTGTTATGTATCAGCAATCCACAAGTAAGCCTAAGGCTACGCAAGAAGTAAAAGCACAACCACAAGAGGCTGAGGAAGAGCAACAGAAGTTACTCGAAATGCAAAGCAACTCGAATGGCAAAAAATGCCGTGGATTCACAAGGGGCGAGATGATAATTGGTTGCGTATCCTTTATTGTTGATCTAGCTTTATTCTTTATTTTTTCCAGTTATGATCAAGGGACCAACTCCAGTTACTAGGGAAATGTAGTAACATTGGGGTGCCAACTTCTTTCAACGACTTAGATTATCTCTACTTGATCGGATTTCATTTACCTATGGATTGGGCATTTTTGCACGTAGAAACTGAAATTCATCTACGCCGACAATCAATTTCTTGGGCAATATTTCTTTATACGCTATGTAACCTGGGAAACCCAGTTAGAATATTGAATTCATTTGCTTTTAGTGTTGTTGAAACATGTTGATTCAAACACTCTCATTGGTAAGACTTGGCATGTAAAGGCGTGTGAAAATTAATGCTGTACGTTTCTGCTGGCTTATGTTAAAATTTTTGTCTGTGAGTGGACTATAGTTTGAGAAAATAATTGGACGTTATCAATGAATGTGGGTGCTTTCCTCCATCGCCTTCGATCTTCACATCTTGTAGCTCTTCTCACATGCTCAAACTAGTCTTCCTTGTACAAAGAGTCATGCATATCCATCTGATCATCAATACTGTAGAATCTGTTCCCCGCCCCTATCTCCGTCTCCAAATCCTTGTGTCTTATGTTTAGAACAGGCTTTGGTTGAAGAAGACAGGCGAGAACGAAATAGCATGAGAATTCTGGTTTCTGTGTTGCCTTCTGCGATCGCAGTTGTCCATGAACGTGCCATACTCACAATGAGCTCCTATCACCATGACTGAACACAGCTGAAAAAAATCTCTGATTGAATATAGAAGAGAGAAACAAGCGAGTTTTGCTACTGGTTTTGGAAATTTGGTATGTGTTTAATGAGATTATTTATTACAATTAAAAAAAAAAAATTTGTAACACATTATGCCTTATACAAGGAGGAGGAAAAGGACTCTTTAAGATTTGCAGTTTTTTTGTTTTAGGATAAACATGCATGTATTCTTATCCCGATTGGACTTTGTTGCTCAGTTAAATATTATAAAAAAAAAAAAAAAAAAAAAAAAAAAACATTTCAAAATTTTATATGTTAAATGAATGACTTTGCTGAATTTATCCATGACATCCGACCAACATATGAAAATGAAGATAAAATAATAATAAAAAAAAAAAAAAGAATTGGTATACCAGACTAATTATGAAGTTTGGACATAAAAAAAACACTTATTTCCTACTTCCTAGTCGATTGTTTTAGCAGATAAATAATTGCAGATTATATTCTAGTCGTTTGTATCTTACTGATTTTAAATTAAATTAAAATATTGCCCTAAAAAAATAAATTGAGTTAAAATATGTTAAAAACGAGTCGAGTGGGAATTGCAAAACATAAAATATATGGGATTTTCTTGGAAAACTTAATAAATATATTGTAAAAGCAAAAACGACAGCAACAGTTCACTGCCCAAAATCAATCTCCAGCTCCAAGCCTCCAGGTGCCCAACAAACAAATTTCTTAAAAGCCTTCCAACTGGTCCATCATATTCATATATACGTATCTAAAAATAAAAATTAAAAAAAAAAAACACCAAATTTGAAAAACCAACCACATAATGGCATTGGAACTCTGTACTTTGTAGTCTTAACTCTTAATGCATCAAATTTAACGAACTTGACGACTGTTGACCGGCCGTACTTGAGTCTTGAACAGAAGAAAACTCAGCTTCTCCACCGAATAATACACAAAACCCCCACTCGAATGCGTCACAAACGACCCGAAACTCTTCCCCACTATGCAGTGCCATGCCGGTCCGTACAGTGCGTCAAATTCCTAGCCAAAAAATTAAAAAAAAAAATCGAATTTTAGTTTAAAATGCTATATAAAATATGCTTCAAAAAAAAAACAACGAAAAAGAAGAAGAAGCTCACTGACTTTCTTGAGGGACATGGCGAGGAGGGTGGGATTGGGGCGCTTCTCGTCGGGATTCGCGTCGAGGAGTGCTCGGGTGCACCGGAAGGCACGTTCCTGCATCACCGCCGGCATGTCGGCCGATCTCAGCCGTACATTCAGATCAACAGCCACCGCCGCCAGCTTCACCTCGCTCCCCAGAGGCCTTGCCACCGCCACCACCGTCGCCGCCGGCAACGTGGGCCTGGGCCGGGCCTGGCCCACCACCACGACCGCCTTGCTGGGCCTCGCCGCTCTTCTCCTCCTCCTCATAGCTTCGTCCTCCGGCTTTGATTCCATCCTTGAGGAGAGAGAAAATAATCAGGAGGAGAGAAGAAATGCGCAGAGTAACTGTTTGAACTGAATGAAATGAAATTGCTCCATGTTTGACTATTTGACTGAGGGCCTTCAAAACGGACAAAGAAACTGAGGCCGACCGAGGGTGTATTATCATGTGTTTGTTCATGTACAAATTATGATTCGATCCTAGCCGTTTGATCTGATCTGGTGGTTCCGGAAATGGGCCCAGATATGGACAGTTTTGATTTGGTGACGAGAAAATGTGGCACTGATTTTGAATATTTGGGTGGGGGCTACGCATGATATGATATGATGGGATGGATCACGTGCAACCACAGATCCAAAATGGAATGCCATGCCTAATACGAAGGAAAAAATTCGAAACTTGAAGCAGTTTTTTTGTTTGATGTTTACTTTTTTTGTTGGACTACCGGAAACGTGTTCAGACACACCATGATTCATGAACATTGTAAAACTGTTGTTTGAAACAAATCAATATAGGGCTTGTTTGGTATGTTAGTCCAAACTAACATTTTCAAATTTTTTTTTGTCTTTTTTCCCAAAAGTTTTTGTCTTTTTCTCAAAAAGTTTTTTATCTTTTCTGAAAAGTCAACACAATTTACTATTTAAACTTAAAAATCTTAACTCAAACTTACACACCAAACATGCCCATACATGTTATATGATGTGATGGTATTCGTCTCCACTTTAAGATTTACTTATTCATCTTATTCTACGGTTGGAGTCTCAATTCCTACGGATAGTACAAAATAAAATGTCTTTTAAAATAAACTTTTTAAATATGAATTTTCAAAAAAAAAAAAAAAAAGATTAATTATAAGAATTCCTCTAAACTATAACCCTTATAACAGTTTATTCTCTGAATTTCAAAACGTATTATCGAGTCTCTTGATCTATATGTTTTGTTAACAAAACTGCTCCTCCTCTTAGGTTTTTGATTGAAAATGCCAGAATTCTAATATATCATGTGAGGGTATTTTGATAATATATCCTATTTGAATTTTAGGATTGTATAGAAACTCTCTCCAAACTATGACATTTGTAAAATTTTACCCCAGATTTATAAAATTACAATCATCATTTTTATAATGTGTGTCATTTTCGTTAAAAATTCTAACAGAATGACATTTTTTTTGTTAGTGGTTTGCTTTTAAAAGAAAACAAATGTTATGTCTTGAAATTTGAAAGATATATTGGAGTTTTAATTAATCCAAAAGAAATGATGATCCTATTATGAATAGATGTGGGAATTCCTCGTGTCTAGATTACTTATCCAAGCAATCACCATGGAAAGATGCTCTCTCACATGTAAATTTTGATTGTGGGAGTGTAATTGTTTCGTTGTATTACGATGTTTGGTGTTGTTGGCTCTGCCATCTTCAAGCTGTCTGTTGGGGACTGTCAAACCGTAGGGTAGGGTAGCTATGTCCTTTCGGTTTGTTAGTCTCGTGATTTTGTTGGTCATTGGACCTTGTTTTCACCTTGCAACATAAGAAAGAGAATTATATGCTAGGAACTGCCCTTTCTCATCGTTAGAAACAGTTGTTTTTAGTTGTCAAGATTAACTTTTCAACCGTCTAATCTATTAGTATTCATATTAAAAAAAACTTGTAGCGCGTAACACAAAATTGCTCAAAGTCCGAGATCCGACGAAAAAAAGTAATCCCGAAACTCAACATTGGTTCCTACTAGAAGTGACAAAGGATAGTTGGTACTGTAAAAATTCCTATGAGAAAATATTGATATCCAACCGAACAAAAATTTTTTACCAGAGAACCATATGTATATCAACAAAAAAAACATAAATTTAAGATTCAATATCATGAAAAATCTCACAGGGACAAATGGATCCAGAAGTCAGGTAACTTCTTTGTCCCTGGACTGAGCAGGTATAAAAAGAGATGTCGATTGTTTATGAGTTCCATAATATTGGCAACTCATTTTTTTTTTTTTTTTTTTTATACAAGCATGAGGTACTCACTAACTAACATAAGAAAGATCAATTACTAATACAAGGAATCAGGGATATTATCCTACAATGCCTGCATTTCCAAATTGGTATGTCCATTGTTGTTAGCAGATGAGTTAGGCGCAGAAGCCTGGTTCTCGTCCTCGGACTTCATCTCTTGGACAGGGGGAGGGTTGACAATGGTCATTGGCATCACAACATTCTCTGAGAGACGGCCTTTCATCTCCCGGTGCTCCTGACACAAGGCGCACCAGTGCAAGCAGCAGTGTACCATGCAAGGGTCACATGGCGAGTTCTACAGTCACAAAAGCCATACGACAAGGCTTTGTTAAATTTCCTACTCATCTGCCGTACTAATGCACGACTTGTAAATTTACATGTAAAAATCAATCAAAATGCTATAATGATGTACTCATTCAACATTGATATAAAAGTTTTACGGATAGATGACTATGGCAAGTTAAAAGTTTCACCATAGCGAGTTCTACAGTCACAAGCCATACAACGAGGCATAGTTAAATTTCCTACTCATCTGTTGTACTTTTGCACGACTTGTAAATTTATTTGTAAAACTAAATCAAAATGCTATAAATTTATAATGTACTCATTCAACATTATAACAGTTTTACGGATAGATGACTGATAACTTCAATAAACTGAATATCTCAAGTTACCTTCAGATGGTATTTTTTCTGTAATGACTGACGAGCAAGACCAGTGTAAATGCCACACATCCACCAAGCAAATAACAGACCCTCGCAAACGAGAAATGAAGTCTTTAGGTCGATACCATGGACGATTGCAGTTGCTGCTGCTAGAGCCATTCCACCTTCGACACAAACGGCATGACAAACACAAGGAGTGGTCCAAGGGGTGTCGTCTCTTAAGCTCTCGATATTACGTCCAAACAGAACACAGGGGCAAAATAGTCCTGTCAGGCCTAAAAAGATGAAAACACTGGAATTAAAACATAATTTCTATTTTTTTGAAACAATCAACTAGATATACACAACATGCCGCATCAGCACAAGAAATGGTACGCTCGTGTTCCTTATAAACTCACAACTATCTCTGTCTTCAGCACAGCCAAAGATCCCAGTGGTCCAAGGTTCATCAGCAGGCGGTTCAAAACTTTCTGGAAGAGGCTGTCCACACTCGTTGCACTTCCGAACATTCAACTATCAAGGTTATTCAGATTAGCAATTGCATATAAGTAAATCTAATTTCACAAACTTTATCAATCTACCCCAGATATAGCATTACAACTATAAAATACCAATATATTGGTTTCTGTAGTCGCCATGAATCCTCTATACCTTTCCTATAAACAAAGAAACTCAATCTAAACAAACTCAACTGTATAAACTGCCCGATTAATAGAACCAATGAAATTATTAGTTCCGGAAAGGAACCCGACTCTCCGAAAAACCTTCCGCGAGGAACCTCAACATCAAAATTTTCACAAACCAGAGCTACTTAATCATTCACATGGGAACCGGGATCGGGTAATAAACTTTAAATCAGCCATACTCTCCTACCCAAGTACCTTAAAACCATAAATTCACAGCCATTTCTGGAATTTAACAATCCAAGCCAATTATATGCCTTTCCCAAAATTACAATAAGACTAAAATTTCACTCTTCTAATCAAATCATAAGACTAACACACACAAATTAACAATACAAGGATCTTGAAATAAACCCTTTGAGAGAAATACCTGAGGAACCTCAATGGGCTGATTAAGCTCCCCGGGCTTAATATCTTCCAGAGGCGCTTGATCTTTAGTCAACTTCACATACCGCGAATGCGCACCCCCATCCGCCATCCGATCCGAGTTCGGGGATTTTCCGTTTGGTTCCCGAGGTAAAGCTAAGAAAATTTCACCAAGAAAAGTCAATGTTAAAAATATAAACTTTTCTACATATCGCGAAACCCTAGTAACGAACAAATCACCCCACTCTTCTCAAAATACCCGAACTGACTCAAATCTAGCACACATAAAAAAACAAAACCCAAATCCAAATTCCAAAATTCTTCCATTTCATATCCCTTCCATCATTTCTAAGAAAAAAATACAAAATCTGAAGTATGAAATTTATGAGAAACAGAAATAGTGCAGAGTTTACTATTCGCTGTGGAAGTAAACGCTAAGAAACAAGAAAGAATCGTAAGATCCGGAAAATATACCTGAAAATTCAGCGAGAGGAGATCTGGATATCGAAAATATTGGGAAGATTTGTGTTTGGTATTTTGCGAGAAAGATCGAGTTTTGACTTGGGTCTGAAGCCTTCCCTTCCAACGCACAAAATGCGTTTTGGAGTCTTCGGACCCGTTGCTTCTAACTTTGTTCTAGGTTTCATAGATATATTATCTACTATTGTTTTTTTTTTCCTCCCACCTAAAGTAAATTTATTATTTTCTTCTTTGAAATTTGTTTATTTCAGTAATATTCTATGGCAAGCAATCTAACATTCTTGTCGTTTGTAAATATTGTCAGCTTGATGATTTGTCGGCTTTTGAAGTTACTGTCGTTTGCAGCCACGTTATCTTTTTTTTTTTTTTTTTTTTGAGTAATTGGACCAGTTAGTTCCTAATTTTTTTTGAAAATAACGATTTGGTCCTTTTTTTTTTCCCGAGATGACCCTAAACTTTTAAAATGATGGCCATTATTATCCTTTTCGTCCAATTTCGTTAATTTCTAACAGAATAAGATGTTATTTTAGTAATTTACTAATAATTAATTAATAAAAATTTAAAAAAAAATTCACTCTTTTCTCGCTCTTCTCATTTCTCAAATCTAGACTTGAGAATTTGGACAGGGCCAAACGGGCCGACCCGTGGCCCGTAATTTAGACCCGGTTAGTGGCTCGGCCCCGCTCACATTCTATGAGCCCGATAAAAGCCCGGCCCTATAGTAAGAGTCGGGTTGGGCTCTCCTTTAACGCCCGGCCTGAATATTTAAGCCCAATGGGTCGGCCCAACCCACCCGTTATTTAAAAAAATAAAAAATATATATAATAAAATAATAATTAAAAAATAATAATTTATATATATATATTATTTTTATTAAAAAATGATTTTTCTTTACTAAGGTTTTATCCTAATAGGTTTTACTTAGTAAAGTTTTTAATGAGAAAATCATGACATCAATAAAATTTTAAATTTCAATTTTATATTTTTTTTTGTATCCTTATTTTTAATAAAATTTATAATTTCTATTATGTGCTTAATTTATTTTTCAATTTAGTAATATTTAATCAAAAATAACTACTAAGCAAACACTGATAAATAATTATAATCTTAAACAATTAAAATTAAAAGTTTAATTATAATATTAAGTTAACTAACTAATATTATAATTATTAAGTACTAACTAAACAATTATAATATAAATATAAATATAAAAATTAATAAAAATAGTATAATAAAATTTTTTAACAAAGTATAAATTTTTTTTTATTTTTATCTAAGATAAAATATTAAGATAAATTATTAAATTATCAAAAATATACAAATTTATTCAAAAATTACAAATAAAAAATAAAATTAAATAAAAATTTAAAAAATTGGGTTAGGCCTGGCTTGGCCCAGCCCGGTTCGCTCTAAGTCCGTAGGCTAGTCTGGGCTTATATTTCAAAAAATTCTAGGCGGCCCGGCCCGAATTTTTGAAATAACTCATCGGGCTCTGGCCGGGCAGCTCGAATTCCCAGCACTACTCAAATCCATAAGGGGTGGTTGGCTTCGGGGGGGTTGGGGCCCAAGCTCAACAGTGGTGGGGGAGAATAAACCCAGATCGAAGTGCTCGGGCGACGGCGGGTATGGGAAGGGACCTAGTTTAGTGTCTGGGTTTTGAGGCCGAGCTTAGCAACGACGGGGGGAAAAGGGGTTGAGGTTCGTGAAATCTGTTGAGGCCAAGCTCAGCGACGGCAGGCAGGGGGGGTGTTGGTTCATAGGGTCTGGGTTTTGACTTCGATCTGGGTTTGCGAGAGGGAGGGGGCAAGAGGAGGGGGGGAGACGGCGCAAGGGTGGGGTGCGTCGTCTCGGGGGGGGGGGGGGGGGGGGGCAGCAGCGGAGCAACCCAGACTTGGATTCGTGCCGATGGGGTTGCGAGATGGAGGAAGGGAGAAAGGGAGGGAGGGAGGGGAGGGAAGAGCAGGGGGAGGGGGAGGGGGAGAGGTGGAGAGGTGGGTCGGGGGGAGAGGCAGTTGGGGTTGGGGGATGCTACTGTGTCGGCACAGGGGGTAGGGAGGGGGTTGCGAGAGGGAGAGGAAGAGAGAGATGACAAAGAGATATAGGGTATTTTAGTCTTTTTATGACAAAAACTGATGATTTTAACAAGATTTCGTTAGATTTCTAATGGAGTTTGACGAAAATGACCGTATTGGCCAAGAAAATAGGAATTTTGAGTCATCTCGGGGGAAAAAAAAAAGGGACCAAACCATCACCTTAAAAAAAATTCAGGGACTATTTGAGTCAATTATTTTTTTTTAAGGCGCCCATTTGAATTTTATATCACTATTTTGAAAGTGTTTTTGTTTATTAAAAGTCCTTGTTTGGGATAGTTAAAATTGGAGTTTCGAAAATATTTTGATTGGAGTTGAGTTAAGTTTTGTAAATGTGCGTTTAGTTGAAAGTGAATTCTTTGAAGTGAAAAATTATAAAACTTAAAATGTAATCGTAAAAAAATTTCAATATGGATCTTATTTTGTTTATCTTAAAATTCTATGCAATTTATGGATTAAAAAAATCTCATTTTGACTTGAAATAACAAAGTTATGGACTTCAAATTTAAATTTTTAAGAGATATTTGGAGACATGAACAATGAAAATTGTGTTTATTTTCAGAGAAAAACACGAAAAAAAAAATCAAAAAAAGTCCGTCCAGAGATGTACCACCAAACATTCCCTAAAAAGTTTTATATAGTATTTTTGTTTTAAAAAATTCAAATTTGTTTTTCAAATCCATAATGCAATTCTTCTTTGAAGTTATTCTAGATTTATAAAGCTCCTCATATGCAGGAGATTCTGGCATTCTTGTATTTGTTTCTGTAATTTCTCTTTGCACTTTATTTTTGTAATTTTTCTCGTTCTTTTTAATCTATGTCGTTTGATGTATATTTTGTCGTTTGATAGTAACTGCGAATTTTGACTTAAGCATACTGTCGTTTGTGAGAGAGGTGTCGTCGTGCTAATGTCGTTTAAACTTTACATATACCTCTGTTGTTTTATGAAGTTTTACATGCTTTTTTTTCTAACAACGATGCTGTTTTAAGAGATATTGTGGTTTCCTAAGCTAATTTTACTGTTAATTTCAAAATTTCTATTTATAAATTTTTTTTGCAGTTTTTTTTTTTTTTTTTTTTGCTACTATCGTTTTCTAAAGTTTATCAATTCATGAGATTCATGTCGTCCTTACAACAGTTGTTATTTCCCTTGGCTTATTTTTCTAATTAATTGTCGTTTTCCCATATGTTGTCATTTCTCCAAAAATTAAGTTGTTTTTTAATAAATGGTCGCTTGTGAGAGACTTGTAGTCTTTCAAAGAGAATATTGTTCATACATGCCCATCAAATAAATATGCATATATTGTTCATAATCTCCATTTTTTTTTATGTTTAATGTCGTCCTTTTTCTAAAGTCAATATCGTGATTAATTAAGAGGTATTCTCGTTTTCTAAAGCAAATTTGTTATTATTTGTTAATATTTATCTTTTCCAGAAGATACCCTAAGGTTTTGTAATTCTCGTATTTGGTCGTTTGCAGGAGATTTCATCGTTCTTACAGCTTTTCTCCTTTTTCTTGTTCTTTCTAAGCTTATTGTCTTTTGTATGATTTTCTCGCTTTCTAAACCCATGTCATTTTATTACTATTGTTGTTTGGAAGAGAGTTGTCGTATTGTCTTCGTAGGCTGAAGCGCTTCTGCTATATATATATATATATATATATATATATATATATATAAAGATTAATGAATTGTGACTTTCTTAAGGGATTGTCGTTTTTCATATATATTATGATTTCAGAGATATTCTCCTTCTTTTAGGTTTTTTTTTTATAATTAAAACAAACATATTCTTTTTCTTTTCTTTTCTTATTTTAGTTTTTTCTTGTATACTATTAAAACAAAAATTAAAAAATTAATTACTTAAAAAAAATTGTTTTACAATAGAAGAAAAGAAAAGGGGAAAAAGGGTGACTTGAAGTTGATTGCTGATCTGTGGCGTCCATTATTTTCTTTTGGTATGAAACTGGAAGTTAGAGCAAGCTTCGGTAAATCAAAATATATCATATTGAGATGAGGCCATCTTTTTTAGCTTTTTAATAATAGTGAAGAACGTTTAAAATTATCTCAGCTTTTAGTAGTTAGCACATTGGAGAAAGAACAATGTCGTTCATGCGCAGGTGATGAGTTTCTAATTCCTCGCCTTTTTCTTTTCTCCCCTAATTTTTGAGCTACATGTCGTTCCTTATATCGGAGGTGCCAAAAAAAAAAAAAAGTAAAAAAGTAAAAAAGTTTTACGACATAAAAGAAGACTAAAAGAAGAAGAATATGAAAGGAAATGCAGTTTCATAAGTTAGCGAATTGTATACTTATGTTTGTACACTTGGGGTGCTATCAGTGACGAAACCAAAACTTTTTTCTAGAGAGGCCAATAACTAAATCATAGAAAATAAAAGGGTTATTATAAGTAAATTTTTATTTTTAAGGGGCCTACTATGAAAGTTTAATTAAAATCTTTGGCTACTTTTTAAAAAATCAAAAGTTGAGTGGGGCTTAAGCCCCCTCTAGTCTCTCTTTCCCTTCGTTGCTGGGTGCTATTACTTGTGCTTTTTAATTAGTAGAAGACGAGAAACCAAAGTTACGAATTTTTAGTATTTGAGAAACAATTTTTAAAAGAGTTTTTGAAATTAAAATGATTTTAAAGTTTTCTATTAAATAATAAATATACTAAAATAAAGTTTATACAACACTGATATAAATTTTAAAGTCTGTTTAAAAGAACTTTCTCTGAAAACATAATGTCTGACTCTAACAGAAACCTCTTTTCTATACCAAAAGCTCTTCAGATCCATCCAAATACTATAACAAAACAGTTTTAGACTTCCTCTGTCAAACACAGACCTTTTAATCCAAAAGTTTCTTCACATGAACCAAGTAATAAACACACATATCATCATCTTGCATAGAAAACAGTTATATAATTGCACCAAATAACACAACAAAATTTGAGAAAAAAAGTACTTCTATAAACAGAGTTCTTTTCTTTTCTTTTTTTTTTAAATAATTTTACGAGGGCCAATTTCTGTACCAACCAGCCCAAGCAGAGACCAACCCACTAATCCCAAGAGTAACAGCATGATTACAGAGAGGATTAGGCTCAATATCAGCCAAAGCAATTATCAAATCCGCAACATTAGCCGCCACTGCCATTAATCTCATTACTCTATCCACCTTAATCTTCCTTATTCTCTCACTAATAATCACCTCTTTATTATTATCAACACTGTCACTACTGCTTTTTTTACATTCCTTGTCCAAATCACCACCATTAACAAGCTTTCTCTCCTCCTGTATGCCCCTCTTGATCATGATAAAATCGGCTATTATGAAGAAAACGTACCCGAAAGCCTCGCCGAACGCCGACACGAAGCTCATTTTCCTCGCCAGCTGGGCGTCCAGAGTCCCAATCCTCGACAGCCACAGAATGTGGTCGAAGAAGAAGTAGACCATCTCGCCGGCGTTCGCGAGGACGGCGAGGAACCGGAAGGAAGGGCTCGAACCGGGGTTTCGTCGGAGGGCGTTGAAGCCGGTGAGGAACCTGCCGCTCCGGAAGGCCTTCCTGCTGAGCCCCGAGGCCACCTCCCATTGCTTGGCCCTCCGAGCCACATCCGGGTTCGTCGCCTCGACGTGCCAGTGGACGAGCTTTGAGACGTATTGGAACGTCTTCACGAGCTTGTCGATGCCGTCTCGCTTCGCCAGGAAGACCACCAGCTTGTCCACTGTGTCGTTCATGGTTTTGATGGCGGGGGTTTGGACGTTTGAGGTTGATGAAGAAGATATGTATTTAGTGTTTGTGTTTTGTTTGGGGAGGGTACGTGTATAGAGAGAGAGAGAGTTGTATTATTACAAGGAATAAAGAGAAGCAGAGCCACAAAAAAAGGTGTTTTTGGATAATAGGACTATCTTGCTAGTGCGTGTGAGAGTTGAGAATAGCTTGTGGTTGGATTTTGTTATGCCACAAAATGACCACCAGTGGTTTTATTGTGTCATTGGTTTTGTTTCCATTTTTTTTTTTTTTTTTTTGGGTCCAAGTCTCCACAAATCGGCTGAGTTTGTTTTGTCTTTTCGTAGACATGTAGCACCACGTGTAGCACTCATATAAGCCCACATTTTTAGTTTGAAAATAAATTTTTAAGTACCAAACATAACATGCATGAGTTGTCATTCTTTTACGGATGTGTATTTAAAATTAAGCCTCCGTTTAGTATTTAAGTTTAACTCTAACTAAACTATATTTTTTCATCTTAATTTTTGTCTTTTTTTTAAAAGTCAACAAAATTTTTAACTAGTTTTTAAAAAGTCAACCAACTTCAACTTAAAAATTTTATCTCAAACTAACTTTCAAAACATAAAAGATTAAAGATTGTGTTTATCCGATAAAAAGATGACAATTTGCCCTTACCATTTTGATCATGGTAAATTATTAGTTTTAAAGATGGCAAAGGATTGGTCAGTAACCAACAATGATGGGACTAACCCATCCAAAATGACGTATATTCGTAAACTTAAAGCGATGTCGTTTTCCTTTAAGGCGACTATAAACGACATGTTGTTGATAGACTCAAACGATAACATACTTTACAAAGTAAAAGGTAAGTCCTTTAAAACAACAGCAAAATTACTAAGAAAACGACAAACCAATTGAGTCCAAACAAACGACACAAAAATTGTAGACGACAACTTTCTACAACGTGATGTTGTCGAAACTCAGAACATTAGTAAACTGGCGGTAAATATTTGAGAAAGGATAACATTTTCTAAAACGACAACGCTAGAATAGAAAGACAGGATAAAGTTAAAATAGGAAAATTGAGAATATAATAAAACGACAGCAAACTTCAAATGTCAAATTTATAACACGACGCAAGCAACAGCAATAACAGCAGGACATATACAATCAACTACTGTTCACTAATAATAGTCACATGACGAGGGATAAAGCAAGCACATTCCGAATAAACGACAATTTTTATTTAAAAAAATTAAGGAGACGACACTGTACTAAAAAACGACAGTTATACGAAGACGACAACAATGGTTAGAGGAACAACGAATGTTGTTATGGATGAAACCAAAATCCAACTTAAGCATCTCCATCACGCAGATTCCGCCAGTCAAATTGGTTTTCTTTGGGTCCGATACGGATTCCTTTTTCCTACTTTAGGTATGAGGAAAATGGAAGGGAAAAAAATAAAAGCATCCAAATAGGAAAAAAGAAAGTTTTTTCCACACCGTGACGGATTGGAATGTAAAGCCTCTATAACATGAAGAAAAGCAACATCATTGTAAGAAACACAACAACTGTTAGCTCAATGAAATAACAGAGAAACAAAACGACTGCAAAACTTTAAAACGACAATTATTTTGTCCTTGAAACGACAACATTGATAGAATACGTTTTATTATATGGAAAGACAATTTTTTTTTTTTTTTTTTTCCTGAAGACGGGAATACAACAAGAAAAACAATACAGAAATGAACGAAAATGACATACAATAGGAGAAAACAACCGCATTGTGCAAAGGCAAACTTAGAAAACAGCAATGACTAAGAAAAACGACACCACCGCTCCAATAACAAAATCACATTAGTTACAAAACGACAAACTTTGAAACGACGTTTCTTTGTAAAAAGTTGGATCGGATTTTTAACGACAACATCCTGAAAATGTTTTGGTTAAATAGATTTGTGGGTAAAAGAGTGTTTTTTAAAGAAGTTTTTTAATAAATAACCCTAGTTTTGTAAGTTTTTTAAAAACCAATAACATGTATTTTGATTAACAGTTTTTTTTTGTTAAATAAAACAATTTTGTCATTTATTTAAATAAGTGCTTAAAACTGTTTATTTATTTAATATTTTCTTTTATAACTATGATTCAAGCTTTTTATTCTTGAAAAGTTATTATTCTTAAAATTCAATGAACTTTCCATTTAAAAAAAAATCAATGAACTACCTTTTCTACAGAAGATAAAATGTCTTTTTGCAAGTTACTTTTGTTTAAATTAAAATAATAAGAATTTTGTGCAATTAAAAAAAAATAAAAAATAGTTAATGCATGAAGGGAGTAGATTTAAATATACTTAACGTAGTAGATTTACTTTTTCAATGAAAAATGGAGTCCAATTTTTCCTTTCAAATAAAAGAGGTGAAGTCGGTATAGAAATTGTTTAGTAGACTAGATGTATTACGTCATCATACTTGCGTAGATATCCGTCTAATTATAATTTGATATTTGGCCGATTTTTTTATTATGTCAAACTTTTGTAATTACATTATCTTTCCAAATATGTATCACACTAATTATTAATTCAAAATTGCGATTAATATTCTACTTAGATCTGTTATATTAATTAGTTAACACTAAACTATTATTTGAATACAAAAGCACAATCAAATTTGAAAAAAAAAAAAAAATAAGATAAATATAAATAGAGAGAGAAGGAGTAGCTACATAAGAACGACAAGTTCCATTGAAAAACGACAACACTAAGGAAGGAAAATAAAAGGAAAAATTAATAAATAAATAAAATAAACAAAGAAACAGTAAAAGAATTTACAGCTTATTTGTTTTTCTTCCTTATGGTTGAAGTCCCCAAAGCTAATAGTTTCAGACCAAACCCTAGCAAAGGAAAGCCCCAAACAGGAGAAGCCAAAGGGACCACCTTCTCCTATTAGCCAGCCACTCCCTCAAATTTTCTCTCAATTTCGCTCTTCTAATCTCAAATTAGGGTTTTTTCTTCTTCGATTTCTTCGTTTTATCCCTCTTTTCGGCTCGAAATCTTTGCTCGCCATAACCATGGACGCCCAGAGAGCTCTGCTGGACGAACTCATGGGTGCAGGTATTTCCCCAATCAAACCCTAGCAATTTGTTTCTTCGCAAAAAAAAAAAAAAAAAAAAAAAACCTCATTTTGCCGCAATTTAACACCATTTTGATAAATTTCCTGTTTTTCCTTTTAAATTTTGGTTTTTCTGATGAAAAATTCAGCTCGTAATTTGACGGAGGAAGAGAAGAAAGGTTACAGAGAAGTTAGTTGGGATGATAAGGAGGTTTGTGGAGCCTATATGGTTCGATTTTGTCCCCATGATCTTTTTGTCAACACCCGGAGCGACTTAGGTCAGTTTTTATTTATTTATTTATTTTTTAAATGTTGATTTCCACTTATTCAGGACTGTATTTAGTTAAATTCTTTGTTACTTTACCGAAAGAAATCTGGGTTCCGGAAATTGGGATCTTTAGTTTAGTGAAGCTAGATGTTTAATTATCAAGTTTCTTGCATGTATTGATGAGTGCAAGGTTTCTATATTCTAACAGTTTTTTTTTTTCTTTAATTATTTTTTTCTTTTTTCGTCAGGACCATGCCCGAGGATACATGATCAAAAGTTGAAAGAAAGGTGACTGAGAAATTATGTGTTTTGAGAACATGTCGTAAAAGGTTTTGAAACATTAATTTGGTTTTGTTCTGTGTAATTTAGATTTTTAAAGAAGAAGTGAATTACTCACTCGCGTCTTGTCGATTGTTTAGTTAATTATTACATTTGTAAATGCTTCATTTCGATCTGTCGAGTTCTTAACGTCAACAAGTTTGAGATCATCTATTTCTTATGTGAAAATGTTGGTTAACTTTGAATTTAGGTACAAGCTAGTTGTAGACATTCCGTGTTAATTGGAATTTTCAAATGCCTTGCATTGCCACGTTTTGTGTTTGAGGTAGCTACAAGAATGCCATTGTTGAAAGTACGGGGAGATTTGTATCTTCTGTTTTATTTATTCATGTATCTTCAATAATTTGGTGGCTGTACTAAGCCCACTCTCCTGCTCAAATCTTGCACAATCTTAATTTTGCGTAAAACTTGTTGATATTTTTCCATTTCAGTTTAATGTGTTCTTTTAACGTTTATGATTTCAGTTTCGAGAAGTCCCCAAGGCATGATGCGTATGTGCCCAAATTCGAAGCTGAACTTGCTCAGTTTTGTGAGAAATTGGTGGGATGCACTCCTCCTTTTTTTTATTTTTTTTAAATATATATTTATATTTTTAATGGCCATCATGATATCTAGATTTTATTTATATATCTTTGATGCCCCTATTGCAATGTGATTTGTAGGTGATGGAGTTGGACAGAAGAGTAAGGCGTGGTCGAGAACGCCTTGCCCAAGAAGTGGAACCAGCACCTGCTCCTCCCTTGTCATCTGAAAAGTCTGAACAATTATCTGTGCTGGAGGAAAAGATAAAGAACCTGCTAGAACAAGTGGAAGCCCTTGGTGAAGCTGGGAAGGTGGACGAAGCCGAAGCACTAATGAGAAAGGTTGATGCGCTTAATGCTGAGAAGACAACCTTGACACAGCAGCCCCAGACGGATAAAGTATTGATGCTTGCACAGGAGAAGAAGATGGCCCTCTGTGAGATTTGTGGTTCTTTTCTTATAGCCAATGATGCTGCAGAGAGGACCCAGTCTCATATTACCGGGAAGCAGCATATTGGATATGGCATGGTTCGTGATTTCATTACTGAGTACAAGGTAATTCTCCCTTCAGAGAGTAAGCTATTTATAAACTTGCTTCTTTTTTCTACTAAATAAAAAGAGGATATTATGATTTTCTAGGAAGCTAAGGAGAAGGCAAGGGAAGAAGAAAGATTAGCTAGGGAAAAAGAAGCTGAAGAGCGAAAGAAGCAGAGGGAAAACGAACATGAGAATAGAAGGAGAAGAAGCGATTCAGGTGATAGAGACAGGCATCGTGATCGAGATAGAGGAGAGCGAGAGCGGGACAGATACCGAGAACGGGACTCGGGCCGTGAAAGGCATCGAGATTGGAATGGGAGAAGTCGGGATGGAGGACGAGGGGTGGATTGGAGATCCAGAAATGGAAGAGATGGAGCTAGGGACAGGTACAGGGATCGGAGCAGGTCACGCTCCCCTGTTAGGCATGGACACAAGAGGTCATCTAGAAGTCCAGTTCACCCATATTAGTGAAATGTAGATAGATGTCTGAGCTTTGAAATTTAATGAGGTAGATTTTGATCTCGAAAATTTCAAACTATGCTTTCGGAGCTTTGAAATATTGTCATCATGGGTGAAACTTCTTTTTTCCTATTCTCACAGCTTTCTTGACAATATATGGTCTTCCTTTCATCAATATTGTCAAAGGAGAAAAGGGTTGAGGTAGGTATTATTTAATTGACGCGACTCATCTTACAATTGTTTGGGACCTTGTTTGAAGCATCAAGTACCTTAACCCTTTATATGCATTTCTATGAAATATTGTTTTAGCTTCGTGTCCCCATGTTTTGGGGTGGTCGTCGTTGGCTACAATTCTGTTGCCCTTCCATCTTTTAGACATAAGAGTCGATATGTATGAATGCCTGAGACAACGGGTGGAGAGATAATGGGTTTTCATTTTTTGTGAGGTAACCATGTAAATCTCATATTTGCTTGATATTCCTGGTCATCATGGATTCAGATTCAGTCATTAGAAAAAAAATTATATATATATATATATATATATTTTTTTTCTTTTTTTTTGGGGTGTCAACTCATGAATAACAATACAAGGCATCTCAGGTCGCTCTACCCAATTTTTTGTATTAAGTGTCGCAAGTGACAATTCAGTTGCTACATCACTTGAATATTAAAAATTTGGTAGGCGTTATTATGCTCACAAAATAGGCAAATACGAAAAGCTAAATACGCGAGAAGTGGGATACGGTGAAGCTGTGCAGTTGCACTGTTGTGGCGAAATTGAGGTAAACTTTGGAGTTGAATATTAAATTCAGGATGACCAATGCAAATACAGGTTATTGTTTGGTTCCATTTAAGAATGATTTAAACAGAAATGTCGCTTCTGCGAGCATGAATTTCGACGTTGGTGGTCTGGAACTCGGGATGATAACTTTCCACAATGTGTTATGGCATGCGATCAATCCTGGGTGCTGGAGGTAAATCATCTAATCATAATCTGTAAAATAGTATGTTATTTGAAGTTTGAAAGCCAAGGCAGTGAATTGTGGATGAAACTTGAATACTTGGCTAGTTAGATTTCTTCGGTAAACGGTTTTACAGTCTCCTACTAAGGAATCGTTTGTGCAGGGAAAGCGACTTTCCTAATCAGCTTTGTGAACAGTATGGAAATTGAGAAAACAAAATGCTATGCAAACCAAATTGGCTTGGAGTTGCATGCCATCTGTGGCTGCCAATTGACAATTTCGTGTTGACCTTTCGTAAAGTTTTAATGTAGGTAAAGAACAGTTCGCATTGCAAGTTGCTGCAGGTTCATGCGACATGGAAACACTTGGTGAACCATCTTTTATAAAGGCAATTGTTTGTTGTAGATTGTACGTTTAAATAAGTAAAAGCCAATAACAATGTTATTCATTTATTTGTTGTTGTATGTTGTTTCTGTTGAAAGTTGCACCAATTGGTCCTCACCCACCCAAGCAAGTTTCCTTGTCGACGATTAATGCGGCAAAATAGATCTTTAAAATACACGCCGAAGCATCAAACAAAGAACGAAAGAAATAAGCAACACTGTGCAATCGACGATGGAAGAAAGGAAATAGAAGGGGTTGTTTTGAATAGGATAAAATACAAACAAAAAAAAAATATTGGAATTTGAAAATTTGTTCATGGAGTAGAAGGAATTGTACACTTGTAACCTGCTATTTTCATGCTATACTCAGATGGGGTAAAAAGAACATAAGCTAACTGAAAATGGATTGTGTTTGGAGACTGAAACCGCATTGTAATGCGTAGGTGTAAAATGAGAGAATGTACTATGGTGAGAAATAATGTACGACTATATTCAAAAGACAAAATTTCAATCTAAACTCACACGGCGCATCTTACAAACAAGATTTGCTGTTGGAAGATCGAGCTGACTTCCTGAGTCTGATTTGACAATCTCTTTCAGCTCATCCCTTGCGCTTGACAGGCAAGTGTGGAATGTGGCTAGAACCGGTGGAATTGGCATTGATAAGGCAGAGAGCACATTGCTAAGATATTCAATGTCAACTGATAGCTGCTGCGCACCACGATCCGTTATGAACTGTATACCCCGCAATTGCTCCATGTAAAGAGCAGTGGCACCTTCTGCAACCTTCATTACACAAAAACGAATCAGATTTTTTTTTTCCCCTTCTTTCAAAGGCATGATATGAATATTTATGGTTGCAAACTAGAAACTTGGACACAAGGTCTGCAATCATTTAAAATCGAAGCAACACATGTGACACGCAGAGAGAAGAAAGTTAATACGGGTAAATCGAGTCACACAAGGCCTATATGCTAGAGAAAGTGCATGATTGAAGAACGAGGATCTAGTTGTTACTGTATAGGTCTATACCTTGAACATCCATTCAGTTGCGAAGAACTGGGCCTCATCATTGTTGGCATCATTATTGGAGATACCCTCTGCAAGCGGCTCCAGCTGTTGGGGTAAGGTAAGAAGATATTCACCAACACTGGTAACATAGGCCTGAGGATATGCACTGAAGCTTGGGAGAGGAAAAAACACTTTGCTCCTCAACTGCGGACCATATTGGCAAACGAGAAACATCACTGAGGCGTTGCCTAACTTTAGAAATGAGGACATCATACACAAGTTCGTTCACAGTGTCAGCAAAGGCTGCGACTCTCTGTGATGCCACTGGAAGTGCATGAAACCTGGGATCTTTAGACTACAAAACAATTTGAACTAAAATTAGTTAGATAGGATCAAGAGAGCAAGACTTTTACTTTTGGAGAAAGCGAAGCCAATATAGAGATCAGAGACAAAGCCACCCCATTAAACCTGCACTCATCCACAGTTATTGTTGGGAGCAAGAACTAGTATGTTCTTGATTTCTCAAGACGTTCCTACTAGTTTTACCGCAAGTGGTGTTAAGGTTAAAAAGCAAAGTGTTATGACTAAAAAAGTAAATCTCATGAGACTAATCTTTCTATATTACTAATAGGATAACATAAAAGAGAGCGTGCCCCTACGGTAGGAGTACTAATTTCTCATACCTGATTTACAAGGTTAAAGAGTTTGCGAGCCTTGTCAGGAACATCAACAAGTCGCACAGCTGCCACATCCAAGGCAGCCCATCCACCCACAGATGCTTCCCCATTACTGTCATTACCAACATGTGACAGGCTTTGGTCCGCACTTGAGCCAAATACTGAAAGAGACAAAGTCGTGCTTAATCTAGCAAGAGTAGCCCTCAAGGAAGCTTCAAAAACAGACGATCTGCTGGTTAAACAATCTGAAACCGTGAGGATCTGGAGAGCCCCTTGGACAATGGACCACTCTTCCTCATTTGACATTAAGTCAACTTTGCGTGCAGCTTGGCTTCCCTCTTTCTTGTCCAAACCCGTCTCTTTCTTTGAGCCAACACCATCACTACCATGGTCCACTCCGCAGACAACTCTTAACGATTTCAGCGTCTCTTGCAAAGCAGATATATATTGTAACATTATGTCATCAAGAGCAAGGATTAGTTCATCTGC